>ML778490.1:130388-192053 GCA_009831015.1 Picea engelmannii
CGTCCCTCTGAAGCCAAAAACGTGCTCTGATACCACATGTAATTTTTAAACCTGCGAAGTAAAGCAATGCATATAGATTCTTAAGCAATAATGAAAATAAGAAAGGTTTTCCCGGTTGAGGGTTTCCGGTAAAAATCTCTGTGTACTTTGTGTATGAGCCATTGATTAATTTCTATATTGCTTAAGAATCTATATGCATTGCTTTACTTCACATGTTTAAAACTTACATTTAGCTGGGCGTCGTACCTATTAAATCAGTTTTTGGTCAACTACAGGGATGCACAAGACAATGGAACTGAGTTCCATTATTCCTGGCTCCTTGTACTCATATCTTTGGTAGGTTGGTAGGAACCAAAGGTATTAGCGTTTGTAGATAGGAAGGGGAAGTCATATGCATCAAGATATGAAACCCTCTAGCAAGCTAAGGACACTAAGAATCAACAAGCAAATAACACAATGTTTACCATGTTTCTGGAAGACATGCAATATAAAACAACAAATGTGTGAGGATCCCTATTGAGGTGGTCCAGGAGAACGAATGGATTTCTAGGTTTAAAGCATCCAAACATCACATGTGGATCTAGGCCACAAGGGACCCGAAGGAAAAGTGGCTAGAAATGCAGTACTTCATATCAATGGAAGAGGTCGACTAGATTTTCAAAGATTGGCCTGCACAATGGAAGGTGTCAGCAACAAAGATAGGAGAAAAACCAAAGGAGAAAATAGAGGCAGGCACATTGACAAACACAAGTATTCCATCTGCAAACACTAGAAAGGTTGCAAAGTGGGCTCAAGCGTCAGGAAGCAGTGCAGCAATGAAAAAATCCTAGGAAGAAAGAAATAGTGTCAAGGAAGAGGAGGAGGCATAGAAGAAGACGACCGGGGCACAACCCTCATAGGTGAAGAGAATTGAAATGCAGGAGGAGGAAACCCTAAATAAAATTAAATACCATAAGAACCCTCTATTAATCACAATTACAGAGGACGATGTCTAGTTAGTGGCAGACAAAGTTCATGACATGGGAGAATATTTCATAGGCACAACAGAGGAGCAGAGGGAGGAGATCATTTCTTATAATATTGTGGAATTCTATGAGAATATACAAATTATGCATATTCCTACAGTGCATCAATTTACAGCATAGCAAACAGAGAAGACACAACAAGCACCTGCACAGAAGGAATAAGAAGAAATAGTTCAGATAGTGGTGATGGGAAGCAACACCTTCAAGGTTACACAGAAGATGTGGAGATTTTATGAGGAGACAACACTGAATATAGTTGGGGACATAGACCAACTTGATTTGGTTATGGAATAGATACCTACAAAGGCACTATATGGACTACAAGCAAGTGTGATGAAAGAAGTACAATCCAGAGCCCTTGCAAATGCTACTAACTTGGAAGTTGCAGGGAGGTTGTGGAAGTGTTACAAATCACTTATGACCAGTTGACCATGGAGAAGGAGGAGGATACGAGATGCATGGATAAACTAGAAAAGAGACTGACATAAGTCTATAACAACATCCTAGACTACGTGTAGGAGCCGGAAGTCACACCAGAAGGAAAGTTTCAGAGGATTATGCAACTCATGGAGAAATACCAACAGAAGATCACAGAGCTCACGGAAAAATTGACTCCTACTACACCTATAGAAGTCAGATATCAAAGAGAACAGGCGATTATTTTGCACATTGACAATATTGTGAAGGAATCTAAGGAAGTAGAAGAATTATGCGAAAGGACTACTCAAATGTGGACCAGCATGGAAGAAGATGAGAAAATATAACAACTAGACTAGAAGTAAGAGAAGATAATTGCATACTTTCAAAAGTTAAAGCAGCAATAGAAGGAAATGGCCATCCTAGAGAGGATGAGTAGTGCGTAGGATGTGAAGAACCTGTAGGCAGAGCTGAAGACTGCACAGGATGACAAGCAAGCAAGACAGGCTCAGCTGGAGCCATTACAACAGGAAACAGAAAGGATGATAGAAACATTGCAAGTAGAGAAAGAGAAAATAGAGAAAATGCATGCAGAAGGCACAGAAATGATCACAAAGCACATTACATCACAGAGTGTAGATAAGTTGGTAGACTAGAGCACACAGATTAAAGATAAAGTCACTCAATTTTCAAAGGTGTTTCACGAGTTGGAGCTAGCCATCCAAAGTGTAAACTAAGGCTGAGTGGATCGAGATAATCCACATGGAAGTGTTGGGGGCTTGTTGGTGCAAGCCTATTTCGGAAGAGAAAAATCTATTTTTGGGCACATGTCTATTTTGGGAAAGAAAAAACTATTTTTAGAGCGTACGCCATATGTGGCAGAAAAGAAGCATGTAGAAGATGGAGAAAAAGTAGTGGGGCGCGCATGCAGACAAAAATAGACATTTTAGGGTTAGGGTTTTGGATATAAATGCAATGGCTATAAATGAATAGAATAGTATAAATAAAGTCCTAAGAGGTCTAGTAGAGGTTGTTCATTGGTTGATTGGTCAAGGAGAGAATAGTTTTGGTCTGAATAAGCTAGTTTTTTAGGGTTAGGTCACAGGATGTGGAGCCTGGTGTGGTCTAGTCCACCTCATGGAGGTACTTACCCTCTTTTTTTATTGTAATCCTGAATAATGTAATTCACGCAGTGCATATTTTTCAGAATGATGAATAAAGAAGAAGAAGAGACAAATGTTTGTGGATGTAGCCCCAAGGGGGTGAACCACGGTAAAAATATTGTGCTTATGTGTATGAATGGTTGTTTTACCGTTATGATGTTTATCAATTAAAGAATGAATGGTTAACTTAGATTATGACAACATGCATGCCCAATTTGATTAATGAATGAATATTAGATTTAGATGAATGGATAATAATGTTCACGCATGAGGAAAAGGAATAGAATACAGTCCCAATCCCTTCCCTAATTGCAGACACCTTAGTATTGAAGTCCCCCATAAGCTATATTGGGTGATACTGCACTGTGCACCTTGTGTGCAACATTGTCTTCTTGTTTACCAGGAGGATCGATAGTTTGAGGGTTTTGTTGGAAACCCGTGAGATCATAAACTGGATCAACCCAAGCATCCAACACTTGGCTTAACACATGGCACTACCCACATCATGACACATAGACTAACATGGGGCTACATGTCATCACAGAGATTCAACTCGAGCCTTCAAGTGTTGACACTTGTCCTAAGTGAATTCATTGTATGAAAACATCATTGTCAATACGATGTCACCTTCTTTGTGGCCTTATACAAGTGAGAAACACAAGATCTATAGCTGGAAATTCTCTCATCTAGACCTTCGATCAATGATCAGGATTGTTTCACAGAGTCTTTCCATATGAGTGCCTTATCCAAGGCTACCCTGATGCCTCTTTCGCAATTTTCGGTCTGAATTTATCGACACCCATACCAACAGATCTGATGGTCCAGATTTATCCTCATAGTATCTCCATCAGAGTGGTTATACCTCAATCTTCCGAAGCTACTCCGACCGCGGATTCTGATGGTACCATAGAGATCAATGGTAATAATTAATTGGATCTTCTCTCTCATGGATATGATGATCAACAATGGTATTTCTCCTTAACAAGCCCTCAAACACGAGGAGTCCCAATCAACAACCATGATCTCCCATATCTTACTCTGATGGATCCAATGGTTGATAATTCCCTTGATCCTCAAGCATGAGTGTCTCTGATCGGCGGATGTGATGATTCTAGGTCTCCCAAGTCATCTGACTCCGATGGTAACCAACACAAAGGATCATATGATCTAGAATATGCCTTCATTACCTCCTAAAAATCAATGGTCCTCATTGGCTCTAGGTGCATCCTCTCCAAGAACCCTAGCCTACCCTAATGAAAGTTCAAGATCTACTTGTCGCATCAATCCAAAGCATGTGATTCCTTGGAGCTTAAAACAGGGGTTCATACAGGTTAATGGTTTGAATATGGACTTAGGATTTTTTTTATGGTTTTGTACAAGGGTTTTCCTTGGCTATTACCTTGAAGTAGAGTTTCATAGCTTAGGGATCCTTCCATTTAGGTTCATGTTTACATTAGTACAAGAATTATAGGTGGATCAAGATCTCGTTCCACTAAACAAGCTTACACTATGTAATAGAATTGCAAATAACAAAAGGATTTATCTCAGATACATAGGCATATTTATCCATGAAAGCATCCATAAGAAATAGTCATTCTTATTTTCCCAACATTACTCGAGTACACAAGCTTTCCAAAAGATAACCAATCCATGCATCAAGTAAACATACACATCCATGAATTCAATCATAGGCATCAGTCTATTCATTTTAAGGATTACTTATTTGTGCAGTGACAGAGTTAACCAACCAGTTGGTTGTGTGTGTTCACCTTTCCACCTAACCATAGGCTCTTCATGCTCAGTCACTTCAGCAATAGGCCACCCTCATGTCAATCCATGATACCACCAGGTAATTCTTCATCATATTCTCAATGTAATATAGTAAGGATTTTCTCATACTCACCTATCTCAGGCCTCATCAAGGTTTATCATATGCCCTTCCAACGTCAATCTCACAGCCTATCAACTCATATTTCAGACCTTGAATCTCATACTAGTCCTACAATCCCAAGCTCTCTTTCTCTCTCATTCACATCCTATGTTTTTCACACCTCCCCCCTTACATGCATGTCTCCCCTGCACAAAATCCCCCCTTGGGAAGGTTCTCAACCTATCCCCTCTTTTTGTGTCAGAAGGACTCGTGGGGTCAATATATAAAAAAGAGTTGAAAGTACCATCCCCTCCATTAGTTATCCATGCATGTATTCATTGATGGGGATCGGTAGTTGAACTACCGACCTCTTCTCATTAACTATTTTTCTTCATCTACAAGCTAGAGGAATTATGATTATTTCCTTTATATCATTCATCAAGGTGGTTTGGGATGCTCACTACACATGAATCCCCTCTCCATGTTTCCTCGCTCTTTCCTATAGTGGTATCAATTCCAGTACTTTTAAAGCTTCACCCCATAGTCAGTTGTTGGCATTTCAAACCAAACAATAATATATTTACATTTTTTGCATACCATGGCATGGTAAAACATGATTAATTACAATTTGGGGGAAATAAAGGTATTACAATCCCCTCCTCTTTAAAGGAACACCTTCCATGCCTTTATCTTTCATCTTCTTTAGAAAATTGTGTTCCTCTTCTTGGTCTGGTCCTTTCCAGACTTTTGGCATTTAGCACCTGCCTATAACCATATCAGACATTGAGCATATTAATTCAAAATTTCATGCATAAACATTTAATTTCTTTTTCAAAAATAAAGAGGATTTTTTACATATCATCACAATACTTATCTATGCAGTTCATGTATCTGCATCCATATGGTTGTCTTCATTAACTTGGCTCATTTTTTCCTTGACATACCCATTGTGTGCATGATCCCAATTCAAAAATTTACAAGAATTATCGAAGTCTCATCTTCCTTGCAGTCACTCACCCTCCAAGCTCAGGCTCAGGCATCCCCTTCTCTGTTATACATCCCCTCAAGAGATCCTTCTTTCATGCCAAGGGTTTCTCACACAAAAATATTTTTAGAGACTTCATCAAGTCTTACGGTCGAGGCATCCCTATGACTTTCTCTTTTCTAGGCATCCCTCTGACCCGTGTTACCACAACACGATATTGTTTTAAGGTGATCATGGTATGTCACATGGTTCTCATGTCACAACAATATCCTTTTTCCATGCTTTTCAACTTGACAACCATCATTTGTCCCTCCAAGACAGACCTGTAATATCACTTGTATCATCTCCATATAGTGCATTTGTGAGATATCGTCATCAATTTTCAATTAAGAATTTCTTTGAAATCTGTCACCCACAGATTTCCATTTCACTTGTATATTTTTCAGATCTCTTCTATATTGGAACCATATTTCACAAGCATGATATTTTCCTTCTGATAATAGTTTGGATCAACAAGAATGGTCTTCCTCATGGGCTAACAACACTTCCATATCCAAGACCCTTTTTCCTGCAATTCCATCTTCACACAAATAAACACATTGTTAGTTATCATGCACATACATTTCCATTTCACACTTGTAGTGGCTTCCAAAAAATTTCAAAATTGTTCATACTAACAGTTAAATCACATTTATCCATTCAATTATATAAGGTAAAAGGAAATATATCATTCCTTAGACATGCATCACTCCATCATAGTAGACTTTTCCAAATACAATTCAAACATCAAATAAATTCAATCAATGTGCCAATGTCCATGGCCACATTTACACGCAATGCACCTCTAAATTGATTTCATACTATCATAGTTTATGTCAGGCATTTTTCCATGGTGAGTTGGAAGTCAAACAACTTCTCACCTCAGGGATTATCTATCCATATTTTTTATAACAACACGTCAATATTTTCTTCCTACTTTAAACTTATCATGACCTCAAAACAACATACATTTTATGAAATTAAAATTTCATGTAAATTCATTTAACCATTCCTTCTTTATGGGTAACGAGGGTGTCAATCCTCGTGGCCACCCAATTCTCTTTTTACTATTCTACAACCCTGGTAAAATAATGGAAGATCCTTCTTCTATAATCTGTATTATTATATATGTCTATTCATGCAAACATGCACTTTCTCAATGTATTCAATCAATGTGTTTCTTATGAGTAATTTTAATCCCAATCATCTCAATCGGTCAAGGAAATCATGAAACCTATGTTCATGAATTTTCTTGCAAGGATATTAACCATACTTGGTTGATAGAGGTTCATACCTCCATCATTCATGTTATCTTGTTTCTTGAATCGTACCCTTCTTGGGTGTCAAAGGCATACATCAGCGAATCAAAATCATTTACATAATATTAAAATAATAAAATATTTTAGAAGGGATTCTTACCCAATCCCTTCATACCCTATGCCACATAGGTATGAATACTTGTATACATGTTCTGGATGCTAATGCCTTTCTCATATTACCTTATCAATGGTGCTCCAAGGGGACTCCTAAGGTCCTTTCATCAACCATTTTAACAATGGCCTTCTTGTATCCATCATTTTCTTGGGGTTTTCCACCATTGGTAGTTGTCTTCCCAAACAACTCCATTCTTTTCTACACATGAAATACACCATCACAGTCAAAATTCTATTATCTTTAATGTTAAATAAAATGTATATATTATGTATTTTAATTCAGAAAAACATTACCAGGTATGTCCCAACATGTCTATGTGCACCCTACCACATTATCATTAATGTGTTCACTAGTGCAATCCCAAAATATTCCAGTTTCTTTGGGTATTATACAACCATCAACGTTCTTATGTTGGAATCATCCACACATGACTAGCATTTCAGTTTTCTCATTCTAGAGAAACACAATGAACATAAAGAGAGGAGTTAAGGGAGTCTTCCCTTTTCAATTCCTACACAGTCTGAACTCTTCGGTCCAGGTGAATTATTTCCAAGGCCTCTCTACATTTTCATAACGTGGTTTAACCATGATTACTTTATTTAAACATATTCATTAGTTATTTTTCTTTTACCAATTATACTTGTTTTCACAGTTGACATACAATTATGCTAAGCAATCAGATTTTTAGAGGGAGAGAAGTACTCCTCCTTTTCTTCTTATTTGCTTCTGTAACCTATCCCATTTTGGGATTTTCTTGCCCCATTCCTCAAGCAGTTTCAGCCACATTCATTTTTACCTTTCCTGGATATAAGCATCACTCTAATAGTAGCAAGATGTAATTCACAAATTAACTATGAACCAATTCATTTTGCACATTTACCCAAGAGGAATCAGGTTGGTCATCATTCATTTTCATATCTTTCATTGAAGCATTATATTTAAAATGAAATATGGGATTCTTATTTGGATAGGTGCGGTCGAAGAGCAACACATCTCCGCTTGCAATCAGAACCACGTCTACAACTCTCAAATGGGTATCCAAAGTTTATTTCATATTTGGAAACAGAGAATTTTACTTTTCAACCCATAATCCCACTCTGTTCATACTCGATCCTGGAATGTGACCCGAAGTTGAGAAAATGCGGCCCGAGAACTACACATCTCTGCTCGCAATCAAGACCACGTCTACAAATCTCAAATGGGTATCCAAAGTTGATTTCATATTTGGAAACAAAGAATTTTACTTTTCAATGCATAATCCCACTTCATTCAAACTCGGGCTTCGAATGTGAGCTGAAGTTGAGAAAATGCGGTCGAAGAACTACACACCTCTTCTCGCAATCAAAACCATGTCTACAACTCTCAAATGGGTTTCCAAAGTTGATTTCATATTTGGAAACAAAGAATTTTACTTTTCAACCCATAATCCCACTTCGTTCAAACTCAGGCTTGGAATGTGACCCGAAGTTGAGAAAATGCGGTCGAAGAACTACACGTCTCTGGTCGCAATCAAGACCACATCTACAAATCTCAAATGGGTATCCAAAGTTGATTTCATATTTGGAAACAGATAATTTTACTTTTCAACCCATAATCCCACTTTGTAAAAACTCGGCCCTGGAATGTGACCCAAAGTTGCGAAAATGCGGCCTGAGAACTACACGAACCCGCTCGTAGTTAAGACCACATCTACAAATCTCAAATGCATATCCAAAGTTGATTTCATATTTGGAAACAAAGAATTTTACTTTTCAACCCATAATCCCACTTCGTTCAAACTCGAGCATGGAATGTGACCTGGAGTTGAGAAAATACGGTTGAAGAACTACACGTCTCCGCTCGCAATCAAGACTATGTCTACAACTCGAAAATCGGTATCCAAAGCTGATTTCATATTTGGAAACGGAGAATTTTACTTTTCAACCCATAATCCCACTTCGTTAAAACTTGGGCCTAGATTGTGACCCGAAGTTGAGAAAATGAGGCCGAAGAACTACACATCTCCGCTCGCAATCAAGACCACGTCTACAACTCTCAAATGGGTATCCAAAGTTGATTTCATATTTGGAAATGAAAAATTTTATTTTTCAACCCATTAACCCACTCCGTTCAAACTCGGGCCTGGAATGTGACCCGAAGTTGAGAAAATGCAGACGAAAAACTAAACATCTCCACTCGCAATCAAGACCACGTCTACAACTCTCAAATGGGTATCCAAAGTTGATTTCATATTTGGAAATGGAGAATTTTACTTTTCAACCCATAAACCCACACCATTCAAACTGGGGCCTGGAATGTGACTCGAAGTACAGAAAATGCGGCCCAAGATCTACACTTCTCCGCTCTTCATCAAGACCATGTCTACAACTCTCAAATGGGTATCCAAAGTTGATTTCATATTTTGAAATGAAGAATTTTACTTTTCAACCCACAATTCCACTTTGTTCAAAGTCGGGCCTGGAATGTGACCCGCAGTTGAGAAAATGCAGCCCGAAGAACTACACGTCTCCGCTTGCAATCAAGACCACGTTTACAATTCTCAAATGGGTATCCAAATTTGATTTCATATTTGGAAACAAAGAATTTTACTTTTCAGCCCATAATCCCACTTCTTTCAAACTCGGGCCTGGAATGTGACCCGAAGTTGAGAAAATGTGGTCGAAGAGATACACGTATCCCCTCACAATCAAGACCACATCTACAACTCTCAAATGGGTATCCAAAGTTGATTTCATATTTGGAAACGAAGAATTTTACTTTTCAACCCATAATCCCACTTCGCTCAAACATGGTCCTGGATGTGACCCGAAGTTGAGAAAATGTGGTCGAAGAGCTACACATCTCCGCTCGCAATCAAGACCACGTCTACAACTCTAAAATGGGTATCCAAAGTTGATTTCATATTTGGAAACAAAGAATTTTACTTTTCAACCCATAATCCCACTTCGTTCAAACTCGAGCCTGGAATGTGACCCGAAGTTGAGAAAATGCGACCTGAGAACTAAACGTCTCTACTCACAATCAAGACCACGTCTACAACTCTCAAATGGGTATCCAAAGTTGATTTCATATTTGGAAATGGAGAATTTTACTTTTCAACCCACAATCCCACTTCATTCAAACTCAAGGCTAGAATGTGACCCGAACTTGAGAAAATGCGGCCAAAGGACTATACGCCTCCGCTCGCTATCAAGACCACATCTACAACGTCCCCGAGGTGTAGGACAGTCGGTGACAAAGTGTGTTATTAAGCCACTCCATGATGTTAAAGTCACCGGTTCGAAACCTACGGGGACAAAAAAGCCAACCACGTTAAGGGTTGGTGTGGCTCAGGCCAGGTGTGATCCCCGGTGATTTTGACGGCTTATATGCCCTTGAGTCATGGTTTCTCAACCCACAGGTTAATCGCGTAGCCAACAGTTCCCGCACAAATTAACAAACAAAAAAAAAAAGACCACGTCTACAACTCTCAAATGGGTATCCAAATTTGATTTCATATTTGGAAACGTAGAATTTTACTTTTCAACCCATAATCCCACTTCGTTCAAACTCGGTCCTGGAATGTGACCCGAAGTTGAGAAAATGTTGAACGAGAAATACACGTCCCCCCTCACAATCAAGACCTCATCTACAACTTTCAAATGGGTATCCAAAGTTGATTTCGTATTTGGAAACAAAGAATTTTACTTTTCAACCCATAATCCCACTTTGTTCAAACTCGGGCCTGGAATGTGACCCGAAGTTGAGAAAATGTGGCCGAAGAACTACACATCTCCTCTAGCAATCAAGACCGCGTCTACAACTCTCAAATGGGTATCCAAATTTGATTTCATATTTGGAAACGAGGAATTTTACTTTTCAACCCATAATCCCACTTCGTTCAAACTCGGTCGGGCCTGGAATGTGACCCGAAGTTGAGAAACTGCGGCCGAAGAACTACACCTCTCCGCTCGCAATAAAGACCACGTCTACAGCTCTTAAATGAGTATTCAAAGTTGATTTCATATTTGGAAACAATGAATTTTATTTTCAACCCATAATCCCACTTCATTCAAACTTGGGCTTGGAATTTCACCCAAAGTTGAGAAAATGCGGCCAAAGAACTACATGTCTCTGCTCGCAATCAAGACCACGTCTACAAATCTCTAACGAGTATCCAAAGTTGATTTCATATTTGGAAATGAAGAATTTAACTTTTCAACCCATAATCCCACTCCGTTCAAAGTCAAGGCTAGAATGTGACCCAAAGTTCAGATAATGTGGTCTGAGAACTACACATCTCTGCTCGCAATAAAGACCACGTATACAACTCTCAAATGGGTCTCGAAAGTTGATTTCATATTTGGAAATGAAGAATTTTACTTTTTAACCCATAATCCCACTTTGTTCAAACTCGGGCCTGGAATGTGACCCAAACTTGAGAAAATGTGGTCGAGGAACTACACGTCTCTGCTTCCAATCAATACCACGTCTACAACTCTCAAATGTGTATCCAAAGTTGATTTCATATTTGGAAACGAAGAATTTTACTTTTCAACCCATCATCCCACTTCGTTCAAACTTGGGCCTGGAATGTGACTTGAAGTTGAGAAAATGCGGTCGAAGAACTACAAGTCTCCACTCGCAATCAAGACCATGTATACAACTCTAAAATGGGTATTCAAAGCTGATTTCATATTTGGAAACGAAGAATTTTACTTTTCAACCCATAATCCCACTTCAATCAAACTTAGGCCTGGAATGTGACCCGAAGTTTAGAAAATGCGGGTCGAAGAACTACACGTCTCCGCTCACAATCAAGACTACGTATACAACTCTCAAATGGGTATCCAAAGTTGATTTCATATTTGGAAATGGAGAATTGTTCTTTTCAACCCATAATCCCACTTTGTTCAAACTCTGGCCTGTAATGTGACCCGAAGTTGAGAAATTGTTGTCGAAGAACTACACGTCTCCGCTCGAAATCAAGACAACCTCTATAACTCTCAAATGGGTATCCAAAGTTGATTTCATATTTGGAAAAGCAGAATTTTACTTTTCAACCCATAATCCCACTACATTCAAACTCGGGACTAGAATGTGACCTGAAGTTGCGAAAATGTGGACGAAGAGCTACATGTCTATGCTCGCAATCAAGACCACGTCTACAACTCTCAAATGGGTATCCAAAGTTGATTTCATATTTGGAAATGGAGAATTTTACTTTTCAACCCATAATCCCACTTCGTTCAAACTCAGGCCTGGAATGTGACCCGAAGTTGAGAAAATGGGGTCGAAGAACTACACGTCTCCGCTCGCAATCAAGACCACCTCTACAACTCTCAAATGGGTATCCAAAGTTGATTTCATATTTGGAAATGAAGAATTTTACTTTTCAACCCATAATCCCACTTCATTCAAACGCAGGCCTGGAATGTGACCCGAAGTTGCGAAAATGCGGTCGAAGAGCTACACGTCTCCGCTCGCAATCAAGACTACATCTACAAATCTCAAATGAGTATCCAAAATTGATTTCATATTTTGAAACGAAGAATTTTACTTTTCAACCCATAATCCCACTTCGTTCAAACTCGGGCCTCGAATGTGACCCGAAGTTGAGAAATTGCGGTCGAAGAACTACACGTCTCCGCTTGAAAGCAAGTCCACGTCTACAACTCTCAAATAGGTATCCAAAGTTGATTTCATATTTGGAAACGAATAATTTTACTTTTCAACCCATAATCCCACTTCGTTCAAACTCGAGCCTAGAATGTCACCCGAAGTTGAGAAAATGCAGTCGAAGAACTACACGTCTCCACTCGCAATGAAGACTACCTCTACAACTCTCAAATGGGTATCCAAAGTTGATTTCATATTTGGAAACGAATAATTTTACTTTTCAACCCATAATCCCACTTCGTTCAAACTCGGGCCTGGAATGTGACCCGAAGTTGCGAAAATGTGGCCGAAATGCAGTCGAAGCATTACGCGTCTCCGCTCACAATCAAGACCACGTCTACAACTCTCAAATGGGTATCCAAAGTTGACTTCATATTTGGAAATGGAGAATTTTACTTTTCAACCCATAATCCCACTCCGGTCAAACGTGTGCCTAGAATGTGACCCGAAGTTGAGAAAATAGGCCTCGAGAACTACATGTCTCCGCTCGCAATCAAGACCACGTCTACAACTCTCAAATGGTTATCCAAAGTTGATTTCATATTTAGAAATGGAGAATTTTACTTTTCAACCCATAATCCCACTTCATTCAAACTCAGGCCTGCAATGTGACCCGAAGATGAGAAAATGGGGTCGAAGAACTACACATCTCCGCTCCCAATCAAGACCACATCTACAACTCTCAAATGGGTATCCAAAGTTGATTTTATATTTGGAAATGAAGAATTTTACTTTTCAACCCATAATCCCACTTCTTCAAACTTGGGCCTGGAATGTGACCCAAAGTTGAGAAAATGCGGGTGAAGACCTACACATCTCCGCTCGCAATCAAGAGCACATCTACAACTCTCAAATGGGTATCCAAAGTTGATTTCATATTTGGAAACGAGGAATTTTACTTTTCAGCCCATAATCCCACTTCGATCAAACTTAGGCCTGGAATGTGACCCGAAGTTTAGAAAATGCAGCCAAAGAACTACACGTCTCCGCTTGCAATCAAGACTACGTATAGAACTCTCAAATGGGTATCCAAAGTTGATTTCATATTTGGAAATGGAGAATTTTTCTTTTCAACCCATAATCCCACTTTGTTCAAACTCTAGCCTGCAATGTGACCCGAAGTTGAGAAAATGTTGTCGAAGAACTACACGTCTCCGCTCGAAATCAAGACAACCTCTACAACTCTCAAATGGGTATCCAAAGTTGATTTCATATTTGGAAAAGAAGGATTTTACTTTTCAACCCATAATCCCACTACGTTCAAACTCGGGCCTGGAATGTGACCCGAAGTTGCGAAAATGCGGACGAAGAGCTACAGGTCTCCGCTCGCAATCAAGACCACGTCTACAACTCTGAAATGGGTATCCAAAGTTGATTTCATATTTGGAAATGGAGAATTTTACTTTTAAACCTATAATCCCACTTCGTTCAAACTCAAGCCTGGAATGTGACCCGAAATTGAGAAAATGCGGTCGAAGAACTACACGTCTCCGATCTCAATCAAGACCACCTCTACAACTCTCAAATGGGTATCCAAAGTTGATTTCATATTTGGAAACGAAGAATTTTACTTTTCAACCCATAATCCCACTTTGTTCAAACTTGGGCCTGGAATGTGACCCGAAGTTGAGAAAATGCGGTCGAAGAGCTACACGTCTCCGCTCGCAATCAAGACCACGTCTACAAATCTCAAATGAGTATCCAAAGTTGATTTCATATTTGGAAATGAAGAATTTTACTTTTCAACACATAATCCCACTCTGTTCAAACTCATGCCTGGAATGTGACCCGAAGTTGAGGAAATGCGGTTGAAGAAGTAAACGTCTCTGCTCGCAATCAAGCACACATCTACAAGTCTCAAATGGGTATCCAAAGTTGATTTCATATTTGGAAACGGAGAATTTTACTGTTCAACCCATAATCCCACTCCGTTCAAACTCAGGACTGGAATGTGACTCGAAGTTGAGTAAATGTGGCCCGAGAACTACACGTCTCTGCTCGCAATCAAGACCACGTCTACAACTCTCAAATGGGTATCCAAAGTTGATTTCATATTTGGAAACATAGATTTTTACTTTTCAACCCATAATCCCACTCTGTTCAAACTCGGGCCTGTAATGTGACCCAAAGTTAAGAAAATGTGCCTCGAGAAATACACGTCTAAGCTCACAATCAAAACCACGTCTACAACTCTCAAATCGGTATCCAAAGTTTATTTCATATTTGGAAACAGAGAATTTTACTTTTCAACCCATAATCCCACTCCATTCAAACTCGGGCTTGAAATGTGACCTGAAGTTGAGAAAATGCTCCCCGAGAACTACATGTCTCCGCTCACAATCAAGACCACATCTACAACTCTCAAATGGCTATCCAAAGTTTATTTCATATTCGGAAACAGAGAATTTTACTTTTCAGTCCATAGTCCCACTTCGTTCAAACTCGGGCTTCGAATGTGACTCGAAGTTGAGAAAATGCGGTCGAGGAACTATGCGTCTCTGCTCGCAATCAAGACCACGTCTAAAACTCTTAAATGGGTATCCAAAGTTTATTTCATATTTGGAAACAAAGAAATTTTCTTTTCAACCCATAATCCCACTTTGTTCAAACTCGGACTTGGAATGTGACCCGAAGTTGAGAAAATGCGATCGAAGAACTAAACGTCTATCCTCGCAATCACGACCACGTCTACAACTCTCAAATGGGAATCCAAAGTTCTTTTAATATTTGGAAACATAGAATTTTACTTTTCAACCCATAATACCACTTTGTTCAAACTCGGGCCTGGAATGTGACCCGAAGTTCAGAAAATGTGGCCTGAGAACTACAACTCTCCGCTCGCAATCAAGACCATGTCTACAACTCTCAAATGTGTGTCCAAAGTTGATTTCATATTTGGAAACAAAGAATTTTACTTTTCATCCCATAATCCCACTTCGTTCAAACTCTGGTTTGGAATGTGACCCGAAGTTGAGAAAATGCGCCCCAAGAAGTACACGTCTCCGCTCGGAATTAAGACCATATCTACAACTCTCAAATGGGTATCCAAAGTTTATTTCATTTTTGGAAACAAAGAATTTTACTTTTCAACCCATAATCCCACTACGATCAAACTCGGGCTAGTAATGTGACCTGAAGTTAATAAAATACACCCTGAGAACTATATGTCTCCGCACGCAATCAAGACCATGTCTACAACTCTCAAATGGGTATCCAAAGTTTATTTCATATTTGGAAATAACGAATCTTACTTTTCTATCCATAATCCCACTTCGTTCAAACTCGGGCTTCGAATGTGACCCGAAGTTGAGAAAATGCGGCCAAAGAACTACACGTCTCTTCTTGCAATCAAGACCACATCTACAACTCTCAAATGGGTATCCAAAGTTGATTTCATATTTGGAATAGAATAATTTTACTTTTCAACCCATAATCCCACTTCATTCAAAACTGATCCTGGAATGTGACCCAAAGTTGAGAAAATGTGGTCGAAGAACTACATGTCGCCGCTCGCAATCAAGACCACATCTACAACTCTCAAATAGGTATCCAAAGTTGATTTTGTATTTGGAAATGGAGAATTTTACTTTTCAACCCATAATCCCACTTCATTCAAACTCGGGCCTGGAATGTGACCCGAAGTTGAGAAAATGCGGAGAAAATGCGGTCGAAGAACTACACGTCTCCGCTAGCAATCAAGACCACATGTACAACTCTCAAATGGGTATCCAAAGTTGATTTCATATTTGGAAACGAAGAATTTTACTTTTCAACCCATAATCCCACTTCGTTCAAACTCGATCGGGCCTGGAATGTGACCCGAAGTTGAGAAACTGTGTCCGAAGAACTACACCTCTCTGTTCACAATCAAGACCACATCTACAACTCTTAAATGAGTGTCCAAAGTTGATTTCATATTTGGAAACAAATAATTTTACTTTTCAACCCATAATGCCACTTCGTTCAAACTCGGGCCTGGAATGTGACCCGAAGTTGAGAAAATGCAGCCTGAACACATTTCCGCTCGCAATCACGACCATGTCTAGATCTCTCAAATGGATATCCAAAGTTGATTTCATATTTGGAAACGAAGAGTTTTACTTTTCAACCCATAATCCCATTCCATTCAAAGTCGGGCCTGGAATGTGACCCGAAGTAGAGATCATGTGGCCCGAGAACTACACATCTCTGATCGCAATCAAGACCACATATACAATTCTCAAATGGGTCTCCAAAGTTGATTTCATATTTGGAAATAGAGAATTTTACTTTTTAACTGATAATCCCACTTCGTTCAAACTCGGGCCTGGAATGTGACCCGAACATGAGAAAATGTGGTCGAGGAACTACATGTCTCCGCTCTCAAACAACACCATGTCTACAACTCTCAAATGGGTATCCAAAGTTGATTTCATATTTGGAAACGAAGAATTTTACTTTTCAACCCATCATCCCACTTCGTTCAAACTCGGGCCTGGAATGTGACCCGAAGTTGAGAAAATGCGGCCAAAGAAATACACGTCTCCTCTCGCTATCAAGACCACGTCTACAAATCTCAAATGGGTATCCAAAGTTGATTTCATATTTGGAAACGTAGAATTTTACTTTTCAACCCATAATCCCACTTCGTTCAAACACAGAACTAAAATGCGACCTGAAGTTGAGAGAATGTTGAACGCGAACTACATGTCTTCCCTCGCAATCAAGACCACATCTACAACTCTCAAATGGGTATCCAAAGTTGATTTCGTATTTGGAAACGGAGAATTTTACTTTTCAACCCATAATCTCGCTTCATTCAAACTCGGGCCTGGAATGTGAACCGAAGTTGAGAAAATGCGGTCGAAGAACTACACGTCTCCGCTAGCAATCAAGACCGCGTCTACAACTCTCAAATGGGTATCCAAAGTTGATTTCATATTTGGAAATGAGGACTTTTTCTTTTCAACCCATAATCCCACTTCGTTCAAACTCGATTGGGCCTGGAATGTGCCCGAAGTTGAGAAATTGCAGCCGAAGAATTACACCTCTCCGCTTGCAATCAAGACCATGTCTACAACTCTTAAATGAGTATCCAAAGTTGATTTCATATTTGGAAACGAAGAATTTTACATTTCAACCCATAATGCCACTTCGTTCAAACTCGGGCCTAGAATGTGACCCGAAGTTTAGAAACTGCGGCCTGAGAACTACAAGTCCCTGCTCGCAATCAAGACCACGTCTAGATCTCTCAAATGGGTATCCAAAGTTGATTTCATATTTGGAAACAATGAATTTTCTTTTCAACCCATAATCCCACTTCATTCAAACTTGGGCCTGGAATTTGACCCAAATTTGAGAAAATGCGGCCAAAGAACTACACGTCTTTGCTCGCAATCAAGACCACGTCTACAACTCTCAAACGGGCATCCAAAGTTGATTTCATATTTGGAAATGAAGAATTTTACTTTTCCACCCATAATCCCACTCCGTTCAAAGTCAGGCCTAGCATGTGACCCGAAGTTGAGATAATGCGGCCCGAGAACTACACATCTCTAATCGCAATCAAGACCACGTCTACAACTCTCAAATGGGTCTCCAAAGTTGATTTCATATTTGGAAACAGAGAATTTTACTTTTTAATCGATAATCCCACTTCGTTCAAACTCGGGCCTGGAATGTGACACGAACTTGAGAAAATGTGGTCGAGGAACTACACGTCTCCGCTCATAATCAAGATGACGTCTACAACTCTCAAATCGGTATCCAAAGTTTATTTCGTATTTGGAAACGAAGAATTTCACTTTTCAACCCATCATCCCACTTCGTTCAAACTCGGGCCTGGAATGTGACCCGAAGTTGAGAAAATGCGGCCTAAGAACTACACGTCTCCGTTTGCAATCAAGACCATGTCTACAACTCTCAAATGGGTATTTAAAGTTGATTTCATATTTGGAAACGAAGAATTTTACTTTTCAACCCATAATCCTACTTCGTTCAAACTCAGGCCTGGAATGTCACCCGAAGTTGAGAAAATGCGGTCGAAGAACTACACATCTCCTCTCTAAATCAAGACTATGTCTCCAACTCTCAAATGGGTATCCAAAGTTGATTTCATATTTGGAAATGAAGAATTTTACTTTTCAACCCATAATCCCACTTCTTCAAACTCGGGCCTGGAATGTGACCCGAAGTTTAGAAAATGCAGTTAAAGACCTACACGTCTCCGCTCGCAATCAAGACCACGTATACAACTCTCAAATGGGTATCTAAAGGTGATTTCATATTTGGAAACAAAGAATTTTTCTTTTCAACCCATAATCCCACTTTGTTCAAAATCAGGCCTGGAATGTGACCCGAAGTTGAGAAAATGCGGCCGAAGAACTACAAGTCTCCACTCACAATCAAGACCACCTCTACAACTCTGAAATGGGTATCCAAAGTTGATTTCATATTTGGAAACGAAGAATTTTACTTTTCAACCCATAATCCCACTTCGTTCAAACTCAGGCCCGAAATGTGACCCGAAGTTGAGAAAATGTTGACGAAGAACTACACGTCTCAGCTCGCAATCAAGACCACGTCTACAACTCTCAAATGGGTATCGAAAGTTGATTTCATATTTGGAAACAGAGAATTTTGCTTTTCAACCCATAATCCCACTTCGTTCAAACTCGGGGTTGGAATGTGACCCGAAGTTGAGAAAATGCGGCCGAAGAACTACAAGTCTCTGCTCGCAATCAAGACCATGTTTACAACTCTCAAATGGGTATCCAAAGTTGATTTCATATTTGGAAACAATGAATTTTACTTTTCATCCCATAATCCCACTTCATTCAAACTCGGGCCTGGAATGTGACTCGAAGTTGAGAAAATGCGGTCGAAGAGCTACACGTTTCCGCTCGCAATCCAGACCAAGTCTACAACTCTCAAATGGGTATCTAAAGTTGATTTCATATTTGGAAACGAAGAATTTTACTTTTCAACCCATAATCCCACTTCGTTCAAACGTGGTCCTGGAATGTGACCCGAAGTTGAGAAAATGCGGTCAAAGAGATACATATTTCTGCTCGCAATCAATACCACGTCTACAACTCTCAAATGGGTATCCAAAGTTGATTTCATATTTGGAAACGAAGAATTTTACTTTTCAACCCATAATCCTGCTTCGTTCAAACACGGGCCTGGAATGTGACTTGAATTTGAGAAAATGCGGTCGAAGAACTACACATCTCTACTCGCAATCAAGACCACGTCTACAACTCTCAAATGGGTATCCAAAGTTGATTTCATATTTGGAAACAGAAAGTTTTACTTTTCAACCCATCATCCCACTCCGTTCAAACTCGGGCCTGGAATGTGACCCGAAGTTGAGAAAATGCGAACAAAGAAATAAACGTCTCTGCTCGCAATCAAGATCACGCCTACAACTCTCAAATGGGTATCCAAAGTTGATTTCATAGTTGGAAATGGAGAATTTTACTTTTCAACCCATAATACCACACCATTCAAACTAGGGCCTGGAATGTGACTCGAAGTGGAGCAAATGAGGCCCGAGAACTACACTTCTCCGCTCTTCATCAAGACCACGTCTACAACTCTCAAATGGGTATCCAAAGTTGATTTCATATTTGGAAATGAATAATTTTACTTTTCAACCCATAATTCCACTCCATTCAAAGTCTGACCTGGAAGGTGACCCACAGTTGAGAAAATGCAGCCCAAATAACTACACGTCTCCGCTTGCAATCAAGACCATGTTTACAACTCTCAAATGGGCATCCAAAGTTGATTTCATTTTTGGAAACAAATAATTTTACTTTTCATCCCATAATCCCACTTTGTTCAAACTCAGGCCTGCCTAGAATGTGACCCGAAGTTGAGAAAATGTGGTCGAAGAACTACAAGTCTCCGCTCGCAATCAAGACCACCTCTATAACTCTCAAATGGGTATCCAAAGTTGATTTTATATTTGAAAACAAAAATTTTAACTTTTCAGCCCATAATCCCACTCCGTTCAAACTCGGGCCTGTAATGTGACCAAAAGTTAAGAAAATGCGCCCCGAGAACTACACATCTACGCTCGCAATCAAGACCACGTCTACAAATCTGAAATGGGTATCCAAACTTTATTTCATATTTGGAAATGGAGAATTTTACTTTTCAACCCATAATCCCACTTTGTTCAAACTCCGTCTTGGAATGTGACCCGAAGTTTAGAAAATGGGGCCAAAGAACTACACGTCTCTGCTCACAATCAAGACCACGTCTACAACTCTGAAATGGGTATCCAAAGTTGATTTCATATGTTGAAACGAAGAATTTTACTTTTCAACCCATAATCCCACTTCGTTCAAACTCGGGCCTGGAATGTGACCCGAAGTTGCGAAAATGTGGCCATAATGCTACACGTCTTTGCTCACAATCAATTCCATGTCTACAACTCTCAAATGGGTATCCAAAGTTGATTTCATATTTGGAAATGGAGAATTTTACTTTTCAACCGATAATCCCACTCCGTTCAAACTCGTGCCTAGAATGTGAACCGAAGTTGAGAAAATGGGCCTTGAGAACTACATGTCTCCGCTCACAATCAAGACCACGTCTACAACTCTCAAATGGGTATCCATAGTTGATTTCATATTTGGAAATAGAGAATTTTACTTTTCAACCCATAATCCCACTTCGTTCAAACTCGGGCCTGGAATGTGACCAGAAGTTGAGAAACTACGGTCGAAGAACTACACATCTCTGCTCGCAATCAAGACCACATCTACAACTCTCAAACGGGTATCCAAAATTGATTTCATATTTGGAAATGAAGAATTTTACTTTTCAACCCATAGTCCCACTTCGTTCAAACTCGGGCCTGGAATGTGACTCGAAGTTGCGAAAATGCGGCTGAAATGATACACATCTCTGCTCACAATGAAGACCATGTCTACAACTCTCAAATGGGTATCCAAAGTTGATTTCATAGTTGGATTTGGAGAATTTTACTTTTCAACCCATAATCGCACTTCGTTCAAACGCGTTCCTAGAATGTGACCCGAAGTTGAGAAAATCGGTCCCAATAACTACATGTCTCCACTCACAATCAAAACCACGTCTACAACTCTCAAATGGGTATCCAAAGATGATTTCATATTTGGAAATGGAGAATTTTGCTTTTCAACCCATAATCCCACTTCGTTCAAACTCGGGCCTAGAATGTGACCCGAAGTTGAGAAAATGCAGCCAAAGAACTACACGTCTCTGTTCACAATCAGGACCACGTCTACAAATCTCAAATGGGTATCCAAAGTTGATTTCATATTTAGAAATGGATAGTTTTACTTTTCAACCTATAATCCCACTTCGTTCAAACTCGGGCCTGGAATGTGACCCAAAGTTGAGAAAATGCAGCCGAAGAACTACACATCTCTGCTTGCAATCAAGACCACGTCTACAACTCTCAAATGGATATCCAAAGTTGATGTCATATTTGGAAACGAACAATTTTACTTTTCAACCCATAATCCCACTTCTTCAAACTCGGGCCTCGAATGTGACCCGAAGTTGAGAAAATGGGGTCGAAGAACTACATGTCTCCGCCCGCAATGAAGACCATGTCTACAACTCTCAAATGGGTATACAAAGTTGATTTCATATTTGGAAACAGAGAATTTTAATTTTCAACCCATAATCCCACTACGTTCAAACTCGTGTCTGGAATGTGACCCGAAGTTCAGAAAATGCGGACGAAGAACTAAACATCTCCGCTGGCAATCAAGACCACGTCTACAACTCTCAAATGGGTATCCAAAGTTGATTTCATATTTGGAAACGAAGTATTTTACTTTTCAACCCATAATCCCACTTCGTTCAAACTCGGGCCTAGAATGTGACCCGAAGTTGAGAAAATGTGGTCGAAGAACTAAACATCTCCACTGGCAATCAAGACCACATCTACAAATCTCAAATGGGTATCCAAAGTTGATTTCATATTTGGAAACAAATAATTTTACATTTCATCACATAATCCCACTCGGTTCAAAGTTAGGCCTATAAAATGTGACCCGAAGTTGAGAAAATGCGCCCCGAGAACTACATGTCTCCGCTTGCAATCAGGACCACGTCTACAACTCTCAAATGGGTATCCAAAGTTTATTTCATATTTGGAAACAAAGGATTTTACTTTTCAACCCATAATCCCACTCCATTCAAACTCGAGCCTGTAATGTGACCCGAAGTTGAGAAAATGTGGCTCGAGAACTACACGTCTCTACTCGCAGTCAAGACCACGTCTACAACTCTCAAACGGGTATCCAAATTTTATTTCATATTTGGAAACAAAGAATTTTACCTTTCAATCCATAATCCCACTTCATTCAAACTCGGGCTTCGAATGTGACCCGAAGTTGAGAAAATGTGGCCGAAGAACTACACGTCCCTGCTCGCAATCAAGACCATGTCTACAACTCTCAAATGGGTATCCAAAGTTGATTTCATATTTGGAAATGAAGAATTTTACTTTTCAACCCATAATCCCACTTCGTTCAAACATGGGCCTAGAATGTAACCCGAAGTTGAGAAAATGCAGCCGAAGAACTACACGTCTCTGCTCACAATCAAGACCATGTCTACAACTCTCAAATGGGTATCCAAAGTTGATTTCATATTTGGAAATGGAGAATTTTACTTTTCAACCCATAATCCCACTCCATTCAAACTCGGGCCTGGAATGTGACCCGAAGTTGAGAAAATGCAGACAAAGAACTAAACATCTCCGCTCGCAATCAAGACCACGTCTACAACTCTCAAATGGGTATCCAAAGTTGCTTTCATATTTGGAAACAGAGAATTTTACTTTTCAACCCATAATCCCACTCCGTTCAAACCGGGGCCTGGAATGTGACGTGAAGTTGAGAAAATGTTGCCGAAGAACTACTCGTCTTCGCTCGCAATAAAGACCATGTCTACAATTCTCAAATGGGTATCCAAAGTTTATTTCATATTTGGAAACGAAGAATTTTACATTTCAAGCCATAATCGCACTTCGTTCAAAATCGAGTCTACAATGTGACCCGAAGTTGAGAAAATGTGGGTGAAGAACTACACGTCGTCGCTCGCAATGAAGACCACGTCTACAACTCTCAAATGGGTATCCAAAGTTGACTTCATATTTGGAAACGGAGAATTTTATTTTTCAACACATAATCCCACTTCGTTCAAACTCGGGACTGGAATGTGACCCGAAGTTGAGAAAATGCAGACGTAGAACTAAACGTCTCCGCTCGCAATCAAGACCACGTCTACAACTCTCAAATGGGTATCCAAAGCTTATTTCATATTTGGAAAAGGAGAATTTTACTTTTCAACCCATAATCCCATGCCATTCAAACTGGGGCCTAGAATGTGACTCGAAGTTGAGAAAATGTGGCCTGAGAACTACACTTCTCCGCTCTTCATCAAGACCATGTCTACAACTCTCAAATGGGTATCCAAAGTTGATTTCATATTTTGAAATGAAGAATTTTACTTTTCAACCCATAATTCCACTTCGTTCAAAGTCAGGCCTAGAAGGTGACCCACAGTTGAGAAAATGTGGCCCGAAGAACTACATGTCTCCACTTGCAATCAAGACCACGTTTACAACTCTCAAATGGGTATCCAAAGTTGACTTCATATTTGGAAACAAAGAATTTTACTTTTCAGCCCATAATCCCACTTCGTTCAAACTCGAGCCTGGAATGTGACCCGAAGTTGAGAAAATGTTGTCGAAGAGCTACACGTATCTGCTCACAATCAAGACCATGTCTACAACTCTCAAATGGGTATCCAAAGTTGATTTCATATTTGGAAATGGAGAATTTTACTTTTCAACCCATAATCCCACTCCGTTCAAACTCGGGCCTGGAATGTGACCCGAAGTTGAGAAAATGCGGACGAAGAACTAAACATCTCCACTCGCAATCAAGACCAGGTCTACAACTCTCAAATGGGTATCCAAAGTTGATTTTGTATTTGGAAACAGAGAATTTTATTTTTCAACCCATAATCCCACTCCGTTCAAACCGGGGCCTGGAATGTGACGTGAAGTTGAGAAAATGTTGCCGAAGAACTACTCGTCTCCGCTCGCAATAAATACCATGTCTACAATTCTCAAATGGGTATCCAAAGTTTATTTCATATTTGGAAACAAAGAACTTTACATTTCAAGCCATAATCACACTTCATTCAAAATCGAGTCTACAATGTGACCCGAAGTTGAGAAAATGTGGGTGAAGAACTACACGTTGCCGCTTGCAATCAAGACCATGTCTACAACTCTCAAATGGGTATCCAAAGTTGACTGTATATTTGGAAACGTAGAATTTTATTTTTCAACACATAATCCCACTTCGTTCAAACTCGAGCCTGGAATGTGACCCGAAGTTGAGAAAATGCAGACGTAGAACTAAACGTCTCCGCTCGCAATCAAGACCACGTCTACAACTCTCAAATGGGTATCCAAATCTTATTTCATATTTGGAAAAGGAGAATTTTACTTTTCAACCCATAATCCCACACCATTCAAACTGGGGCCTTGAATGTGACTCGAAGTTGAGAAAATGTGGTCCGAGAACTACACTTCTCCACTCTTCATCAAGACCACATCTACAACTCTCAAATGGGTATCCAAAGTTGATTTCATATTTGGAAACGAAGAATTTTACTTTTCAACCCATAATTCCACTCCGTTCAAAGTCAGGCCTGGAAGGTGACCTGCAGTTGAGAAAATGTGGCCCGAAGAACTACACGTCTCCGCTTGCAATCAAGACCACGTTTACAAATCTCAAATGGGTATCCAAAGTTGACTTCATATTTGGAAACAAAGAATTTTACTTTTCAGCCCATAATCCCACTTCGTTCAAACTCGGGCCTGGAATGTGACCCGAATTTGAGAAAATGCGGTCGAAGAGCTACACATATCCACTCGCAATCAAGACCATGTCTACAACTCTCAAATGGGTATCCAAAGTTGATTTCATTTTTGGAAATGAACAATTTTACTTTTCAACCCATAATCCCACTTCGTTCAAACGCGGTCCTGGAATGTGACCCGAAGTTGAGAAAATGCAATTGAAGAGCTACATGTCTCCGCTCGCAATCAACACCACATCTACAACTCTCAAATGGGTATCCAAAGTTGATTTCATATTTGGAAATGAAGAATTTTACTTTTCAACCCATAATCCCACTTCGTTCAGACTCGGGCCTAGAATGTGACCCGAAGTTGAGAAAATGTGGTCGAAGAACTACATGTCTCCGCTCGCAATCAAGACCACCTCTACAACTCTCAAATGGCTATCCAAAGTTGATTTCATATTTGGAAATGAAGAATTTTACTTTTCAACCCATAATCCCACTACGATCAAACTTGGGCCTGTAATGTGACCCGAAGTTGAGTGTAATGTCCCATTTCCCCTAGGCAGTCAAAATACCATGGTGGTTTACACAATTTCTCGTAAACCATTAGATGGATGAGTTATGGAAATGATATTGGTAAAGTCACTTTTGAATTATAAAGTGAATCTTAGGAAAAGTGAGTTTATTAATATTAAACCCCTCTTTGAGGTATTTCTCTCCAATTATTAATTAAATGAATATTTTAATGGAGAAAAAGAAAAGTGAAAGAGAAAAAGGACGGTGGAAGGTTGGAAAGGCATTATGGACTATTCATTTCAAAAATTGAGTTTTGGGGAGAAGAGCTCGGTGAGCAAACGAGGGTTTCAGCTGGAAACCCATTTCGGCACTCGGATTCGGCAATGAAACTATTTTTCCTAGCCGGGAGATTGGAGAATCCATTATGGATTTTCATTTGCAGACATTGGCATTGTGATTCGAGGAACTTCATTGACGAAAGCATTTCATTTGCAGATTTGGTAAGAAGGGGCATTTTCTCTTTGGCACGAGTTGATAGTTTGGGCATTTCCTTGAGCTGGACACATCCATCATTGTCTTGCTATGTGTTGTCCACTGGAAATGAGTTGAGCCTCTTCCTAGGCGTAGAATCCTTAGCTGGGCATGACTTCCATGCTGATAAACTCTGTTGGTCTTCATTTATTGGCTGCGTGGACTATTGTTGGTCGTTTCCTCTCCTTCTACAAGGCTGTGTGTTGTGCAAGGGGTTGCGTGGAGGCAAAGGGAGAAGCTGATGCTGGTCAATTCTCCAATTGTTGGTTGTACCTTGAAGGAAGGGAGGTATATCTCCATGTTGTGGCTGCTAGACTACTCAAATCAGATGGTTGGGCAATGATTGCATGAATCGCCCCTTTTATCAGTTCGTGGGGATAGTTTTGGGCTATTTTTCTTATGGTTGTGTGAGATGTGAGACTTCCAACTTCCTAAAGCAGAAATCTTCATCATTGCTGAGAGGTATTCCTACCTCATTCTTATTGTAATTGATTCAACAATATTATTCAATAAAGAACATCCATTATTTAGTCAATTTGCTCCTTCAAATGTGATCGTTTTTCATTATATTTTTATGGGTTTTGTTTAATATCAAAACACTACACTTGGCACTTCATTGGGGAGGTATAAGGTGTTAGAAAACCAACCAATCAGCCAACCAAACAAAGAAACAGACCATTTTTTACTCAATTTTCATCTACAACAGTTAAATACAGAAGCATGCAAAGTGTTTGACGAAAGTCCCACATCAGATTAAGGAGGTTTTCTACCACTTTTTACAACATAGAATATTTCAGTGGTATCAGAGCATGATTCTGGCCAGTTGTGGGCGACATTGATGACTGAGGAAGGGCTGCAGAATATCACTTATAGGTGTAGAAGGTATAGAAGCGTAGAGGGCAGAGACGAAGAAATGGAGGGCACTCCAGGGAAAAATGCAAATCTGACAGAGGACAGAGAGGATGGTTTGATCAAAGGGCTTATGAAATCCTTATAGGATATTGCAGAGGGCCAGAGAGAGACCCGAGAGTTCATGGATAGAATCATAGGTTATGCTCTAGGGAGTAAGCATGGTGAAGAAAGGGGGGAGAGCAGCAAGAGAGGGCATATGGAAGAAGGGGGAAACACACACAAACCTCATATTGAGGTGATCACTTCCAGGACCAACCCTCAGAACCACCCTCACAACTACAGTGAGATCCCTAGGTCTACCATGCCAAAGTTCTTAGGACCACTGGAGATAGCTACAGGAGGGTAGGTAGAGCAGGACGAGCCATTAGCAGCTTATTTGCAGGAGTATAAGGCCACGGATGCAGATTTGAGAGAAGCTATGACTTTTATCAAGTTTTGTAGCTTCAAGGGGAGAAACAGGCCGAGCTTCTTCAACAGGGGTCCCATGCAGAACTACAAGTTACAGCGCACGGTGGGCAAGCTCACTTTACCATACTTCGATGGGACATCGAAGTGCACTGCACAAGCTTGGGTGCAGAAGCTCGACACCTACTTCCATATGAACCCCATGGCAGAGATCAATGCCATTAATTTGGCAACATTGCACTTCGAGGGTGAGGCACAGGACTGGTGGTACCACGGGATGTCCACTCTGGGACATGCCCATGTTGTCACCTATGTTGAGTTTACAGGGAGACTGGTGCATAGATTTGATAGGAGAGATCCCGAGTTGTCCTTCAGAGACTTGGCACAGTTGAAACAAACTTGTTCGGCAGAGGCCTTTATATCATATTTCCAGAGGATATCAGTGATGGTCACCGATATCTCCGAGGCCCGATTGGTGATGTTGTTCACAGAGGGGATAACCGAGCCACTTTGAGGATGGGTGAAGGCTTACAAGCCTACTTCGCTACATGATGCAGTTAGCAGAGCTAGAGACCTACAGGAGTCAGTACCCAAGCCCAAGTTCACCCCGAGACCGAACTTCCCCACGAAGTTCAATAACAGGGGACCACCACAGAGGGATGGCACAGGACAGCAGCAGAGAGACTGGGTAGGACATCCACAGAGGGATTGGAAAGGCAGGAACAGGATTGATGATGCTACCAGGAAGGATCTAAGGAGGACGAAGTTGTGTTTCAGTTGCCAGGAACCATGGGTACCAGGTCACAGGTGTGCAGGCAAGGCCAAGGCACACTACATAGAGGTGTTCTCAGATAGCGAGGAGGATGAGGAGATAGGAGAACAGGGACAAGAGGAGGAGCCACCAATGGCAGAGGTAGAGTAGACATCGATGGAGAATCAGGGGACTATAGCATCACTCTCAAGGATCCCCAGTTTTCATACCTTCAGGATGAGGGGAGGAGTACAAGGACACAGAGTGACGGTGTTGGTGGATGGTGGGGCATCCCACAATTTTATTGATGCTTCATTGGTAGAGCGGAAGGGCATTACCACCGAATCCTTTGAGGGATTTTCAGTGATCATACCAGGGGAGAACACCCTAAATTGTACCAGATACATCCCACGGATGACATTGAGCTTAGGTAACTACACCATTATCGACGACTTCTTCGTGGTGAAGGTTCCTGACACCAATGTGGTATTGGGAGTTCAGTGGTTATACTCCCTAGGGAAGTACTCCACTAACTACCAGACTATGGAGATGGAGTTCCAAGGACAGGATGGCAAGAGAGTGGTTTTGAGCGGCATGAACACTTACCCTCCCAAGGTAGTGACCGCAAAGAATATGGAGGCAGTGATGAGGCAAGACGGCATTGCATGGGTTGCAGAGTTTCATATTTCAGTGCAGAAGCCTAAGGGTGGGGAGCCCAATTTTTCGAGAGAGATAAAGGCCTTGCTTAAGAAGCACCAAAAAGTCTTTGGTGATATACCTCCAGGTAGGCCTCCAGACAAGGGCTTTGAGCACACCATCGATTAGAGGAGGGTGTTATAGGAAAATCTCACTGCGGATAGGTAGATCGCCTCAAAGAGCTAGACCCTAACTCTAAGACAAAAAGTGCTTAACATGGACATTGACTTCCTTTCAAATCTATACAAACTAATACATGAGAAGGAAGGAGAATAGAAGTACCTCTTTATCGATGTTTTTCCCTGCACACTCTGAGTTGAGCTCCAATCTTTCGCTCCTCGACGAGCCCTGTAAACAAACAAAGTACGACCACTTCCTACTCTATTGATATTAGCTTGAAAACATATCTATCTATCAACGATAAGTTCATGTAAGATCAGACATAAACTAGAAAGAAACAGGCCAAGCATGTCATATTAATGAGAATAACGATAGTAGTACTTACAACCGTAGATGCGAATGCTATAGCTTCGTCAAGTCCCCTTTGTCTAACCCTTGCTCAAAAGATCCACAATCCGAATGATGACAGCTTTACTGATTTCTCCCTATGAGATCATAGGTCTCTTGCTTCCAAAATATCTTTGTTCCAGTACCACTTATGAGATCATAAGTTTGGTGTGATTCTCCTTTTCCAGTCCCCTTTAACCATTAGAAAGCTTGCTTATGTATCCTTGGAGAGGCTTTAACCACTTGAGATATCCTTGGGGAAGTTGAGGATTTGCCTCCTTCAATTGAGGATCTTCCCTAAGACCATGGCTTAATTGAGGATTCGAATCCAACTTCCTTCCAAGAATGAAAAGATGCTTCCCCCATTCATCTCAACAGCTTAACTACTACCCAGAATAGGTAGTGCTCCCTCAAAAGGACCATCAGAGCATTGTAGCGCTCCCTAGTAGGATTTAGGGGGCGCTAGAACTTTCAAAATCCATAGCGCTCCCTCAAAAGGACTAGAGGAGATTTATAATGCTCCCAAACAGTGTAAGGGGGAGCGTCGGCACTCCCAGAAGAGGTATAGGGGAGCACTCCCCTCCAAAAACTCAAATTTTGAGGTGCTTTCATATGGAAAAAGGTTTGCAAGCCTGCTGACTCATTTCTCCTCTTCCAAATCAAATGTTTGAGTTGTTTCAAGTGTCCTTATCATGTCGTTATAGGCACGACATAGGCATCATGCCAGCATTCTTTCTTTGACACTTGTGACACTTGTGAGCAACATGTGACACTTTTAATGACGACACTTGTGACACTATCAAAGTGAGAAATATTAAGGTGTAACAGAGGGTACAGGAGCAGTGATTACCACCTTGTATATGCATCCCAAGGCCTATAAGGATGAGATCGAAAAGACCATCAAGGAGCTACTGGAAATGGGCCACATCAGACCGAGTTTGAGTCCTATCGCTTCTTCTGTAGTGTTGGTAAAGAAGAAGGATGGGACCCTCAGAATGTGCATTGATTACCGAGCCCTCAATAAGAGGACCATCAAGAACAGGTACCCTATACACCAGATTGATGAGTTGATGGATGAGTTGAGAGGGGCCAAATATTTTTTGAAGATTGATCTATGGTCAGGCTATCATCAGATCAGGATGCGAGAAGGGGATGAGTACAAGACAACCTTCAGGTGCCACTATGGGCACTACGATTTCTTGGTGATGCCTTTTGGGCTAACCAACGCCCCGGCCACATTTTAGTCCTGTATGAACCATACGTTTAGCAAGTAGCTCAGGAAGCATTTGTTGGTTTTTTTTTATGACATTTTTGCCTACAGTCGCACTTGGGAGGAACACCTCCAACATCTAGATGAGGTGTTGGGCATATTGGACAAATAGGAGTTGTATGCGAAGTTTTCCAAATGTGAGTTTGGGTTGACAGAGATGCTCTATTTGGGGCATGTGACTGGAGCTCAGGGAGTGCAGGTACACTGGGACAAGATCCAAGCGATTCGTGATTAGCCTCCACCGAGGAACACTACAGAGTTAAAAAGCTTCATGGGCTTGTGCACTTACTACCAGAGGTATGTGAAGGGTTTTTCTTAGTTGACAGCCCCACTAACAGATTTGACCAAGAAGGGGGCCTTTGAGTGGACAGGTGAAGCACAGGCAGTCTTCGATAGAATGAAGGACATCATGAGTTTGTGCCCGGTCTTAACTTTTCCAGACTTTACCCAAGCCTTCGTGTTGGAGTGTGATGCATCGGGAGTAGGTATCGGAGCTGTGCTTATGCAGGAGAATCATCCCATCACTTTCGAGAGTCGAAATCTTAGAGATTACGAGAAGCTCTACTCTATTTATGATAAAGAGATGTTGGCCATCATGCATGCATTGGCCAAATTCTGGCACTATCTAGTGGGCAACGGGTTCAAGGTCAAGACGAATCACAACAGCCTCTGATTCTTCTTGGAGCAGAAGGAACTGAATGATAGACAATAGTAGTGGGTGAGTGAGATCTAGGACTAAGATTTTGAGATTGAGTATGTGAAGGGGAAAAACAATGTGGTAGCCAACGCTCTTTCTAGGATGCCCCCTACTCTATATTTGATGGACATATCGGAAGACTGGAAGAGTCTCCTACTGGTAGAGTCTTCCAATAACAAGTTTTCTTGTGAGGTTCTGGATGGACAGGTTACAGATGACAGGTACAGATTGGTGGATGATGTTATCTACTACAAAGGTTGAATTTATTTGGTCCCAGGTTCGCACATCAGGCAAAAGATCATGCAGGCAGCCCATGACTCACCGTTAGCAGGACACCAGGGGTTCCTGAAGACTTACAGGCAGGTCCGAGAGAGGTTCACTTGGAAGAACCTCAAGGGAGACATACTGAAGCATGTTCAAGAGTGCGGAGTTTTCCAATGGAACAAGGTGGAGCACACCCATCCGGCCGGATTATTACAGCCATTTCCCATTCCAGATCAGAAATGGGAAAGCATCTCAATGGATTTCATCACCGAGTTACCCAGGGTGCAGGGAAAGGATTGCATTTATGTCGTGGTGGATAGAATTACCAATTTTTCTCACTTCTTCGCTATTCCTTCAGACTAATCAGCGGCACAGGTGGCCGAGTTATTTTTTAGAGAAATTTTTTGTTTGCATGGGTTGCCCAAAACTATCGTCAGTGATAGAGACAGCAGGTTCATGGGAGGTTTTTGGCAGGAGATTTTCAGGTTGGTAGGTACCAAGTTGACACCGAGCATTAGTTACCACCCGCAGACCGACGGACAGACAGAGATCGTGAACAAATGGGTGGAAGGTTATTTACGGAACTACATTTTTGGGCAGTAGAGAGCCTGGGTGAAGTGGTTACACCTGGGGGAGTATTGTTACAATACCACCCATCACATGTCCATTGGCATGACTCCTTTTTGGGCACTCTACAGTTACAAGGCCATGACTTTTGCATACATTGTATTTGGTGACAGTAGGGCACCGAAGGCCAAAGATTGGATACAGGACAGCCAGGATATTCTGAGAGCATTGAAGGAGAACATGAGGGTGGCCCAGAATCAACAGAAGATGTATGCGGACAGGCACATGACCGAGCGCTCATTCAAGGTGGGAAATTTAGTGTTCTTGGGACTACAGCCATACCAACAATCTTCATTGAAACAGAAGGGGGTTGAGAAGCTCAAACCTCGCTACTATGGGCCCTACACGATAACTCAGAAGGTGAGGCAGGTTGTGTATGAACTAGAGCTACCCGAGGGGAGAAAAATTCATAACGTGTTTCATGTATCTTACCTTAAGAGGGTAATAGAACAATAGGTGGTTGCCTCACAGGAGTTACCCCCTTTGGATGACTAGGGGCGATTGGCCACAAGCCCCGAAGATATTTTACAGGTACGGGAGAGGAAGCTCCATAACAGGGTGGTCAGGGAGTTTTTGGTGAAATGGAAGGATCTACTGATGGAGGATGCTACTTGGGAAAATGAGCAGGTGTTACAATTTCCAAGTTTGAAGTTGCTTGAGGACAAGAAAATTTGGGCAGGGAGGACTGTAATGTCCCATTTCCCCTAGGCAGTCAAAATACCATGGTGGTTTACACAATTTCTCGTAAACCATTAGATGGATGAGTTAGGGAAATGATATTGGTAAAGTCACTTTCGAATTATAAAGTGAAACTTAGGAAAAGTGAGTTTATTAATATTAAACCCCTCTTTGAGGGAATTTCTTTCCAATTATTAATTAAATGAATATTTTAATGGAGAAAAAGAAAATTGAAAGAGAAAAAGGACAGTGGAGGGTTGGAAAGGAATTATGGAATATTCATTTCAAAAATTGAGTTTTGGGGAGAAGAGCTCGGTGAGAAAACAAGGGTTTCAGCTGGAAACCCATTTCGGCACTCGGATTCGGCAGTGAAACTATCTGTCCTAGCCGGGATATTGGAGAATCCATTTTGGATTTTCATTTGCAGACATTGCCATTGTGATTCGAGGAACTTCATTGAAGAAAGGATTTCATTTGCAAATTTGGTAAGAAGGGGCATTTTCTCTTTGGCATGAGTTGATAGTTTAGGCATTTCCTTGAGATGGATGCATCCATCATTGTCTTGTTGCATGTTGTCCACTGGAGATGAGTTGAGCCTCTTCCTAGGTGTAGAATCCTTGGTTGGGAGTGACTTCCATGCTGATAAACTCTACTGGTCTTCATTTATTGGCTGCGTGGACTATTGTTGGTTGTTTCCTCTCCTTCTACAAGGCTGCGTGTTGTGCAAGGGGCTGCGTGGAGGCAAAGGGAGAAGATACTGTTGGTCGATTCTCCAATTGTTGGTTGTACCTTGAAGGAAGGGAGGTATATCTCCATGTTGGGGTTGCTAGACTAGTCAAATCAGATGGTTGGGCAATGATTGCATGAATCGCCCCTTTTATTAGTTCGTGGGGACAGTTTTGGGCTATTTTTCTTATGGCTGTGTGAGATGTGAGACTTCCAACTTCCTACAGCAGACATCTTCATCATTGCTGAGAGGTATTCCTACCTGATTCTGATTGTAATTGATTCAACAATATTATTCAATAAAGAACAACTATTATTTAGTCAATTTTCTCTTTCAAATGTGATCGTTTTTCATTATATTTTTATGGGTTTTGTTTAATATCAAAATAATACACTTGGCACTTCATTAGGGAGGTATAAGGTCTTAGAAAACCAACCAATCAGCCAACCAAACAAAGAAACAGACCGTTGTTTACTCAATTTTCATCTACAGCAGTTAAATACAGAAGCATGCAAAGTGTTTGACGAAAGTCCCACATCAGATTAAGGAGGTTTTTTACCACTTTTTGCAACCTAGAATATTTCATTGAGAAAATGTTGCCAAAGAACTATACGTCTTCGCTCGCTATCAAGACCACGTCTACAACTCTCAAATGGGTATCCAAAGTTGATTTCATATTTGGAAACGTAGAATTTTACTTTTTAACCCATAATCCCACTTCATTCAAACTCGGGCCTGCAATGCGACTCGAAGTTGAGAAAATGTTGAACGAGAACTACACGTCTCCCCTCACAATCAAGAACTCATCTACAACTCTCAAAATGGTATCCAAAGTTGATTTCGTATTTGGAAACGAAGAATTTTACTTTTCAACCCATAATCCCACTTCGTTCAAACTCGGGCCTAGAATGTGACCCGAAGTTGAGAAAATCCGGCCAAAGAACTACACCTCTCCGCTCGCAATAAAGACCACGTCTACAACTCTTAAAAGAGTATCCAAAGTTGATTTCATAATTGGAAACAACGAATTTTCTTTTCAACCCATAATCCCACTTCGTTCAAACTTGGGCCCGGAATTTCACCCAAAGATGAGAAAATGCGGCCAAAGAACTACACATCTCCGCTCGCAATCAAGACCACATCTACAACTCTCTAACGGGTATCGAAAGTTGATTTCATATTTGTAAATGAAGAATTTTACTTTTCAACCCATAATCCCACTCCGTTCAAAGTCGGGCTTGGAATGTGACCCGAAGTTGAGATAATGCGGTTCGAGAACTACATGTCTCTGCTTGCAATCAAGACCATGTAAACAACTCTCAAACGGGTCTCCAAAGTTGATTTCATATTTGGAAACGAATAATTTTACTTTTTAACGCATAATCCCACTTCGTTCAAACTCGGGCCTGGAATGTGACCCAAACTTGAGAAAATGTGGTCGAGGAACTACACTTCTCCGCTCGCAATCAAGACCACGTATACAACTCTCAAATGTGTATCCAAAGTTGATTTCATATTTGGAAACGAAGAATTTTACTTTTCAACCCATCATCCCACTTCGTTCAAACTTGGGACTGGAATGTGACTCGAAGTTGAGAAAATGCGGCCAAACAACTACAAGTCTCCACTCGCAATCAAGACCATGTCTACAACTCTAAAATGGGTATTCAAAGTTGATTTCATATTTGGAAACAAAGAATTTTACTTTTCAACCCATAATCCCACTTTGTTCAAACTCAGGCCTGAAATGTGACCCGAAGTTGAGAAAATGCGACCGAAGAACTACATGTCTCCACTCGCAATCAATACTACCTCTACAACTCTCAAATGGGTATCCAAAGTTGATTTCATATTTGGAAATGGAGAATTTTTCTTTTCAACCCATAATCCCACTTCGCTCAAACTCAGGCCTGGAATGTGACTCGAAGTTGAGAAAATGTTGTCGAAGAACTACATGTCTCCACTCGAAATCAAGACAACCTCTACAGCACTCAAATGGGTATACAAAGTTGATTTCATATTTGGAAACGTAGAATTTTACTTTTCGACCTATAATCCCACTTCGTTCAAACTCGGGGCTGGAATGTGACTCGAAGTTGCAAAACTTCGGTCGAAGAGCTACATGTCTCCACTCACAATCAAGACCACGTCTACAACTCTCAAAAGGGTATCCAAAGTTGATTTCATATTTGGAAATGGAGAATTTTACTTTTCAACTCATAATCCCACTTCGTTCAAACTCACGCCTGGAATGTGACCCGAAGTTGAGAAAATGCGGTCGAAGAACTACATGTCTCCGCTCGCAATCAAGACCACCTCTACAACTCTCAAATGGGTATCCAAAGTTGATTTCATATTTGGAAATGAATAATTTTACTTTTCAACCAATAATCCCACTTCGTTCAAACTCGGGCCTGGAATGTGACCCGAAGTTGCGAAAATGCGGTGGAAGAGCTACACTTCTCCACTCGCAATCAAGATCATGTCTACAAATCTCAAATGAGTATCCAAAGTTGATTTCATATTTGGAAACGGAAAAGTTTAGTTTTCAACCCATAATCCCACTTCGTTCAAACTCAGGACTAGAATGTGACCTGAAGTTGAGAAATTGCGGTCGAAGAACTACACATCTCCGCTAGAAATCAAGTCAACGTCTACAACTCTCAAATAGGTATCCAAAGTTGATTTCATATTTGGAAACGAATAATTTTACTTTTCAACCCATAATCCCACTTCGTTCAAACTCGGGCCTGGAATGTCACCCGAAGTTGAGAAAATGCAGTCGAAGAACTACACGTCTCCGCTCGCAATCAAGACTACCTCTACAACTCTCAAATGGGTATCCAAAGTTGATTTCATATTTGGAAACGAAGAATTTTACTTTTCAACCCATAATCCCACTTCCTTCAAACTTGGGCCTGGAATGTCACCCGGAGTTGCGAAAATGCGGTCGAAATGCTACACGTCTTCGCTCGCAATCAATACCATGTCTACAACTCTCAAATGGGTATCCAAAGTTGATTTCATATTTGGAAATGGAGAATTTTTCTTTTCAACCCATAATCCCACTTCGTTCAAATGTGTGCCTAGAATGTGACCCGAAGTTGAAAAAATGGGCCCCGAGAACTACATGTCTCCGCTCGCAATCAAGACCACGTCTACAACTCTCAAATGGGTATCCAAAGTTGATTTCATATTTTGAAATGGATAATTTTACTTTTCAACCCATAATCCCACTTCGTTCAAACTCGGGCCTAGAATGTGACCCGAAGATGAGAAAATGCGGTCGAAGAACTACACGTCTCCACTCGCAATCAAGACCATGTCTACAACTCTCAAATGGGTATCCAAAGTTGATTTCATATTTAGAAATGAATAATTTTACTTTTCAACCCATAATCCCACTTCTTCAAACTCGAGCCTCGAATGTGACCCGAAGTTGATAAAATGTGGTCGAAGACCTACACGTCTTTTCTCGCAATCAAGACCACATGTACAACTCTCAAGTGGGTATCCAAAGTTGATTTCATATTTGGAAACGGAGAATTTTACTTTTCAACACATAATCCCACTCCATTCAAACTCGGGCCTGGAAATGTGACCCGGAGTTGAGAAAATGCGGTCGAAGAACTAAACGTCTCTGCTCGCAATCACGAACACATCTACAACTCTCAAATGGGTATCCAAAGTTGATTTCATATTTGGAAACGAAGAATTTTACTGTTCAACCCATAATCCCACTGCGTTCAAACTCGGGACTGGAATGTGACTCGAAGTTGAGTAAATGTGGCTCGAGAACTACAAGTCTCCGCTCGCAATCAAGACCACGTCTACAACTCTCAAATGGGTATCCAAAGTTGATTTCAGATTTGGAAACAAAGATTTTTACTTTTCAACCCATAATCCCACTCCGTTCAAACTCGGGCCTGTAATGTGACCCGAAGTTGAGAAAATGTGCCTCGAGAAATACACATCTACGCTCGCAATCAAGACCACATCTACAACTCTCAAATGGGTATCCAAAGTTTATTTCATATTTGGAAACATAGAATTTTACTTTTCAATCCATAGTCCCACTTCATTCAAACTCGAGCTTCGAATGTGACCCGAAGTTGAGAAAATGTGGCCGAAGAACTACATGTCTCTTCTCGCAATCAAGACCACGTCTACAACTCTCAAATGGGTATCCAAAGTTGATTTCATATTTGGAAACGAAGAAATTTACTTTTCAACCCATAATCCCACTTTGTTCAAACTCGGACTTGGAACGTGACCCGAAGTTGAGAAAATGCAGTCGAAGAACTAAACGTCTCTGCTCGCAATCAAGACCATGTCTACAACTCGAAAATCGGTATCCAAAGTTGATTTCATATTTGGAAATAGAGAATTTTACTTTTCAACCCATATTCCCACTCCGTTCAAAGTCGGGCCTGGAATGTAACCCGAAGTTGAGAAAATGTGGCATGAGAACTACATGTCTCTGCTCGCAATCAAGGCCACGTCTACAACTCTCAAATGTGTATCCAAAGTTGATTTCATATTTGGAAATAGAGAATTTTACTTTTCAACCCATAATCCCACTTCGTTCAAACTCGAGCCTTGAATGTGTCCCAAAGTTGAGAAAATGTGGTCCGAGAACTACACATCTGCGCTCGCAATCAAGACCACGTCTACAACTCTCAAATGGGTATCCAAAGTTGATTTCATATTTGGAAACGAAGAATTTTACTTTTCAACCCATAATCCCACTTCGTTCAAACACGGGCCTAGAATGTGACCCGAAGTTGAGAAAATGCGGCCGAAGAACTACATGTCTCTACCCACAATCAAGACCATGTCTACAACTCTCAAATGGGTATCCAAAGTTGATTTCATATTTGGAAATGGAGAATTTTACTTTTCAACCCATAATCCCACTCCGTTCAAACTCGGGCCTAGAATGTGACCCGAAGTTGAGAAAATGCGGATGAAGAACTAAACATCTCCACTCGCAATCAAGACCACGTCTACAACTCTCAAATGGGTATCCAAAGTTGATTTCATATTTGGAAACAGAGAATTTTACTTTTCAACCCATAATCCCACTCTGTTCAAACCGGGGCCTGGAATGTGACATGAAGTTGAGAAAATGTTGCCGAAGAACTACTCGTCTCCGCTCACAATAAAGACCACGTCTACAATTCTCAAATGGGTATCCAAAGTTTATTTCATATTTGGAAACGAAGAAATTTACATTTCAATCCATAATCGCACTTCGTTCAAAATCGAGTCTAGAATGTGACCCGAAGTTGAAAAAATGTGGGCTAAGAACTACACGTCGCCGCTCGGAATCAAGACCACGTCTACAACTCTAAAATATTTATCCAAAGTTGATTTCATATTTTGAAACGAAGAATTTTACTTGTCAACCCATAATCCCACTTCATTCAAACTCGGGCCTAGAATGTGACCCGAAGTTGAGAAAATGTAGTCGAAGAACTACACGTCTTCGCTCGCAATCAGGACCACCTCTACAACTCTCAAATGGCTATCCAAAGTTGATTTCATATTTGGAAATGAAGAATTTTAATTTTTAACCCATAATCCCACTTCGTTCAAACTCGGGCCTGGAATGTGACCCGAAGTTGCGAAAATGCGGCTGAAGAGCTACACGTCCCTGCTCCCAGTCAAGACCACGTCTACAAATCTGAAATGGGTATCCAAAGTGTATTTCATATTTGGAAATCGATAATTTTACTTTTCAACCCATAATCCCACTTCATTCAAACTCAAGCCTAGAATATGACCTGAAGTTGAGAAAATGCGGCCGAAGAACTACACGTCTCCGCTCGCAATCAAGATGACCTCTACAACTCTCAAATGGGTATCCAAAGTTGATTTCATATTTGGAAATGAAGAATTTTACTTTTCAACCCATAATCCCACTTCGTTCCAACTCGGGCCTGGAATGTGACCCGAAGTTGAGAAAATACGGACGAAGAGCTACACATCTCCGCTCCCAATCAAGACCATGTCTACAACTCTCAAATGGGTATCCAAAGTTGATTTCATATTTGGAAACAAAGAATTTTACTTTTCAACCCATAATTCCACTCCATTCAAAGTCGGCCCTGGAATGTGACCCGAAGTTGAGAAAATGTGGCCCGAGAACTACACGTCTCTTCTCACAATCAAGACCATGTCTACAACTCTCCAATGGGTATCCAAAGTTGATTTCATATTTGGAAACGAAGAATTTTACTTTTCAACCCATAATCCCACTTCGTTCAAACTCGGTCCTGGAATGTGACCCGAAGTTAAGAAAATGTGGTCGAAGAACTACACGTCTCTGCTAGCAATCAAGACCACGTCTACAACTCTCAAATCGGTATCCAAATTTGATTTCATATTTGGAAACTAAGAATTTTACTTTTCAACCCATAATCCCACTTCGTTCAAATTCAGGCCTGGAATGTGACCTGAAGTTGAGAAAATGTGGTCGAACAACTATACGTCTCCACTCACAATCAAGACCACGTCTAGAACTCTCAAAGGGGTGTCCAAGTTGATTTCATATTTGGAAATGAAGAATTCTCTTTTTCAACCCATAATCCCACTCCATTCAAAGTTGGGCCTGGAATCTGACCCGAAGTTGCGAAAATGTGGCCTGAGAACTACACGTCTTTGCTCGCAATCAAGACCACCTCCACAACTCTCAAATAGGTATACAAAGTTGATTTCATATTTGGAAACGAAGAATTTTACTTTTCAACCCATAATCCCACTTCGTTCAAACTCGGGCCTAGAATGTGACCCAAAGTTGAGAAAATGTGGTCGAAGAACTACACATCTCCACTCGCAATCAAGACCACCTCTACAACTCTCAAATGGGTATCCAAAGTTGATTTCATATTTGGAAACGAAGAATTTTACTTTTCAACCCATAATCCCACTTCGTTCAAACTCAGGCCTAGAATGTGACCCGAAGTTGCGAAAATGCAGCCGAAGAGCTACACATCCCCGCTCACAGTCAAGACTACGTCTACAAATATCAAATGGGTATCCAAAGTTGATTTCATATTTGGAAATGGATAATTTTACTTTTCAACCCATAATTCTTGAATTTGAATGGGATTCTCAGCTAGATGATGACATTTTCATTTCCCAAACCAAGTACATCAAGGAAATGCTAAAGAATCTCATAATGGAATATTGCAAACATGTAAGTACTCATATGGTAACCAGTTGCAAGTTGAGCAAAGATGATGAATCTAAAGAAGCAGATCAGAGACTATATAGATCGATGATTAGCAATTTGATCTACATGATATCCTCAAGATCAAATGTGATACAAGTAGTTGGATAGGTCACAATATTTCAAGCAGCACCAAAGGAATCTCATGTCCTAGCAGTAAAGAGGATTTTTAGGTATCTCAAAGGAACAACAAAGTTTTGGCTAAGGTATCTACAAGGTAATGATTTAACTATGGTTGCCTACATAGATGCCTATTGGGTAGGAAGTATTGATGATGGAAGAAGTACAAGTGGAGAAAATTTGTACTTGAGTGATTTCTTAGTATCTTGGCTGAGCAAAAAGCAATCATCAATATCCTTATACACAGCAGAAACAAAATATATTGCAACAGCCGCATGTTGTACTCTATTTCTCTGGATGAAGAAGACTATGCAAGACACACAAGTGAAATATGATGAGCCCATTCCAATATTCTGTGACAAATACCAGTGATATAAACATCTCCAAGAATCCAGTTATGCATTCCAAGACCAAACATATTCCTATTAAGTTTAACTTTCAGTGGGAACAAATCACTAAAAATAATATCAATTTGGAGTACATTGGGACAAAAGAACAAATTGTAGACATCTTCACAAAGCCTCTTTCTAGGGAGACCTTTGATAATTTCCTCCAAAAACTCAAAGTAATTTCTTCTCCACAGTTATATGCATTCCATCGAGAAAAATAGTCAGGGGGAGACATACCGTCAGGGGGAGTTACTCTTTGTCATTGATTTCAGAGGGGGAGAGAAATATCAAAAGAATGAAGACAGAGGGAGCAATGGTCATAGGGCAGTATGAGTGTTGTCATCAATGAAAAAGGGGGATATTGTTGGAAAATTGGTTTTCATTGTTGTCAACCCTAGAAGAATCCCTGAAGCAAGTCCAAAAGCCCCTAAAAGTGATGGTTTTATTTGAAGGAGTCTCCAAAGTGGTCCTCTTATGGCATATTTTTAATCATGGCCCTAATGGGAAGATGCTTTGAAGTCACCTAGAAGAAACCCCTAGACCCCTAGAACATCAATAAAAGAAGCCCTCGAAGTGTGGTCAAGAAGCCCCAAAGATATGATCAAGAAGCCCTGAATGCAAGTCCCCAAAAGTCAGCCCCAATGGAATAAATATTAAAAATATTATTAAGATAGCAAAGCAAAAGTAGTCCGCATTTGGAATAATCATTAAAAAATAAAATTGAATTGTTTTGGGTCAAGTTAGCCCTAAAAGGAAGGCACTAGATCTAGTATAAATAAGGAACCTAGGAGCTCATTTGAACCATCAACTCAAGTGACTCTCATCTGAGGTAAACAAGGAGAACTAAGGTGAATTTTTTAGGCAGTAAGGTTGAACTTAAAGCATGTTTTGAGGCACAAGTCTGAGGTTGTTTTTGAGGCAGTGAATATATGTGGTAGTGGAGATATAAGGCTGAAATCTTAGCAAGGATTAAGGCTAGTATAGTGTAGGTTAGAGGTATCTCTGAAGCAAGTTTTGCAGGTTTATCTTGGGAAAATTGTAGGGGTTTGTTGGCAGTGAAGTGACTTATGTTCTAAGGAATATTTCAAGTGTATAAGATAAGCTTTTATGATTAGTATTTTATCTGTTCCTGATCTATCCTAAGACCGATTTTTTAGGCAAGTTAATCTTGTTCTGAGGCCCATTATGAGTGTGAGTTTCAGGAGGAATTAAGGCCAGTTTCCAATGCAATATTTGAGGGTATTCGAGTGTAGTTCATGCCTATCTCAAGTTAAAATTTCAAAAGCAGAAAGGTCAAGTTTCAAACTTGTTCTAGGCATAATTTTCGGAGGATTTTCTAAGATCTATTAGAACAATTTTCAGCAAGGTTTTCATAGATATTTTGGACATTTATAGAAGCATACATATAACTTATCATAGGATCATATTGAGGTCTTGTATCAACTTATTTAAGGGGTGAATTTTGATCAGGTCAAGGACTTGTTTTGGTCAGAAAAGGAAGCATATGAAAAGAAAAAATAAAGGGTAATAAAGTCTATCTTTTGTAGGTATCAAGGCAAGGAATTCACATTACAAAGTTTGATCATTTCAAGGCTGAACTCTCGTAATATTTTTCGAATTTTGTAAAGGATCTTTTTGAATATTTTTTGAAATAAGGGTGGTTGGGTGGTGCACGGGAAGATTGGTGTATTTGGTTTGCAGGTTAGTGCCTGGGAAATGTGATTTGGTGCTCACAAGGGGGGTGGTGACTCCTTCTAGTTGGTTCTAGAAAATTCAGGAGGTTGGTGCCTCGTTCTAGTTGGTACTAGAAAATTATTGGAAGTTGGTGCTTCTAGTGGATGTAATCTTCTGATATATTAGAAACCATTTTGTGGTTTTCTTCCATTTGGGTTTCCATGTAAAATCCTTGTGCACTATGTATCTCTGGTTATTTGTTTCAATATATGATATCTTGAATGTAGTTATAAGTAGAAAAAGTGATAAATTATTTATATTGATTCACCCCCACCCCTATCAATATCCATGAATATGCCAGCAAACCAGTGCGAGTTTCGGCATATTTTTTGTTACATATTTCGATTTGTGATGAATTTTGGGGAAAATGGTGAAACATCATAGAGAAATCCCCAAATTCATGAGAAAATTTGAGTTTCGAATGCCTCAGAACTGTCTGATATGTTTAATGGTGTCAATCAGTCAGATTGTAGAGTTAGATTCGATATGTAAGGTTGAAATTCACATTTTAATGGAGGCTGAAGGAATTGGGAGAGTTTGATGAATCAACGACTGAGATCGCATTGATATTGTGATCAATAGCCTAGATTCATCCTGAGTTATAAAAAGTTATGACTTTTTAGAATTTATCAATTGGAGCAATCAAGAGTCACGAAATATTTTCAGAGCTTTGAAAATAGAGAAAAATTGACGATCTAGATTTGTTTTCAGCCATTTGGAAAATGAAATAGATTGATGGCCTAGATTCATTTTCGCAGATTGGAAAATTTAAAGAATCGATGGTCGAGATTCATTTTTGGCGGTTGGGAAATGAGGTAGATCGATTGTCGTGATTTGTCGGTAGAGTTGGGTGAAGACCGACAAATCAACGGTTAATATCATTTCGAATGGGAGATCAATGGCCTAGATTCATCTAGGATTTGGTCAAATTTTCTAAGTGTTGGAGTTTTCCAAAAGAATTCACCAATGGTCAATGGTAGGATCAGTGAGTTTGGAAAATAGTTGGTTCAACCAAAGGAAACCTTTGATCGTCGATGGCAGATGATCGGGTGTTGGCAGATATAGCAAGGTGTTTAATTCATCCAAGAGAAATGGTTGATCATCGATGAAGGAAAAAAGGATTATGATGTTTCATGCGAATCCAGTATTTGCATTTCATGCCATGACAACCAGAGTGCCATGTCAGATCCACGTGTCATTCCATGTCAACATAGTTTCCATGTCAAAGAGGAGATGGAAAATGACTAATGGTCGGGGTTCGGTGACATTTTAATTGATTTGGTTATCAAAATAATTCATCAATGGTTGATAGTCAATGGTTGGGGATTGACAAGATTCGTGGAAAAAATTTGGTTTTCAAAGAGAAATGGTCGATGGTCAATGGTCGATGATCGAGCAGCGGGAGATCGATGGGCAAGTTTGGTATACAAATAGAAATATTTGATTCTCGATCGCTAATGGAAGCAGATCAATGGTCTAGATTTCACCTTATTTGAGATCAATGGTGCATATCAAAGGGCTATTATAATAGTAAAACAATCAATTTTATATGAAATTGTATGACTTTCGAAGATCATTAGCTTACGGAGTGATTTTGAGGAACTAAACGACGTTTTTAGGCAATCAAAACCCATGTGAATAGAGTGTACTTTTGTACACTCTATATTTGTATCTCAAATAAAATAGCTCAAATATATTTATCCAATGAGCTACTCTGAGCGCAAAACCAAGATCATATGAGAAAGATACAATTGAAATAGTTAAGGTAAATTCCAGCACTAGTTTACTTCTAGAGGGAATAACTCCTTGCTCAAAAGTTTGTTTGAGGAACATCAACAATCTATGGAAAGATTATAAACCATAGAATATAGACATGGAGATATATTTGGAAGTCGGGCATGTAAAAATGTGCAGGAAGAGAAATAAGACACTTGTAGCATACAGGGATAAATTGGGAAAAACAGTCTAAATTTCTTTGGACCATAATTTTTAGCTCAGAGCTCAGATTTGAGAAAATGAATAGTAATTGGAAAGGTATTGAGGAGGATAAGACATATTTCCACCCATAATTTTGAATTGGGTGCTAAAATATTCTCATAAAGTAATAAAGTAATTTTGTAGCAGTAAGAGAGTGGAAATTGCAGCATGTGAATGTTGTAACTTTTCGCTCATAACTAAGAATGAAGCATGAGGATAGACATTGGAGAGATGTTTCGGAGAAGAATGTGTTTAAGGAATTAGATTTTGACTTGGTTAATTGTTTTCTTCATAAATTGATGTGAATAATAACCTATAATCTAATTAATAAATATTTTGCAATATCCTTAATTCTGACAACAATTATTACATGTGCATTCTTACAAAATTAGAGATACAAGAAAGAAGAATTTAGTTCCTATATGAGAACTAGAGATATGGAGGATTCTCAAGGGTCTTACAGCCACAAATAATAGATTATAGGTCTTCTTGTCAGCATGGGAAATGTTGATACAAAGTCTAATGGAAGAAGAGACAAGCAGGAGCCTATAACTATGAGAACCCTACAAAGAGAAGTGCATAGCTATAGGGTTAATAATGAAAGGATTATGAAAGATCAAGAGGAGATACTAAAAATACTCAATAGCAATGCACAAGAATAAGAAAGAAATAAGAAGCTAGTGCAAGGAAAGTGGAGGTATATATATCTCATGATAGGAGGGGTGATCATGGATGATCTAGATGGTCAAGGAGTGTTATCAGGCATCGGCATCATCAATCCCCAGTACAATCGACTAGAAGAGCATATGCACATTCAAGGTAAAAAATCAACCCAAGTGTGTCTCATGTTAGAAATCATAAGAGGATACATGGGTAATATATTTTTCAAGGGAAGTTAAGGAAGATCGAGCCACCATCATTTGATGAAGAGAACAAGAAAGGAGAAGATGCATAAGCATGGTTGTTGAGAATGAGGAAATATTTTTACTTGCATCATTACTCATAAAATGTAGAAGTCTAAAGGAATCTATGTGGTGGTCTTGGATTAAGCAGGCTAATCACCTTGATGAGAAGAGAATTTCTTGGAAACAATTCAAGAAATATTTCTAGCAGTAGTACTTGTTAGAGCAACATTATGACAAGAATATGAAAGAGTTATTTGAACTCAAACTTGGGAACATGACTATGGATGAATATGAGAGGAAATTCTTGGAACTTCTCATGTATGTGAGCTTCATTAGGGATGAGAAGGTCAAAATCCAGAGGTTCTTGAGTGGACTACCATCCTTTTAAAAGGATAAAATTCAATTTGATGAGCCTAGGAATTTAGAACAAGCCATAAGAAAGGCTAAGTATTTGTATGAGAAAAACAAAGGAAGGCCATCTTTCCAAAAGGCTTGGGATGAAAGGAATAAAGGTAAGATGGTCCAAAGGAAGAAAGGATTCAAGACACCTTTCATCAGGAATAGTTCTCAAGAACATCAATAAGGGAAATTGTCTCAAAGTTATTAGAAAATGATAGATTCGTTGAGAAAGAGGCCAAAACAACAACCCATAAAGTGGTTGGGATGTGAAATATATCAAATGTATAAACATTTCCCTCACAAGGGAGATAAAATTAAGACTATGCATAGCATTAAGAAAGAGGAGACAATAGAGGATGTGGGCATAATCATGCCAAGGATCTATGCAGCCTTGGATAATAGACAAGAAACCTATAAATCCCACATGATTGAAGTGGAAGGTAAGATTGATAATCATCCCATAGTTATTTTGATTGATTCTAGAGCTATTCATAGCTACATAGACCAAAATCTAGTTGAAAGATTTGAATTGAAGAAATGTAAGAATGAAAAGTCTTGGTTAGCTTAGTACTGGAACCAAGAGAAGAATTAGTGAGCTTGTTAAAAAATGCCCTATAAACATGAATGGAATTAACACTAAGTAAGATTTGAACATCATATCGCTTGGGTCTTATGATTGCTTGATTGGTAATGGATTGGATAGAAAAGAATTACATTATCTTAGATTGTTATAACAAGGTTTTCACATGTCTTGATGAGGAAGGGAATTCAAGAACAGTGTAAGGTATTCCGAGGCCTATATATACTCAATATATTTCAGCATTGTAGCTGAAAAGAAGTTTTAGAAAAGGGTGTCAGATATATGCATCCCATATGGAAGAGTCAATGAAGGATAAGGATCCAAGTCTTGAAGATTATCCAGTCTTGAAAGAGTATGAAGATATGTTTGGGGAGTTGTCAGTATTGCCACCAAAGAGGGATATGGATTTCTCTATTGACTTAATACATGGAGCTACCCAGTGTCCAAAACTCCCTACAAAATGAGCATGCCTTAGCTAAAAGAGTTGCAAATGTAGTTAGAAGAATTGTTAAAGAAAGGGTACATACGCCCAAGTGTTTATCCTTGGGATGCCCTGGTTCTTTTTGTCAAGAAAAAAAGATGGAATGTTGAGGTTATGTATTGACTTCAAACAAATGAACAAGGTTACAATCAAGAATAAATATATTTTTCCAAGGATTGATGATATTTTTATCAGCTGAAAGGAACAAAGATATTCTCCAAGATTTTTAGGGTCTTAACCCGCACATATGTAGAACAATATATTCGAATGTAATAAAGGTGAATATTAATAAGGCCTTTCAATAAAATAGAATAAGTCGAATGTAAGAAGACCTAATAGAAGCTTCCACTTCTAGAAGGATCTTCCTCTACATGCTTCTTTTGATAGACATATTTAGTATAAATGGGAGTCGAGGGTATGAGAACCCTAGCTTGGAGATTATTGTAATAGAGCTCTGCTTGACTGGAGGTTTCCCCCTCGAAGAGGCCCATGAACATTTCTCTCAAAATCAAAGTGTTATTTCTGTTGTTATTCTTATATCATTTCAGTGTTATTGTGGTGATTGTTTTGGTTATATTACTGTTATTCTACCATTTCTAGCATTTCATTTTTGTTCTGCATACTTTTTATATCTGGTATATTACAAGTGGTATTAGAGCACTTTCCATGGTAGAAATTGTGGGTAAATTTATTTTTTTCAGGGTAGAGACGTATTCCAACATCTTTAAGCCACAAAGATCTGTCGTTACATGCATAAACCCGTGGTTGAGGGATTCATACACACAGGAAATACAAGTGTTTCTTAAGCGCACATATGTTGGCCACCCTTGTAACCCATGTTGGTACCCCTTCGAGTGGTAGTGCATCAGACAACACCTGTGTACGGATCGACCTAGATTTCCTGAAGCCCTCTTTAGATAAATCGATCGGTCGCCTGATTTCTATAGTGACACCAAGAACAACACTCGAGAAGATACTCTCTAGTACCTGGGTAGTCAAGTAGTATGGCTAAGGGTATGGTCTATCCTCCTTAGTTAGTGCCCTGAGATATTGGGTTGACTACTACTGTTGGACCCTGCATGTATATCAGAGAGCTATAGCACAGGGCAAACCCTTGTTTTTATAACCCTTGAATACCTAACCCTTGGGGACAGAAACATAAACAAATTAAAACAAATAAGATCTATTTCCGTGCAACTGTGTTCAAATTGCCAAGTAACTACACATTTCTTCCTGGTTAAAAATTTGGGCATTTCATCACTGTAGTATTCTTCAGACCAGAGTATAACTCCGCAGGATTCATCTCTTCACCCTTATCACATTCATACATATCATTTTTTGGAAAAATATTTTACCCCACCCACCCCTTTTCAATTCCCTCATCCTCATGACCCATACCCATAGCCAAGACTTGGAAGCTCGCTTCAATACCTTGAAATCTAGTCTCACTGAGACCCAACAAGAAGTGAAACAACTTAGTGCCAATGTTGTCGCCATCAATATAACCATGCAGTCCTTAATGGAGGAAATCAAACAAGACCTTACCACCCATCTTGAATCTGTCTTTTCGACATTCTGCACCAAGCTGCATATCCCTACAGATAATCCTTCCTCTGACTCACCTCCACATACTGAAGGTGAACATTCCTCTCATTCCCATAAATTTCAGCACCATCACTTTCAACGTGAACTACTCCTTCTGCGGGTGGATGTGACCAAATTTGATGGGCCAGACCCCACTGGTTGGGTAACCCAAATGGACCATTATTTCTCTTTATACGGCATTACAGATGACTTGGCCAAACTTCGGTATGGTGTTCTCCATCTAGATCAAGAACGTTGGCAATGGTGGCAATGGAGAAAAATTTCCCATCAAGGGTATATTGTGGTAGAGCTTTATGAACGCTTTGACACTGACATCAACCATTTGGGTTGTTTGACAAAGTTGAAACAATCAGGAACAGTGGAAGACTTTATAGTTGCCTTTGAGCGCCTAGATTTTTGGACAAAGGGCATGTCTGATGCCTTTTTCCGAGAGTGTTTTATCAGTGGCCTCAAGGATGGTATTTAGGCCCATGTCCTCATGGCTTAGCCTCAGAGTTGGGTGGAGGCTACTAAAAGAGCTAAAGAAGCACAACATGTTGTATCTTCTCAAAATTGGAAACTCTCCTTTATCCCTCGCCCTAAACCAGTAAAACCCACTACTCCCTCCGCTCCACTAAAGATCCAAAAATTTACCAAGGTTGAAATGGTTGAATGCCAAATCAAAGGCCTTTGTTATAATTGTGATGAAAAATATTTCCTGGGCCACAAGTGTAAGGAACAAAATCTTTTTATGGCCATTTCCAAGGATATTTCGGAAGAGGATGTTGAAACTCTCCTTGTGTCTGAGTCACCTGAAACCACTGCCATAACCCCTCCCGAAGTAGAACTGGTCATTTCCCTCAATGCTCTCACTGGCTTCTCCACTCCACAAACCCTCAAGCTAATCGGTTACATCAAGCATCGAAAGGTCATCATTCTGGTTGATAGTGGAAGCACCCATAATTTTATTCATCATCGTATTTCCCAAGAAACTCATTACTACATCCATACCATCAATAATTTCCAAATCATGATTGCCAATGGTGGCTCCATGAAATGTGGAGGGCGTTGTGAAAATGTGTGTCTCCAAATTGGTGACTACCACCTGAAATATCATATGTTTTCTATCGACATGGGTGGTTGTGACATTGTGTTGGGTGCAGACTTGCTAAGGACTTTGGGTCCCATTCTCATGGATTTTAAGGAATTAACCATGCAATTTGACTAGGAGAGCCACCAATATAAGTTCCAATGCATCACCATTGGTTCACCTGAGATCATTAGTTCCCATCGCATGGAAAAGCTGCTCAAAAAATGTCATTCTGGTGTTATTGCCCAAATCCATTTCATAAAAGCAACATAGACACCCTCAGTGTCGCAAGACCTCCAAGCCATCCTTTCTAAGAATCAAGTGTTCTTTTCCACTCCCCAGGGACTCCCTCCTTCCCATGGTGTTCATGATCATTCCATTCCCCTTGTACCTGGAATCCTTCCTCCCAATATCCATTTGTATCATCACCCATTTTCCCAAAAAAATGAAATTGAGAAAATGGTCCAGGAACTCCTTAATGCAGGTGTTATCCACCCTAGTAAGAGCCCCTACTCTTCTCATGTGGTCATGGTCCTGAAGAAAGAAGGTTCTTGGCGAATGTGTCCTGACTTTCGTGCCCTCAACAAACTTACCATTAAAGACAAATTTCTCATTCATGTCATTGATGACCTCTTGGATGAATTGAGTGGCACCCAATTCTTTACTAAACTGGATCTTCGTTTGAGCTACCACTAGATACATATGAAAGAGGCAGACATTCCCAAGACTACCTTTAGAACTCATGAGGGCCACTATGAGTATTTGGTCATGCTCTTTGGCTTGTGTAATKCCCCCTCCACCTTCCAAAGCCTCATGAATCATGTCTTTCGTCCTTTTCTCCATCATTTTGTCTTAGTTTTCTTTGATGATATCCTCATCTATAGAAAAACCTAGATAGACCATCTTTCTCATGTGGATCGAGTTCTCCATCTACTCTCTCAGCACCAACTTTTCCTGAAACAATCTAAATGTGCTTTTGGTGTCTCAGAAGTAGAGTACTGGGTCATCTGGTTGGCAAGGACGGCGTCATGGTGGGTCCTAAAAAGATTGAAGCTATGCAAGACTGGCCTCACCCAAAGACTCTCAAAAGCTTGCGTGGATTTCTGGGCTTAACAGGTTATTATCGCAAGTTTGTTAAGAATTATGGAAATATTGCAGCACCTCTCACTGCTCTCCTAAAAAGAACTATTTCACTTGGACTCTAGCCGCTGCTCAATCTTTTCAAACCTTGAAGTTGGCCATGTGCACCACTCCAGTTCTAACCCTTCCTGATTTCACAAAGCCCTTTGTTTTGGAATGTGATGCTTTAGGGAAAGGAATTGGTGTTGTCCTTATGCAAGAGGGTCGACCTTTGGCCTTTACCAACAAGCAACTATCTAAAAGAAATCTGGGAAAATCAATCTGTGAAAAGGAAATGTTGGCTATTCTGCATTTTGTTGATCTGTGGTGCCCTTATCTATTGGGGCAATGCTTCCAAATTAAGACAGACCATCAAAGCCTCAAGTATTTTCTGGAACTACGCATTTCCTCCCCGGAGCAACAAAAATGGGTGACTACACTCTTTGGATATGATTATGAGATCATTTACAAGAAAGTCAAAGATAATGTGGTTGCGGATGCACTTTCCCGAAAATATGAAGATGAAGGATCTCTTTTTTCTCTTTCCTTCATTGAAACAGATTGGCTCCAAACCATTCACCAGGAATGGCTAAAAGATCCCAAAAGTTCGCATCTGATCCAACAATTGCAGTCCAATGCTCTAGATTCCCCAGGGTACTCTTGGCTCCATGATGAGCTTCAATACAAAGGCCATTTGTATTTAAGTAAACAATCCAAGCTTAAATCCATGGTACTTTTTGAGCTTCATGCTACACTCATAGCAGGGCACTTTGGGTTCACCAAAACCTATGACAGGGTCAAACGTTCTTTTTTATGGGATGGTATGAAACATGACATTCGTAATTTTGTCGCTGAATGTGATGTGTGTCAATGAAACAAGGGAGAAACAATCAAATCTCCAGGCACACTACAACTGCTTTCGATTCCACCTGTTATTTGGAGGGATATCGCTATGGATTTTATTACAGGCTTACCCAAATCGGGAAATAAATCAGTCATCATGGTGGTTGTTGATCTCCTTTCCAAGTATGCTCATTTCTACGCTCTTCAACACTCGTTTACAGCATCCACAGTGGCTCAAATTTTCATGGATCAAGGCTTTAAGCTTCATGGCATGCCACACTCTATTGTTTCTAATCACGACCCAACTTTCACAAGCAATTTTTGGCAAGAATTGTTCAAGCTACAAGGCACCCAATTGCATCTCAACACAACTTATCATCCCCAGAATGATGGTCAAATGGAAGTTTTCAACAAGTGTTTGGAAACATATTTGAGGTGTTTTGCCTCGGAAAAGCAAAATCAGTGGGCTCAATGGTTACCCCTAGTTGAATGGTGGTACAACACTTCCTACCATACAACTACACGCGTGACTCCTTTTGAAGTGGTATATGGACAAAAGTCACCTTCAGTTCTCTCATACTTACCTAGTGTCTCGAAGGTCCAGGCAGTTGACCAAACACTTATAGTTCGAGAGGATATTCTCCGTACCCTCAAAGAGAATTTGGTCATGGCATAGAATCACATGAAGAAACAAGCATATCAAGGTCGCTCGGAACATCAATTTGCAGAAGGGGATCAGGTGTTTCTTCGACTACAACCTTACAAGCAAAATTCCCTCAAGGCCGAGCATTGTCAGAAGATAGCGCCCAAATTTTATGGTCCTTATACCATTATCAAGTGTGTGGGATAGGTGGCCTATCAGTTAGCTTTTCCCAGTCATTCGAAGCTACATCCTATTTTTCATGTTTAATTCTTAAAGAAGGTGATTGGAACTAAGTGCCAAATTCAAACCAACCTTCCTGAGTTAGTCAAAGAAGGATCCATTTGGCTACAACCACAAGCAGTTTTGCACCAGTGTGAGTGTCTCCTGCGTCAGAGAACCATCAAAGAAGTGTTAATCTAGTGGAAAGATACAACTCCAGCAAATGCCACTTGGGAACCAGCTACCATTCTGCAGCAATTTCCACATCTCAATCCTTGAGGACAAGGTTGTTTTTAAGGGGGAGGACATGTTAGGTTCCTAACCCGCACATAGGTATAACAATATATTGGGATGTAATAAAGGTCAATATTAATAATGCTTTGCAATAAAATAGAATAAGTTGAATGTAAGAAGACCTAATAGAAGCTTCCGCTTTTAGGAGGATCTTCCTCTACATGCTTCTTTTGATAGACATATTTAGTATAAATAGGAATCAAGGGTATGAGAACCCTAGCTTGGATATTATTATAATAGAGCTCTACTCGACTGGAGATTTCCCCCTCGAAAAGACCCGTGAACATTGCTCTCAGAATCAAAGTGTTATTTATGTTGTTATTCTTATATCATTTCAGTGTTATTGTGGTGATTGTTCTGGTTATATTATTGTTATTCTTCCATTTCTAGCATTTCATTTCTGTTCTGCATAGTTTTTATATCTGGTATATTACAAATATTGAGTTGAGGTCAAACTATCATCAAGTGATAATCAGAGAAGAAGACACTAGCAAAACAACCTTTTGGACAAGGTATGGACACTATGAATTTGTGGCAATGCCTTTTGGGTTGACAAATGCACCAACTACATTTATGTGTTTGATGCATGGGGTGTTCATATATTTCCTAGACAAGTTTGTCATTGTATTCTTCTATGATATTCTCATATATTCCAAGACAAAGGAGGAGCATGAGAAACATTTGAAGATGGTGTTACAGGTGTTCAAAGAGCACCAATTGTATGCCAAATTGAGTAAATGCACTTTTGATCAAAAGCAAATCCATTATTTGGGTCACATTGTTTCGGAATATGTCATAGTAGTGGATCCAGAAAAGATTGAAGCAAGCAAGAGTTGGTCAACACCAACAAACATTTCAAAGTTTAGATCATTTATGGGTCTAGTTGGTTATTACAGAAGATTCAACATGGGATTCTCCAATATTGTACACCCAATAACATCTTTGCAAAAGAAAGAAGTAAAGTTTTAATGGAGTGCTAAGAAAGAAGAAAAATTACAGTGCTTAAATCATTTGATAATCAATGCACCTATTTTAAAAGTTACAAATTCAGATGAGGATTTTATTGTGTGCACAAATGCATGCAAGGAAAGACTTGATGGATTACTTACACAAAAAGGACATGTAGTTTGTTACAAGTGTAGACAATTGAAAGAGCATGAAATAAATTATGTCACACATAAATTAGAGTTGGAAGCCATAGTACATGATTTAAGAATGTGGAGGCATTACCTTATGGGTAGAAAATTTGAATTGACGATAGACCATAGTGGTATAAAATACTTGATTGAACAAACAACACTAAATGCTAAACAAACTAGATGACTGGAATTTCTTAGTGAATATGACTTTGATATCAAGCACATAAAGGGAAAAGAAAACAAGGTGGATAATGCACTCAGTAGAAGGGTGCACAAAATGCATGCTACAATCATTAGTATGTATATGATAGACTTAAAAGATATAATTCTAGAGGTTGTAACAACAGACCAACATTATGTGCAAGTTAAAGAAAGATTGCAACACAATAATGTACAACAGAGATATAAATATTACAAACTAGAAAAGCATGAAATCCTCTTATTCTGGAACCGAGTATATGTTCCCAATTCTCAATAATTGAGAAATTTGGTTTTAAAAGAGATGCACAATGTGCCCTATGTTGGACATCAGGATACCAGAAAACTATTATAGCTGCAAGAGGTTAACATTTTTGGCCTGGTATAAAGAGAGATGTCACTGATTATTTGGCTAGATGCATGGAGTGTCATAAGGTAAAGGTTGAGCACAAACATACAACAGGATTGCGACAACCATTTCCCATTCTTGAATGGAAATGAGAAGTCGTTACGATCGATTTCATTACCAAATTGATTAGGATAGCAAGACAACATGATTCCATCAAGGTAGTGGAGGAAAAGCTTACAAAGGTTGCACATTTCATTCCTGTAAAAGTAACTCATAAGGAAACCGATATTGCATAAATTTATATGAGAGAAATTGCTAGTCTACATGGTGTGCATAAGGAAATAGTGTAGGACCAAGATCCCAAGTTTACTTCTCATTTTGGAAGGGGTTATTTAAAGGATTTGGGACCAATCTAAATTTAAGTATAGCATATCACCTAGAGTCATATGGGTAGACAAAGAGAAGTAATCAGATAATTGAATATATGTTGAAAATGTATGTAATGGACAAACCTTCTAAGTGGGGGGGCTATATCCATTTAGTTTTCTTAAAATAATGGGTATCAAGAATCATTGAAGATGAACCCGTTTGAAGAATTGTATGGCATAAATGCAACACATCAGTAAGTTGGGATAACCCAACAGACAGAGCCATGATTGGGTCAGAGTTGTTAAAGGAAATGGAAGAACAGATGGTAAAGATCATGTAGAATTTGAAAGTTGCACAAGACATGTAGAAGAGATATGTCGATAAAAGAAAAACAAATAGAGAATTCAAAGTGGGAGAGAATGTGTTTCTAAAAGTTAAAGCCAAGAGAAGCTCGTTCAAATTGGGAAGTTGCCCAAAGTTGGCAGCGAGATATTGTGGGCCTTTTGAGATCTTAGAAAATATAGGGCCAGTTGCATATATTCTAGCATTACCTACATCCATGAGAACTCATAATGTGTTCCATGTGTCTTTATTAAAAAAATATGTACCTGATATTAATCATGTAATTAAATGGAATGTGATCCAAGTGGACCACGAAGGGGATTTTCGGGTGGAACTAGTGTGCATCCTGGACTGGAAAGTCAAAGTGCTCAGGAAAAAATCCATCATCTTGGTAAAGGTTCAATGGACCTGCTACAATCCTAAAGATGCTACGTGGGAGCACGAGGAAGCCATGCATGAAGCATACTAGCATTTTTTTGCAAATTTTGAAGGGAAATGAATGTACATTTGTAAAGCGAATGAAAACTCTATTTTGGCAGTTGGATTTCTTGGAGCTGCAACTCTAAGATTTCCTATCCAACCAATGTGTGGGTTGAGGGGAAAAGAGAGTTTTTGGTTGGAATTGTTGTGTGAGTCTTTAAGCTGTGGAATTATCGAGTATTCCAATGTAATATTTTAATATATGTTAATGTGTAAATTGAATGGTTATGTGCACTGAGGACAATGCAATTTGTAGTGGGAGGGGAATGTAACATACCCGTTTTCAAACTTTGAACTAGCAATGTATATTATATATGTAGTTTATGGTCATGGGCCAGGCGATGTAATATGTAAATGATGTAAATTAAATATAATAAAAAAATGTATTGCTTATTGCAGATGGACACGGTCGAAGATTTGGGGGCTTAGTTTCCACAAGAGAGGGATGGGGTCCAAGAGGGGAGAGTTTATCCATGTTTATTAAAACCAAACCATTCATTTCTAAATTATCCTTACCATGAACCTTCCATTATTTTTTGAGTGTTCTAGAGCCCAATCATTGAATTCATGTAAGAGGGTGGGTGTAAGAAGTCACATCCCATAGTTATTGAAAGCATGGGGGTTGAGTACAATCAACTTGGGGAAGATTGTAATTCAAGAAAGCAAGAGAAAGAGGGGAAAATTCATATGGGTAGGAGACTAGAATTACATATTCACATTTTAGCATGGAGAGTTGTTTCTACATGGAGTATTTTGGATAGAAAAGGAGTTATGAGTGTTGAAGCTTGAAGATAGCTATTGTGGGCAAGTTTAATAGTTGTTGGAGTTGTAATTTCCTGGAGAAAAAGGATGTGGGTTTGTGAGTAACATTCTATTCGAAATTCGTCAAGGGAAGCATGTGTTTTGTTCTTGGGTGAATTTTTGTTGCAACTGTAGAATTATTGAGGTCCCAACAGAGATAATGTCTAACCTATGATGGAAGCCCTAAAGGGGAGTGGAAATACTTGAGAGACTATGAGTAGTGAAGGGTGATTCCATCCCTTGGGTTGTGCAAGTTGTGGGGAAGAAAGCTGGTGGACTGGAATGAGTTGTGGGAATTGATTGTTGAAAGGGGGACATTAGCCAGCCTTAGGGACTAGCATCTCTTGTGGATTCATAGCCCCAACTTGAGGGTGACTTGTTGTTGAGAATTAGAACAACAAGTCTATGGTTGGGAGGAACATTCATCCTCTGCAGCGGGTTGCATACTCCCTAAGATAAGTGTTCTTATTTGTTGTGCATTTTACTTTGAGTTATCTTGGTTATTGTTTTTTGCTATGAGCAGAAAGATGCATTCATATCTTTATTTATGTAGTGGAATGTTGGTGTATGTTGTTTAGTTATTGTTGTGCACAGTTAAGCAATTTCATTTAAATTTTTAATTAGCATGGGCCATTGTATTAGCTTGATTGTCATTCTATGTGTGTTATTTCCGCATTTAGATTTGGTATCGGAAATTTTTAATGGATCGTTTCAATCGTGACGTGATCCAGCTTGGGGCTGGGTACGTTACAGATAAAATGATGTAGGTAAGAAGCATTTGGTTGTGAGTAGAGTTAATTGGTAAACTGACCCTTGAAGCAAAGCAAGGGGGACCAAATCTAGTGAAGTAGACCAAAGGATGATAAACCAAATTCAAGGTGGGCTAGGGGAAAATGAATGAGTTGGATCAAAACTTTTATTTTCCTTATTTTTCTCTTCAAAGGCACTCACTCATATACAACGATTCAAATGACCCAGTCAAAGCTAATTATTTATTATGCAACTCATCAAGCCCATGGAAGACATTCCTAATAAACTCGTTAGTGTGCATAACCCAGGGGAATTCTAACTACACACCTGCTAGCACACAATTATCCAAAAACCCGACAACATTGCTAATAACCAGTTGAGATAACCTCTTAGACTCCTTAAACTAACTATATATAGAGAGAAAAATATGATAACATTTATCATCAATCATCAATGGTTAACCCAAAACAAAGTTCCAACACATATCTAAAAATGTAACCTATATAAGTCTCAAAAAGCAAAGCACTATAAATAGTGTATCGTCTAACCACTAAAGGCTTTGTGAATCTAGCTTCTCTCCATAGTTAACGTTTTTCTAAAAGGAAAAGGTGCTTAGAAATCAATAATATCCAGAATCGAATGGTGTACACCTAAAATGCAAGTATCAACATCTTAAATGAAATAATCAATTGTTTGTAAAACGTCATTAAGTGCAAATAGGATGTTGAAAGAAACCACTAAGTGGTGTATAACCATTGTTAAAATAGTTCTTATTTTTATTTAAACTCTTTTAAAATGTTTAATTTTTAATTTTTTTGCTAATTTAAATTAATATTTATTTATAAAATAATTTTATTTTAAATTTTTATTTAATAATAAAGTTAAAGAATATAAATATTTAATATAATTATTTTTCTTAAAAATTAATAAATTTTAATATTTTTCTTATTAAGGGGGGGCAAGAATGACCGAAAAATAGTGTTGATTAGTTAGGATAATATTTGCAGACCCAAACTAACAAGAGGTCTTGGACTATGGGACCCAACCACTCTCAATAAATTTCTCAGTACTAAGATATGGTGGAGGTGGCTAAAGCGACCCAAAGACCTATGGGCCCGACTTTGGAGAAAGAAATATACTCCAAACATTGTAGAGAAACAATTAATCCGCTCGAATGAAAACACCTCAGGCTCTTTGATCTGGAATGTCGCAAAGCAAAACCACTCCCTAATTGTAGACCACACCTTTTGTGATCCGAAATCGGATTCAGAAGCCTGTCAGGGCATGGAAAATGCTCAAAAATGAAAGTGCTCAGAATCCGACGAAACCAACACCATTGCGTCTGACTCGTCTTCCTGATTCCGGTGGTATAATTTTTATGTCAAACAGAGTCCGTATGAAGAATATATCGCATTCTGTTCGCCGAGCCAAATAGGCAAAATTTTGGGATGCTGACTGTACCTGTCCATACAGTCCGTACAGGACACGTGTCAGTCCGTACAGGGACATGTGGTGGGTCCATACAACGACACGTGGCAGGTCCTACAATGACATGTGGCAGGTTCCATACAAGACACGTGGCAGCACCTGAAGTCGACACGTGTCAGGCTGATTTGGCATTTTCGGCACGCAGTTGGACCAATCTCGAAGTGACACGTGTCACCACTGAAAGGGTGACACGTGGCAGGGTGATGTCAGCAGCTGACGTGGCAGGCTTGCATGGCAGATGATGTGGCATATGGAAAAGCTGATGTGGTGGGTGACGTGGCAGTATGGTTCAGGCACGTGGACCAATCGGATGTCGACACGTGGCAGTTTGTTGGCAAGTGATTGGGTGCCACATGGCCCAATCACGGGCTGCCATGTGGCACCCCAGGTTTAGCCAATGACAGCTATATCAAAAATATTTTGGGCTCTGAGGATTTGAACCCCGGACCTCCCACTATGCCAACGATTTAACAATACTTCTGTTTACCAATGCGCCACCGAGTAATGCTTGTTATTGAAACAACAAAATATTTATTTGAATTTGTTATAAATTCTGGCCGGTGGGAAAAGGGCCGGGGCCTAAGCCCCAGCCCTTGGCTACCATATAACCACAACCTCGGAACCAGGAGCGCGGACCATTACATGCGACCGTTGTGCGTTGGTTTGAGTATAATCCATGGGTTTCATTGTAAGCGCCCATATAACCCTGTGCTAGCGCCTTTGGGGTGGCCCGCGCGTAGCCCAAGGGGGCTAGCGCGTGGCCACATGGCCTCCATTTGACTGCTTAAGGGGGCGCGCACCCGGGTAAAAGGGGGCTTAAGCCCAAAATGTAACTAATATATGGTTATAAGTGGGTTTTTAACCACTTTTTAACTAAATTTAATGTAATTAATCCATTTTTAAGGGTTATTAGGCATTTTTAGAGCCTAAATTCGTGGAGGAAGTTGGAGAGGGAAAACTAACTCCCCCACTATTTAACCAAGGCCATTTTGAGGCAAAGGGGACATCTTTTGAGAGCAAATTCAGAGCAGAGATGTTGAAGCAAGCCAAGTCAAAGCCAGTTTGAGGCAGGGAGACCGTTGAGGAGGAGATGTTGTCGAACGATTTCTGAGAGCTTGGGACATCCGATTAAGGTGCCGTAAGTTGTGCATGGTTCCAGAGATCTGGGCGAACAAGACCATATCAGTCTAGAGACCATTCGGCATTGTAAAGATGTACTAATAATCTTTCGAACAGAAATAAAAAGCCTCCCCCACAAGAGAAAAGGCTCGGAGACATAGGCAAAGTTGCCGAACTCCGTTATCAACCTCTGTGTATTCTGGTTTGCTATTTTTCATTGTGTTTTCAGACCTGAAAATATGTTAATGGCTGTATAATTCATTTCTTTTCTCAATCTTTTGTTAAAGTTTCCCAATGATCAATTAATGCATGCGAATAAAACTCAACCATAGTCATTCGAAAAATCCTGACGGATCAAGTGGTATCAGAGCTAGTTGACGTTTGGATTTGAGTTTTTCATGTTAACCAGGGAAAAGCTACAGTGTGGTGAAGGCGAGCTTGTTGCAGAGAATCCATTAATTGGATTGAGAAGAAGAGATTCTCACAGCGAGAAGATGGCATCGGAAGAAGGGATTCCTCAGGATGAGAAAGAGTTTCGGAAAACATTCTTTGCCATGTCGGAGATGGTGCAAGTTTTGTACGAAGATTACTTGGAACGGAAGCGTCCAGTTTTGGGTAATTCTTCAAAAGGAAAAATTGAAGAGGAAGAGGACCAGCCTCAGATTCCTCCTTCACCTCCATCAAAACCTCCTTCTTCTCCTTCTTCTCCTTCTTCAAGTTCTAAATCTAGTGAAAAGAAAAATGTGCATAAAAATAAACATAAAATGCCATTGTTAAAACTTGATGTAAAATTTGAGTTGCCCATATATGATGGTGAAGTGAATGCATAAAAGATTGATAACTGGATCAGACAAATGGAGGTATAATGCAGTGTGCAACAGATCAAGGAGGAGGTCACACAAATCCAGTTGGCATCGTTGAGACTTGCAGGTACAACTCTTATCTGGTGGCAGAGCAAGTTGCAAAAAGGAACACAA
>ML778490.1:196570-211834 GCA_009831015.1 Picea engelmannii
CCGATGCGAACAATTTTCATTCAATATTACGAGCTCTTCACTAATTTCCCCAGCGTGCATGATCTGGTTCTTCTGTATTAGCGATGGAGGAAGGATGCAGGCCGCCACCTCTGCCACCCTCAGAAAGCCTCACATCATTTCGTCTCTCTTGTCCAGTGCATTTGTTCTCTGCCAGTCTACCTATTGTTCACTCTCATTTGTCCATTCTCGTCTTTGCCTCACCTTCACTCACAGTTGGCCATGCCTCGGCTCTGCGAGAAGTCGAAGAGAGGACCTCTCTGGTTCCAAAACAAAGTGGTGATTGCCATCAGACATCCACTTATCCATGCTCTGTCGCCCAACTCCTCACCCCCTTCCTCCGCCCAATCCTCCCCAAGCCATAGTGGTCTCCCACCTTTCTCCTCGCCATGGGCATGTCATGTGGAGTGGTTCGACCTCCAAGGCAATTCTTTGGGCTATGCTCCTGGCCCAATCTAGGATATGGCCTCATCTTCACATTCGACCTTGGTTCGCCTGACGATCCCACCACCCTCCTCCCCCTCGCCACCACCCTATGTTCCCTTGCCACCCTCGGACCCTTTGCCATCTCGAGAGGAGCTCCCTGCTTAGTTGGAGGAGCTCCCTGCTCAATTGGAAGAGCCTCAACTGAAAGATCCTTTGAGCTCGGATTGTGCTTCTTGTGTCAGATTCATAGACTCGGTGTCGATACTATAGGATTTGGTCTTCGCGATCAGATAGGACGTGGATGACCTCCTCTTTCGGTTGGAGCACTTGGACCAACACATAGAGAAAATTGAATATATGCTTGTGACCCTGCTCCATTCATCGCATGCTCCAGAACTGGCGACCAATGCCCCAACTAATTCAGAGGCGATTATTGTTCCAACTATCCAGACGGGTGTCGAGGAAGAAGTGGACACGCGCGAACTACACGGAACTTGAGATGCGACAAGCACACAAGTGCCATCATGCATGTCTCACTCTGTCAATTGTTCAAGTTTTTTGGAAGATCCCTCTTAGCACGTCAAAGTTCATCACAATCAATTTTATGTATGTTAGTGGACACTTATTTTTTTGTCTTATAGTTTTTATGGAAGATCTGGTCGAATCGATTTCTCCACGAGGCGATTCTGAAAAGGTTGTTTAAATTTTAATTTTGCTCACAAAAACATAACTTGATTAAATTGGTTTCCCATTAAAGCAATTCAATACAAGTGAATCCATGATATCACTGATGATACTGTAATTTTGCTCCATAAAAAATGATATATAAAACTCTTACTAAAAAAATATTTTTTTATTAAATAAATACATAAAATTTAATAATAAACAACAACAACAATAATAATAAATTAACATGAATAAATCTTTATACATCAATTTATTTGCAAGTATCATAAAACATTTTTTCTAAAATATTAAGTTATACGTTTATCGTCAATCCCTTAATCTTTTTATTTTTTTAATCTAAACAAATATTTAATATTTATAATATATTCCACATTTTATATATATTAACATGTTTTACATTTCAACACGTTATACATTTTTTTGAGGCTTTAGTTAATGCCATGTAAGCCTCTATGTTAAGATTGAATGTAACCGGTTTCCTTTTAGATAATAAAATGATGAAATAATAAAATTAAACTGAAAAGTGATTACTGTGAAAGTGATTTCTTACATAAGGATATATTTGATTGATTAATTGTGACATTGATTTTAAATAAATAAATTTTAATTGAATTTAAATGGTCTATACTTTATGCTTAAGATGATTTTAATTTAAATAACATTTACAAGAAAATTATTACTAAGTCATTATCATTTATTTATGATAGTTATGTGAAAATTAATAATAATCTATTTTTAAAGTCACAAATAAACTAGATATCAAATTGGTGTATGAGACTTATATTTGTAGGATAAGGGATTATGCAATTTAACTTGAGGATGATGATGATGATGATGATTAACGCCCATTGAGACCGAATTGGTCTTACGGGCCTTAAGAGGGTATAGGATTACTTGCAATTCTTTAGAATTTTGTTTTTTTGCTAAAAAAACATTAAGAGAAGCTTTCTAAGATTACCACAATTTTGTTGAGTTAAAAGGTTAGGAAGGTTGGTAATGTGACAAATATTTTGAAATTGAGATCTAATCTGGGTATAGGCTGGACAAATTAAGAGAAAGTGATTTTGATCTTCAACCTTCTTAGTGTCACAAAAGTGACACACTCTTTCATCCCATGACGTCTTAGGAATTGACTAACGCTCAGTTTCAATATGAAGCTCGTGAGAATTTGTTCTTATCTTAGCAATGCTTATTTTTTTCTTTACACTTGCCAAAACATAGACATTATTTTGATCTTCTAGATTAGAGTTGATTACATCTTTATAATACATTAATTTTATTTTTTCCTCTAACTCTTTATCACACCACATTTTCTCCTTAAATTTTGATTTGACGATTTTTTTAATAGTATCCTTATTATGAAAAATGGTGTCTTTCATGATTCCTCAATAGCTTAGACAAGGCTGGGCAGTTTTATGTCTTCCTTGCTTGAGTTGATGGTGGTTATGACTGGATTTTGAAGCAATTTTAGAAAGCCTCTTGTCTTCCATGTTGTTTAACTTGTTCGTATACATTAGGTATCTAGTCATAGTTGTTCTCTCAATGGGGGAAAGGCTTGCCTCTAAGAGGAGGATGGGATAGGGCGTATTTCCTTTAGTTTTGAGATTATAGGTTATAAAATTCTTTTGTATTTTCTTTATCTTTCTCCAGGATTCATGAGAAATACTACATCCCCAGACTTCACATCCATAAAGAATAAAAAATGTAACAAGAGTCTCAAAGAGGCGTTTCTTCTTATCCCATATAAAGACCGACTGATTTATAATTGTTTTCAAGTGCATAATAAGCTTTCCATCCCCCAACAATCCTTTTCTCAATGCTATAATTCTAGTTGAGCTTGTGGTGAATATCGATTCCAAGATATTTGTATGAAGTCACTTCCTCCAAGTTGTTGTTGTCATATATGAAGGTATCATAAGTGATCTTATTGGACTTAATGATTGTGACCTGTGTCTTGTCAGTATTAACAGTCATACCCATATTGGAGCAAAAGTACTTGAGGATTCTTAGTTAATTTTCAAGATCGTGGGGACTCCTCTCCATAAGAACAATATCATTAGCATAAAGAAGAATATTGACGACTATATCGTTGAGAGTAGGGCTGACACAACTTGCTTCTTCCAAACAATCTTCTAACTTGTCAATGTATATGCCAAAAAGGGTAGGGGACAAGGGACAACCTTGTTTGACTCCAATATTGCAGTTAATCTCTTTTGACCAGCCCTCGATGTTCTTAAACTTGGAAATAATGTTCTCAGACAACCTTATTGCATCAACCCTCAACTCAAAATACACTTCTATCTCTTTCAACCTATTCCAAAGGTTTTTCCTGAGAATCGTGTCAAAAGATTTTCTAAAGTCAACAAAACAACAAAAAAGATTGGTTTTAGTATTGCGGAACTCCTTTGCAATGATCTTATAGGTAACAAGATGATCCATAGTTAAATGATATCTCCTAAACCTGGTCTGGCCTTTAGCTCTTTTACCATGACTTTCTAGCCAAAGGCTAATCTTGTTTTCCAAAATAATTACATAAAGCTTGACTAAAATCGGGCTAATCATAATGGTCCTATAATTAGAGGGAATGTTGCTATCCCCATTTTTAAAAATAGGAATGATGTAGGAGCATCTGCCAAGTGAAATTTTGATATTGACCCTAGTGGTCGTAAGACATTTACTAAGGGAGTTGGTTCCCTAATCTTTTGTTTATCTTATAATAGCTAGATATTTCTAGAAGACATCTTAGCAGATATCTTGTGTTTGATAGTTTAGACTATTATTGGTTTTATTGTTGATATTTAGGAACATAATTTCTAGATTTAGGATTTGTTGAGATAGCTCGGGATTTTGTTGGTTTGAGATTTAACCAAGAGCTATGAGTTTATATTGATTATTGTTGTAATAGGAAAAGGTTAGAAAGTGTGCAGAGTGATGAAATCATGTGTATTTGTAGAAGCCCGAGAGGCTAAGAATGAATAAACCAACACTATTTATTTTATTCCTTCAATCATCGAATAAAGATTTTTCTTGTGAGATATCTATCGTCCATCTGGAATTTGATCAACAACTAATAGAGGGTCTTCACCCATACTCCAAAATTGCATATCTGACCGTTTGTCGGATCTTAGAACCAATGGTCACAATTAAAGGGGACTCAGAGTATTCTGTCGAAGCCTTTAAGCTTCGTTCACTCCAAATTAACACTTCGACCATCCAAAGTGTACCTCGAATATTGTTTCACAAAAAAGATCCATCCATCCACTCAAGGAATAGATCGACAACAAGGGAGAGTTTCGTTGTGGGAAAATGATCGAGGTTTAAGTCTGTGAAATTTTGCAGAGAAAATAAGGTGTGGTTCTAGGGTTTTGTCATGTGAAAGAAAGGGAATTAGAGCCAATCAAACCTGCAAATTTGGCCACAAAATTAAGTTCCAAACAATCTTGGAGAACGAGTATTGAAGACATGGATCTAGTCTGAGGCAACAAAGGAAAATTCGCTAACAAAGAAATAGATTAAGAATCTATACTGTGGGTATTGTAGCTGAGGGCTATCATTTGTGGTATCAGAGCTAAGGGATGGGAACCTAACATAGGTGATGTCAATGAAGATGAAGACACCAACTCTGGAGAAGAAGGAGAAGCAGCAGGAGGTGAAACACTAGAGGAACAATTGTTGAGGTTGGTTACAAAGGTGGGATCCAGACCAAAAATGGAGGTCCCAATGTATGAGGGGCACTTGAATGTTGAGGAATTTCTTTATTGGATCAATGCAATGGAAAAATACTTCGACTATAAGGACATAGATGAAGAAAACAAAGTTAAGCATGTTGTGACTAGGCTAAAGGGACATGCAACCTTATGGTGGGATGAACTCTAGGCTAACAAAAGGAATAAAGGAAAGGAAAAGATTAGGAATTGGGACATGATGGTGGCTAAATTTAAGTCCAATTTTATGCCCAAAGATTATCAGTTGAAACTATTTAGAAAACTATGTCAGTAAAAGAGTATACAGAAGAATTCTATAGGTTAAACATTAGAGCAGGGCATGTGGAGAATGATGTTGATAAAGTTGCAAGGTACATCAATGGTTTAAGATATGATATCTAGGATGAAATCAGTGTCCTAACCCTGAGGAATGTAGAAGATGCTTATCAAGCAACCCTGAAAGAATAAGAGAATATAGCTAGAAAACATAGCCAGAAAACTAGAGGAAGAGGTCCTAGAAGAGAAAAAGGACAAGTTGGTCACAGGGGAAGATCCCAAACTTCAAAAGATGAAGGATGCAACTCAATATCGAGAAATCAGCCATCAATAGGAGGAGAATTCAGAGGAGGGCGATTTGTCTCTAGTGGAAGAGGTAGTGGAGGAAAAGAAATTAGATGCTACACTTGTGGCAAGACAAGACACATGTCTTGGGACTATCCTGAAAATAAATCAGCAAACCAAAGAAGTGAAAATTTTGCAGAGGATAGATAAGAAACAATTAATACAATGGAAAAGGAAGAAACTCATGAGGCATGGGATTCTTTAATGTTGAAGAGGATCATGGTCAACTCAGAGAAAGCGACAAGTGAGCTAGCAGAAAGAAAAAGTTGTTTTAGAATTGTATGTAATTCAAAAGGAAAGTGTTGCAAAGTTGTCATTGACAGTGGAAGTAAAGATAATTTGGTTTCCACAAAGATGGTAGAGACGATGGGATTGAAGAGGATGGCACATCCCACTACCTACAAAGTGTCCTGGTTGCACAAAGGACATAAGATCTTGGTGAATAAGTAGTGTAATGTGTAATTCCAAATTGGTACTTATAAGGATGAGGTGTTATGTAATATAATGTCCATGGATGTCTTCCATATTTTGTTAGGAAGGCCATGGAAGTATGATAGGAATTCCATTCATGATGGAAGGAGAAACATTTATTTCCTAGAGAAAGATGGACATAAGCATGTGTTGCCTCCCTTGAAGGATGAATCAGTCAAAGAAGAACCAGGACCTAGTGTATTATTGATGAGTGGGAAAGAGATACTACAAAAAGTCAAGAAAAAAGAGGAGGTACATATTTCTCTTGTTAGTAAGCTAAAGGTAATACTCACCACTACAAATATGGATGATTTGTCTACTAAAGTTAAAGGTATGCTTTATGAATTTGTTTGATATAATATTAGATGAATTACCAAATCCTTTACCTCATGTGAGAAGTATTAGTCACCATATTGATTTGATACCTGGAACAAGTCTTCCTAACAAAGCAGCATAAAGGTTGACCCCTCAAGAGAATAAAGAGATAATGAAGCAAGTACATGACCTGTTAGACAAAGGTTTGGTGAAATAAAGTTTGAGTCCATGTGTTGTACCAACAGTGCTCAACCAAAAGAAGGATGGTAGATGGTGCATGTGCACTCATTCTAGGGAAATTAACAAAATTACCATAAAGGTGCATATTTCCATTACCCAAAATAGATGATTTGATGGATTTCTTAAGTGGGGCAAAGTATTTTTCAAAAATTGACTTAAAAAGTAGGTACCGTCATATTAGGATAAGAGAAGGGGATGAATGGAAGATTTCTTTTAAGACTACTAGTGTACTCTATGAATGGTTGGTGATGCCTTTTGGGCTCACAAATGCTCCTAGTACATTTATGAGATTGATGAATGAGGTTTTAAAGGAATTTATTGGAAATTTTGCGATAGTCTATCTAGATGACATTTTGATTTACATCTAGATAAAGGAGGAACATTTAAGACACCTTAAGATGGTTTTGAGTACCTTGCAGAAGGAAAGAATGTTGATAAATTTGAAAAAATGCAGTGTTATGAAAAGGGAGTTGATATATTTGGGGTTTTTATTATCTGAAGAAGGTTTGAAGATGGACCTGTTAGGACCCTATAATAGGGAAATCAATACTCTGACAGATATTTATCTATTTCAGGCATAAAAGCAGATTGGTCATAATGCAGATGACTCGTGGTGCATAGTGAAAATGTGAAGGTGGAAGAAAAATCTCAACACTTCTCAACTTTTATCGCAGGGTCTTATTTAGTTCATTTAAATTTATGCCAAAATATTTGGGCCTGAAAGGCCAATCTTCAAATCCTCGAGCCACGCACCCGCATCAACAACAACATCAACAGTTAGCAACACCTACCACAAGAAAAAAATACAAACAAGTCGAAGGAGGGGCCCAGAGCAAGAACACCAAACACCAAGGCAGAGTCATAAGGGTTTCGAGTGCATTGCTCACATCAATATTCATTATAAACAACAATGTATATGAACTAGAACCATTGTAACCAAATCTTTAGTGAATGTGGGATAATGCTCACTACTGCAAAAATAAAAAGGCCTGCCAAACAAAACAAAGTCAAACCCTCGTGTCGAACAAACAAGTGTTGAATCCTCGATCTCAGGTGTCATGTGCAAAGTGCCAAGCCTGGAAAAGATTGTGTAGGTCATAACTAGATCAATCAGTTAATGGTGCCCACAACCTAGCATGTGAATGTCACAAGTATTGAAGGTGTCCAACAGTTGAATTTAATGCATGTGCGTTGAGAAGAGACTGCAAGAAGACAGAGCACCCAACCAAGTTCCAGTTCCAACTATCAAATAGCACTGGACTCCAAATTTCAAAACATAAGCTTAGGTGCTCATATAAGGTGCCTCCAATTGTCAATATGGTACTCAGCTGAGTCGAAAATCCATGCAATCAACTCAAGCAACAATGTCTAGAGAAATTCAGGATGCCTTTATCAGCAACAATCATGTTTTGCTTGTCACAGAGCCACTAGAAGGCAACTTCTTTGTTGAAGACATGGGCATCAATTTGATTTCTCATTACAGACTATGGTTTCTTCTTCTGCGTTTCTGGCTTAGAATCAATTGTGCACTCATGAGACAAGTGCCTGTAAATATGAAGTTTGCCCAAATTACCCATAGAGTCTGCTCAGAAAATTGCTTTCGGTATGTAACAGTTGAAAAGATGATTTTGCAAAATAATGGAGCGATGATATCAATCGACATGCCTCCAGGCCCATCAAAGGTTCTTGTAATTGTTGATAAGCATGCAAATCTTGTTTACATAGCAGTAGATTTTCTCTCTGAGGCCGAACATGGGCCTGATAATCAGGTCGTTCTTGTGTTTGTGGGAGAGGGTGTGAATCTGGATGAAATTGAGATGGATCTATAGAAGGAATGCAAAAGTTTTCCACGTGGGCAGTTTGTTGCCTAAGCTATGACTCATAGCTTTACTGTTCTTTCCCGAAAGAAGGGCGAGGAAATTTCCTTCTCTAATTTGTATGCACCTGAGGACTTAATCATAAATGTTGAAGATGTAGATCAATGGGTGGATTATTGAGAACACAGGCTCTGTATTCTTAGGAAGGTGGAGTCCCGAGAGCATTGGGGAATATGCAAGTGGCACAAATCATGCGCTTCCTACTTATGGATATGCAAGGATGTATGGGGTTGCGTCATTGGATTCCTTCATAAAATACATCATGGCGCAAACCTTGATAGAGGAAGGCCTCAAATATCTTGATCCACATGTTGTTATAGAGAGGCCTCCTAAGTAAACAGGAATGGAAAATCAATCTCAAGTTTTCAGGGCACGAAATCAACAAGTATATATCATCTCCAAGTGGTAAGTCAACCTCAAATGCAAATTCTCAGCCAAATTAGTAGGGCATTGAATCAAATTCTAGATTTCCAGGAGGACACTCCAATAGATGGCAGAAATTTCCATGTTGTTAGGAATCCAAACAGTCAGATTCATATTTCAAGGAGTAGATTGTGATCCTGAAATCAAAAGAGCCAGAGATCCAATTTGTTGGTGAATTTCTTCCAGATTAAGTGGCAGAATTTTCTTATTTTCCAGGCATTAGTTGAGTACTTTCAGTAGTTAGGAAATTGGTTCCACAAAAGAAGGCAGCAGTTACACAATCAGAGCATCATTTCCAGAGTTCTAGTAGTTATTGTCAAACAGTTCCCTAGAAAGTAGGTTAGTGTTACAAGTGTCATTATTTGTAACTGATTTCTATTTGTAGAAAGCATATTCATGACTCGAGTTGAGGAGGGATAAAGAAAATTTTCATCTATATATGCACATGTCAAAAAAAAGATAAAGGGGAGGAAGGTGCGACCTGGAGGGACTAGATGGGAAGATAACCCATAAACATTACTTTCTATTTTGTAAAGATGATCAGTAGGCTGAAGTGATTTTGAATGAATATTAAGATACTGGATTTCCAGATTCTTGTGTCATGATTTGGTGGTGAAGTTTCTCTGATGTAAACTGTCATTTTCTTGTTTTTCTCATATTGTTTTCTTCCATCATTGTTTATAAGAAAATTATTCTCAAGATTTGTTTTGTACACCCTGATTTGGCTTAAAACAATGTTTATGTTTTCTTCTGCAAATTGAATGTAGAATTCAGATGAATGTTGCTCTGCATTTGAGATGATTCTTAACCCATTCTTCTTTCCCATCTTACAAATATTAAGATCCACTATCATGGCTACCTTGTCTGGTTACAAATGTTCTTATTTATTCATTCATTCAATCAGTTTTAACTTGTTGACCCCATTTGCCCAATGGTCCTCCTTGTTGTCCCAACCCAACCATTTAAAAACCAAAAACCCCTATCCCTCATAACTAGCCTAATATTCTATTCCAGCCCAAGTTAAAACACACAGACAGATCCCTCTCTGAGTCTTGGAGGGCTAGATCCAATATTCCAAGCGGTTGAAACAGTTACCTCCGTCAATTTCTTCTTCAGTCGAGAAATTACAGAGTGATAACAGGACCCAAAAAAGGTTCAATAAATTGTGAATTGAACAAACCTAGGAAGCACATTTGAGGTAAGAAGTTTCCATGGACTTGCAAGGTTTTACAAAAAATTCATTAGAGGTTTCTGTCACATATGTGCACCTATTGTAGAAACTATCAAAGAGAGTAAACAACCATTTAAGTGGAATGAGGCCACTGATAGAAGTTTTAAATTGTTGAATAAAAAGATTATTGAAAAACCTATATTAGCTTTTCCAAGCTTTGGTAAATCCTTTCAAGTTGAGACCGATGCTAGTGGGACTACAATAGGAGTTATCTTGAGTCAATAGCAAAGACCAATTGCATATTTTAGTGAAAAAATAAATGACACAAAACAAAAGTATTCCTTTTACGACAAGGAATTTTATGCAATTGTTCAAGCACTCAAGAAATGGAGGCATTACCTCATGCCCAAGGAGTTTGTACTGTACACTGACAATCATGCATTATAGTTTATAAGTATTCAACCAAAGATGAACCAAAGACATGCCAAGTGGGTTGAATTTTTGTAGAATTTTACCTTTGTGATTAAACAAACAAGTGGTAAGACTAATAAAGTTGTTGATACATTAAGTAGAATTAATTTTCTTTTGCAAGAACTTCAAGTCAACACTTTAGGTTTTGATTGTCTATAGGAAATGTATAAGGATGATGTTGATTTCAAGGATGCTTATGCAGCTTGTGAAAACCCAGTTGCCAGCAACAGAAGCCAATGGTTGGACTATATACTACAAGAAGGGTTGTTGTTCAAGAACAATAAACTATGCATACCAAAGTATTCCACGAGGGAGAATATGATTAAAGAAAATCATAGTGGAAGACTGTCAGGACATTTTGGTCAAGACAAGAATTTTTCACAGGTAAATGCTTTCTATTATTGGCCAGGTATGCAGAATCAAGTGAAGAAGTTTGTGGAAAAGTGCAGGATATGTCAACATGCTAAGGGGATGAGTCAGCACACAAGACTGTATCAACCGCTACCTACTCCAAGCAGACCATGGTATTTGGTCAACATGGATTTTGTACTGGGATTACCAAAGACACAAAGGGGGAATGATTCTATCTATGTTGTGGTAGATATATTTTCAAAAATGGCTCATTTTATTGCTTGTAGGAAGACTAGTGATGCAACTAATGTGTTGGCCCTTGACTAGGTTTTGTGGAAACGTTGGTCATGTTTGACCAATTTTGGGACTTTGATAGGCTAGTCGAAGACAGAGTGCCAGGCAAAGCGGAGATCACGGGATATCGCCCCTTTTTGTGAGATTTTTGGGTTTAGGGTTTATGTAACATGTATGGGATGTCGACCCATGGGTCTTACCCATGCTTAGGCCCCTTTTGTAATGTATAAATAAGTAGCTAGGTGATGTAAGAAATGTCGATGGCTTAGTGCTAATGTTAGCTACGTGCAAATAGTTGTGAACACTCTCTGCATACTGTGTAAGACTTGCAGAGCTAAGTGCAAGTGGTTGTAAGAGGTCATGTAAAGGCTTTGTGTTGTGACCTAGCTCGGGGAAGCAGGATCTGGCGAGATGCACACATATCTCCTGTCTTATGCCGAGTTGGTTTTGATGCTCTGTGCATGTAAGGATATTGACAAAAGATAATAAAGGAGACGAAGAGTTGGTGGACATAGCCCCACGCTGGGGGTGAACCATTTATATCCTGTGTTATGGTTGCTTCATGTGATTGATGTGATTTATGCTTAGTGTTGTCCTCTTTATGTATGTTAGATGCATATGATATAATAGCTTAGTGCTTAGTAATGTGAATGAATGCTAGATATTTTCTATTTCCATGTGCTAAGTGCTTGGGTGCATTAGATCTTGTTGAATACTGTGTTGTTCTGTAATTAAGGTTTTAACCTGCGATGTGAATAAGGGTTAAATGCTAATGAATGTTAACTGCTAAGTTGTGTCCCAGCTAGGTTGTAGACACTTGAGTCCTACAACCCCACTGCCTCTACCTCAGGTGAGACTTCATCTGCTTCACAGGTGTTGCCGAAAGGGCCGGTAGTTAGGGTTTTGTTGGTGCGTTGTTGTAGTGTTGAACCCTGGGTCTGCCCCTGTGCCAACAAATGGTTCCATTGCTGGGACCTTGAACTGTGATTGCAGGGAACTAAAGAAAAGAGAAAGTTGTGTGAGTAGATCTGTTGTTGTAGTGAAAAATACTCTACTTGATTTGTGAAGCTCCGTTCTCAGAACAAAAGTCCGATCTAAAGAAAAGAGGTAAGATCTTAAAGATTTGTGCTCTGATAAAGGTAAGATAAGTGGAAATTTTTTTGCTTCGAAAGAATGAATCTAGGTATGTTTTATAGACTTGGTCCTAGTCTGAAAACTAGGGCACAACTAGAAGAAAGAAGATATGATATGAATAGATCCGATAGAAATAGTGAAAGATATGTTATTCCTATGCATATAAAGAATTGTTGGACTAACAAGTGGATGTAGGATCCTAGAAAGAAATTTTTGCAGGTCCATCACTATGATCCAAGTGAGTAGTACATGAAAGGTTGGGGATCTTTTAAGAGAAAGAGAGGATTGATTCTTTGTTATAGTTGTAGAAGACCAAGACATCTTGCTAAGGAATGCCCTGGTAGAAGTCCTATTTGCCTTTGTTGTAAATCTATTGGACATGAAGTTTTAGATTTCCCTGGAATGATTGCTAAAGTTGAGAAGATGAACATGAGACAAGAAGACCATGAGGAAGGTCCAGGAACTAAGAATATGCTAAAAAACCAGAAATAATTAGAGGCTATATTATTGCAGATGAAAGAAACACTAAATGATCACAGAGACACCAGTTTATCAGAGATTTAAAAGAGAAAGAGTGCATAGAAACAAGAATAGAAGACTTCGACATAGACTGTGTATTGGATGCAGAAACACAGGTGAACATTGTGACAGAATGTACTTGGGGAATCTTAGGAAATCTTGCTATGGTTCCTTCACTGGGAGGAATAGGATTGTTTAAAGGAAAGATGATAACCCTATGTGGAAGACTTGCCCATATACCTATGATTTCTCACGAAGCATCAACAAAAGAAGAATTCGAGGTCATTAAGTTTGTTGAGAACAACACCCCCTTTTCTCTTCTGCTAGGAAAGACCTGGGTTGAGAAAGATCAGATCCAAAGGAAAGAAGAAGAAGAAGCTCTAGAACATAAAAAGCAAGAATTAAGGGATTTCATGGCTAGGAGAATAACGTGCTTACTAGAAGAGCAGGAGGCTTTGGCGAAGCAACAGGTCGAGGCAGAGTTACCCAGATCAAAGTGACTCGGGACGAGTCACAAGTGAGTGTTGAGGGCATGTTGGCCCTTGACCAGATTTTGTGGAAACACTGGTCATGTTTGACCAATTTTGGGACTTCAACAGGCTGGTCGAAGATGGAGCGCCAGGCGAAGTGGAGATCGCGAGATCTCACCCCCTTTTGTGAGCTTTTTGGGTTTAGGGTTTATGTAATGGGTATAGGATGTCAGCCCATGGGTCTTACCCATTCTTAGGCCCCTTTTGTAATGTATAAATAAGTAGCTAGGTGATGTAAGAAACATTGATGGCTTAGTGCTAATGTTATCTAAGTGCGAATAGTTATGAACGCTCTGTGCATACTGTGTAAGACTTGGAGAGATAAGTGCAAGTGATTGTAACAGGTCGTGTAAAGGCTTTGTGCTGTGACCTAGCTCAGGGAAGGAGGATCTGGCGAGGTGCACACAGATCTATTGTCCTATGCGGAGTTGGTTTTGATGCTCTATGCATGTAAGGAGATTGACAAAAGATAATAAAGGAGACGAAGAGTTGGTGGACATAGCCCCACGCTGGGGGTGAACCACGTATATCTTGTGTTATGGTTGATTTGTGTGATTGATGTGATTTATGCTTAATGTTGTCCTATTTATGTATGTTATATGCATCTGATATAATAGATTAGTGCTTAGTAATGTGAATGAATGCTAGATCTACTCTATTTCTATGTGCTAAGTGCTTGGGTGCGTCAGATCTTATTGAATACTGCGTTGTTCTGTAATTAAGGTTTTAACCTGGGATGTGAATAAGGGTTAAATGATAATGAATGTTAACTGCTAAGTGCTCTGTTAAGTATTGTGATCACGGATATGTGTCTCAACTAGGTTGCAGACACTTGAGTCCTACAACCCCCCCTGCCTCTACCTCGGGTGAGACTTCATCTGCTTCACAGGTGTTGCCGAAAGCGTCGGTAGTTAGGATTTTGTTGGTGCGCTGTTGTAGTGTTGAACCTTGGGTCTGCCCCTATGCCAACATAATGTTTCCAATCTTTTTTTTTTTTCAGAAATAGTGAGATTGCATGGTCTACCCATAAGCATTGTTTCAGATCGTGATACAAAATTTGTAGGTCATTTTTGGAGAACCCCGTGGAAGAAATTGGGTACTAATCTCAATTTTAGGTCAACCTATCATCCACAGACTGATGGGAAAACAAAGGTAGTGAATAAGAGTTTGGGGAATATTTTGAGGAGTCTTGTTTATGAAAATGCTAAGCAATGTGACCAAATTCTTGCTCATGATGAATTTGCATACAATGACTCACCAAATAGAAGTATAGGAATGAGTCCATTCCAGATTGTGTATGGAATGCATCCAAGAGGAGTATATGAGCTAAATAATTTAGGAAAGAAGGAATTAAGGAGTGCAGATGGTGAGGACTTTGCAGTAAGCATGCAGGAGCTGCAGAAAAGTGTCAAGCAAAGGTTACATGAGAGCAGTGGTAAATATAAATATAGGGAAGACATGAAAAGGAGACAAGTGGATTTTCAAGTTGGTGATTTGGTTATGGCATATTTGAGAAAGGAGAGGTTCCCAATGGGGACTTACAACAAATTGAAGATGAAAAATGTTGGACCTTGCAGAATATTGATAAAATTTTCTGCTAATGCTTACGAGATTGAACTTCCAGTTGATATTGGAATTTCTCCAATCTTCAATGTTGCAGATTTGTATCCTTTTGGAGGGACAAAGGATGTTCCAACATATGATCCTGCAAGTGATGAAGATCAAGCCATTTAATGGAAAGAACAATTGCCTAAGGCAATTTAGAAGGAGATCGAAGCAATATTGGACAATAAAGTGGCAAGAAGGACCAGAGGTAAATAGTACTTCAATATTTTATTAAGTTGAAGAATCAGCCAGAGGAGGATGCTACTGTTGGATCATGTTGTCATTGATGCCAATGGTTTGATTATTTGGGAGATTGTTGGATCATATGTCATTGATGTAAATGGTTTGGTTTGATTGATGTCATTGATTGATGTCAAGTAATTGATTGATTGATGATTGATGAACAA
>ML778490.1:212009-291657 GCA_009831015.1 Picea engelmannii
ATGAATCATTATTGTCTTATCATGGTTGATAAGGTGCACAAATGGATGAACTCCAAAGTGGTCCCCTTATGGTGAAAGCCCTCACGGGAAGACGCTTTATGGATTGAGTTATCCTAGAAGAACGGTTGGAGGACCCATGCTTGAATGAGGATTAATGAGATGAAGATCAATGAAGTTGTTGGTGAAACTATCCTAGATGGATAGTGCTTGACATGCCATTTCCGGTGGTATGTGGAATGTCACATAAATCCTCACGATTTGAGAGTTATGGCTCTACGAAGTTGAAGGACCCCATATGATGGCTTGAAGTCCCAAAAGGTCAAATAAGTCAAAGTGCTTGAAAAGAAGAAATCATTATTTAAATGATAAAGTAAAGTGACAAAATCAAGAAATATTAGTTAAATGATAAAATGAAGTGACAAAATCAAGAAGGAATATTTAAATGATAAAGTATTGAAGAACTTTCTATTCATGGAAAGTGGTTAACCCTAAAATAAGGAAAATAGGTTAAGTGACCTAGAAATGGGTTAAGGAACCTAAAAATGGGTTAAGTGACCTAGAAGATGACAGTATAAATAAGAAGCTAGGATCTCTTGTAAAATGCACATTTAGTAAGAATCCTTTTTGTGGATCAATGGAGAGTTTCTTGTGAATATCTTGTGGAGTATTGATCGAGAGCTTCTTGTGAGAGCATTCTATTGTTGTGGATCTCTTGAGCATGATTGAAGATCTATTCCGAGAAAGAGAGCGAGAGGAGGATCTCATGGACACATCAAAGTTTCGACAATGTTAGAGATCTTGACGGTAAAAGTCTTGGATTCAAAAAAAACCTTATTTTCTGATGTCCACGTGGGTTGTCTGTGTATAGGGTGCGTGTACACGCGGGCTGGCTGTGTATAGAGTGAGTGTACATGTGGGCTGATTGTGTACAGGGAGAGTGGAGTGGATAAAATCATGGAGATTTTTGTTTGAGCTGGTGCCAAGCTCTTGAATGATGAGGCAGGTTCTAGATCTGCATTCTATGGCCTCAGATCTATCATTGAGACACGGGTATGGTTACATTATTGTCTTGATGGATACTATTGTTTGATGTGTTGTGAATGCTTAGGGAATTCTTGGTATGGCTTCTATGATATGGCTCAGTTTGGTTGATTTGGTTGATGGAGTGAGCAACACTCTTGTGATTCAATAGTAACATGATTTCTATGGTATACTAGTTGTTTATACATGATTGAGATAACATTCATATTGATTTGTTGAAGAGCATGAGAAAGCTATTGGAGAGATTGGATGTGTCGTGACTAGCTATGGGTCAGTTTGGACAATGGAAGACAGAAGAGAAAGTGATTGCAGGTTGCAGAGGATCTGAGCATGTGAAGAAAAGAAAAACCCTAGTTGCTTAGAAGCATACGCTTGATGCATTATACACTGGCCGCGTTCACACGCAGGCTGTAGTGAGCCAGAGCGCGTGCACACGCGGGCTGCTCTACTGACAGGTCGCGTACCTGTTGACATATTGATATCTGTTGAGGATTGTTGCCTCATCTCAGTTGGTGCTGAGAATGTAAGTTGAGTCTTGCATATAGAGCTGGTGCTCTTGTAGAGTTGTACTCTATTTAGTTGTTGCTGATAAACCCCAAGGATTGTAGTCCGTAATAAAAAGAAAATTGTACATACATCTTGTGTTCTGTGTGTTCATTGTGATGATAACTTGTTGATGATATATTGCTGATATATGTTGCTGATATGTGTTCACATCTAACTGGTTATAAATGACAACAATTGGCAATGAATAAATGTTGAATGCTAATTGATGAGTTTTTGTGCAAGAGGGAAGTTTTGGGAAAAAGAGCCCCACACTCACTCACCCCCCCCTCTAAGTGTGGTAGGTGTGTCCAACAACTACTTGGATGACAACAACAAAAATCTCCAAGTATGGCCTAAATGTTGAAGATCTCTTGAACAATATTTTTCTTCTCTGTGAGTTTGATGCAGGAGCATCTGCTAAGTGAAATTTTGAGATTGACCCTAATGGTCATAAGACATTTACCAAGGGAGTTGGTTCCCTAATATTTTGTTTATCTTGTAATAGATAGATATTTCTAGAAGACATATTAGCATATATCTTATGTTTGATAGTTTAAATTATTATTGGTTTTATTGTTAATATTTAGGAACATAATTTCTAGATTTAGGACTTGTTGAGACAGCTCAAGATTTTGTTGGTTTGAGAGTTAACCGAGAGCTCTGAGTTTATATTGATTATTGTTGTAATAGGAAAAGGTTAGAAAGTGTGTAGAGCTCTGAAATCGTGTGTATTTGCAGAAGCCCGAGAGGCTAAGAAGGAACAAAGAAACATTGTTTATTTTTATTCCTTCAATCATTGAATACATATTTTGCTTGTGAGGTTATGTTCTTTATATGTGTGCTTGTCAAATTTTGTGTGTGTAATTTGTGATTAGAAGTGTAGGTGGTTGCAATCAGAGAGATCATATGCAGAATAAGAGTTTAGATGTGCATAATCTGTGAAGTTGTAGAGATAAAAAAATCAATGGTCAAGATTAGATCTGGGAGAGGAGCTCGCAAGATCGACAGTTCTGGTCGATCGTCCATCGAACCTGAGAAGAGCAAGCTATATGTGCCTTTAGAGATTTGCATCAGAGTCTTTCTAACTCCTATATTATTCTCGTTCCGAGTTAACAACTCCGAGAGAAAGATATAACTGTCCATCAGACCCGAGAAGAGCAAGCTATATGTGCCTTCAAAGCTTTGCATCATAGTCTTTCTAAATCCTATACTATTCTCGTTCTGAGTTAACAACTCTGGGAGCAAGATCTGGCCGTTCATCGACGCAGATCTTTGTGTCAGAGTTATCATTCATCAAAACTTCGTTTCAAAACCTATGGCATAATTCACTTCCGAGTACAAAACTCTGACGTGGAATCTAAGTCGTCCATCGTAGAGCCATTTTAGAGCCCGTTTCAACAATGCCAGTGAAAGGGTATCGAAGAGGGCTATTGGGGAATATTCCCCATAACTTCATTTTGCATACGAAAGATCAGGATCTTCCTTTTAGTGACGATCAACAACTAAGAATGAAAGTTGAAATAGTTTGAGGATAGATCTCTATTGTCCATTTGGTAGTTGATCAACGACTATTAGAGGGTCTTCGCCCATACTTTGAAATTGCATATCTGACCATCTGTCAGATCTTAGAACTAATGGTCATGATTAAAAGGGGACTTGGAATAGTCTATCAGAGCCTTTAAGCTTTGTTCACTCCGAATTAACACTCCGACCATCCAAAGTGCACCTCGAATATTGTTGCATGAAAAAATCCAACTGTCCACTCAGGGAATAGATTGACGGTAAGGGAGAGGTTCGCTGTGGGAAACTGATCGAGGTTTAAGTCTACAAAATTTTGTAGAGAAAATAAGTCGTGGTTCTAGTGTTTGGTCTCGTGCAAGAAAGGGGCTTAGAGCCAATCAAACCTGCGGATTTGGCCACAGAATTCAACTGCGAACAATGTTGTAGCATGAGTATTGAAGACAAGGATCCAGTCTGAGGCAACGAAAGAAAATTCGCTAATAGAGAAATAGATTAAGACTCTGTACTATGGGTATTGTGGCCGAGAGCTATCAAGGAACAATGAGGCTTTGTGTCCAGGGTTTAGTGAAGCCCAATTTGACTGTTAAATTGAAGAGCTTGTGTATGTGAGGGATGATGATAAACCCTCCGATTTTAAATTTTATCTTGATAGCCTTCAATGTCCTTAGCTTTAGGGACAATAGGAATAGTGTCCATACCATTAGGGAACTCATAAAAACTTTTAAGAAATAAATTCCAGTGCCTTAAGGAAATCATATTATTTTATTTAATATTGCGGATTAAAATTTGCCTCTAGCCTATTATTGATACAATATTTTTTTTTCCTCATAAAAATTATATAATTTAAAATGAAAAGTAAATTAACAATGTTTAAACGAAGTAGCACCCTTTTTTTTCCTCATAAAAATTATATAATTTATAATTTAAAATGCAAAATAAATTAACAATGTTTAAACAAAGTATTCAAGACTTTTATAGGTTTTGCAGGCATGAAAGACAATGTTGCCCTAATGGAGCGGGTCGTGAAAATCACATCACTTCAATTTGATTGATTTGATGGGAAAGCGAGGTAGAGCTCTCTCAAATGAATATACAAAGCATTGAAACAGGTGGAGATGGGTTTGGGGACTACGTGCACCGTGTTTTTAATCCCCTCCCCCTCTACGCGTAAAGGTGGGCCGTCTTTGCCACTGTCAAGACTTGATCGTCATGGAAGCTTTTTAATGTCAAACTAACCAAATTCATGGTATCCAATGTACCTACTATTTAGAAAAGCATGTGTATTTGTATTTGTTTTTGTTTTAAGAGGGAGGCCTTGAACTAGTCGACGGATGGCGGAAAATTCGTTAACAGCTTCTGTAGCGGGACTGCCAACAGAAACAAAAGAAAGGGGATATTGCATTTGTGACCGAAATTGTTGAAAATTCGTTAACAGCTTCTGTAGCGGGACTGCCAACAGAAGCAAAAGAAAGGGGATATTGTTGAGTGTTAAAACCGTTGCCAATTGCATTCAGAAACCAAACCAATCACAGGAGTCAGCCTAAGCAATTCAAAGTTTTGATTGTCAGTCAACGATACTGGATGGCGTTTATATTTATTGGTTGCTCCACTTCATCGGTGGAAATTTATAAATTCTCTTTGAGCTGGTTGATAGATGGCATCTCGTCCAGGTATGTTGGGATTTCATGATACTCCTTTCTTTATTGAGGTTGTTTGCCCATGATATTGTTACGGATTTTCCTTATTTGTCGCCACCCAATTGCCCCTATTTCATTTCGGCTGAAACGAAACACCTCGTGTCCCCGAATTCGATTCCCTGTCCCACTAGACATGGAGCAATTATGTGAATATTCAATTTTATGTGCATACAACATCAGGACTGCTGGGTTTCAATTTTATGTGCATACAACATGAGGAGTGCTGGGTTTCAGTATTACGTGCATGTAACATTAGGACTTTTGGGGTTTAGTTTGATATATCTGACGAGTTAGGACTATTGGGTTCCAGTATTGTGGCTAACAAGTTAGACTGTTCGATTTCATTGTATTTGTTTGTTAAATTCAGACTACTGATTTTCAAAATTTCAGCGTTATATTTTTGAGCAAGTGAGGAGTATTGGGTTTTGATAGGTCGTGTATATGCCAAATTAGGATTATTAAGATTGAAGACAATATCTTCTTTAGGTCGTGTTCCGAGTATCCGAACAGCTATGGACATTAGATGGTTGTATTAGTTTTAGTTCTTACAATGTTTTGTTGCTTTTTAGAAACTTGAGAATTGTGTTAGATTACTCATTATACACACGCACAATATATTTTTGTGGTGTTGTTCAATGCCCAAAACGCGATTCAGTCTTTATGGGAGCTTATTGGGCCTTAGATACCTACGTTGGAAAACCTAATTTGATGCCCGCAAGTTTTGGTTTCTCTGGAAAAGAGCAAAATGGTTTAATATTTTTCGGTCTGAAAATCGTCATTCTGACCACAATGGTTTAATATTTTTCGGCCTGAAAATCGTCATTCTGACCACAAGGGGACGAATATTGAAACTTTGGAAGTGATTGAGCTGATTCCCACAAACATGTGCATCCATATGTGGAGTTGTCTTCTGTAATATCTCCACTGGAATACAACTTGTGCCTTCAATTTATGAAGCAAACATTAGATTTTCAATGGATAAACCCACCTTTTGTCTGAAAGGACACCTCCATTGGCCATAAGGAGCTCCAAATGGTTGATGCTATAATTCCTTGATTTTAAGGTTTGTGTCCCTTTTCTTTATTTCTCTTCAAACCATGATGATATTTTTAATCGTTGGCATTTTTGCTGAATATTGAATGCCTTACTTTTTTCTATAAATAAAAATTCTATTATAACAATTAACATATGCATGAAAATTTGCGACACATAGCTAGTAGGCATTTCAGGAACAGGGTCTGATGTTCAACTATTGAGCCCCAGGGCCCAAACTAAGCTAAACAAATAGAAAATCTGATGTTTATTGATTAAAACCTATACAAGATCTACAGATAATCGAAGTCACAGCCATAAGTTCAGGTTCTGCTTGGCAGACTTGCTGGTATCAGAAATAGGGAATGCCTTGCAGTAGTTGAGCTTTTGAGTATTATTCAAAATAGGTTTTTATGAATAAGATTGATACTCGTGGATCATCTTTATTAAGTGGTCCATTGCTTGATTGGACTCTGCAATGTCCTTCCGCCATTTCATAATTTGTTGCCTTGTCTGGGCACATGAATTTGAAGGGCAGTTCATCAAAGTAAAAAATAAGCTGTGTTTCCATTTACTCATAATAATATTTGAAACATAGTTGGTTGTCAAGAGTGTTACCAAATTATTAACCAAGGATCGTGAGTAAATACAAATTCTAAAGAGCGTATTCTAATTTCTATGTTATAACTTATACTTGTGATAACTGTTTTTCTGTCAAGCAAATTCAGTACGTAGATTCTCGGAGGATAGTTCACCACTTTGTATTTTGATGTGTAGCATACAGACACACATTGAATGTGTTCTCATGCAGGTTGTGAAATGTACAGGGAAGTTATATAAACGTGATAGACAGCATGACAACTTCTGATACTGGATCGTGTAGTCATAAAGATGACAGGGTAGAGATAGACATGAGAGCTCCTTTTGAATCAGTTAAGGCCGCCGTTAGCATGTTTGGAGAGAGGGCTATTGGAGATAAAATTACTAAGAAAAGGCCTGAAATTCCAGAAGAAAAGGTGATACTGGAAAAAAAAATTCATTTATATTTTGTTTTTTATTAAGCTTAGATGACACAAATATAACTGTACTGATACCTTGTTTTGTTTAATGCCCTAGGAGAGAAAATAAGTATTTAGTTACAATAAATCTCTCTTTTTCAATGGATTTGGTTTCTCTAAAACTATTCTTTGGGATTTCTAGAGTCAAATATCAAAGGAAACACAACTGCATCTTCTGCAAAAGGACTTAGTGAAGTTAAGGGAACGACTAAATAACACAGAGACAACAAAGGCTCAAGCTCAGGTTGAACTGACAGAGGCTAAGAAAGTTGTCAAGGATTTGTCTCGGAAGTTTGAAAAGGCAACAGAATCAAGAGAAAAGGCTTGTACGGCTTCTGAAATTGCTAGGCTCCGTGCTGAAGAAGTATGTGCTGCAAATACAGATAATCCTAAGGGTGATAATACAGGTTGGCAATTAGATCTTACTGCTGCACGAAATGAGCTTATAGCAACTACAGCTGAGCTGGAAGATGCCAAAAAGGAGCTTAGAAGGATGAAACAAGAGTTCCAAACTTGTATGGAAATCAAGGCATTTGCCGTCAAACAAGCAGAAGAGGCAATTGTTAAAGTAGAAGTAAATTCAAGCAGGGCAAAGGAGCTTCAGAAGGAGATTGTTGCAGCTCATGAATCTCATGCCCTTCTTAAACTGGCTTGTATGGAAGCAGAGAAGGAAAGGGTTTCAATTACAGCTGAGAGGGAGGCCATAGCACGGGAGGCTTCTGCAGCAGCAGAGCAAATTAGAAAACAAAAATTGGCTATTATCCAAGATCTTGGTGCCACAAAGGATCTAGAAAGAGAGCTAGCTGTCACAACAGCAGCAGTGGAGAACTTGCAAAACAAAGTCAATTTAGTAAAGAGTTCAGAGTCTAAGGTTTGTAAGGGTGCTTCTCATCCTATTGAGAATCTTAACAAGGTGAAGGAAGAGATTGAGAAGGCAAATAAACAAGAATCTGATGCATGTTCTTCCCTGGAATCAAAAACTCTAGAGCTTGAGCAGGCAAAACTGGATCTCAAGAAGGTATCAGAAGAAGGATTTTGTTTGAGTGCTTCTATGGATTGTTTAAAGGCAGAACTAGATAAGAAAAAGAAAGAATTGATTGAAATAAATGAGGTAGAGGCAAAAGCAGAAACAAGAGCAGCAGATCTGAATGCAGAGCTTCATAAAGCCAGATCAAAATTGGCAGTTGCCATTGCTGCTGAAGAAAAGGCAAAAAATGCTGCTACGCATCTCTCTCAAGCTCTGCAACAGATTAATATAGAAACTGAGCAGGCTAGGAAAGAAGCTGAATCTATGAATGAGGAAGCATGTAAAGCAAAATTAGAAACTGAGCAGGCAAAGGCTGAGATGGATACCATAGAGAGTAGACTGCAATCTGCCTATAAGGAACTTGAGGAAGCTAAAGCTGCAGAAGCTATAGCCATGGAGCAAATAAAATCTCTATCTGAAAAAACAAGTGCTGCACGAGCTTCTACTTCAGAATCTAGTGGCGGGATTACAATTTCACACACTGAATTTGATTCCTTAAGCAGGAGGGTGGGGGAGATCAACAGGCTCACAGATAAGAAGGTGGCTGCTGTCATGGCCCAAATTGATGCAGTAAAAGCAGGTGAACAAGAAATATTGATGAAGCTAGAAGTGTCATATCGAGAAATTGAAGAGTTGAAGTCAGCTGAAGAGCGAGAGTTGTGTAAGGCAGATATGGCAGAAGCAGCTAAAAGAGCAGTTGATGGTGAGCTAATAAGATGGAGAGAACGTGAACAACAGAAGAAACATGCACCTTTTCGGAAAACATCGGAGTTGTTGATATCTGGAAAGAATAATGCTTCAGTGTCCTTTGCAGAAAGAAAATCCTTGAATTTTCAGGCGTTCAGTGAGCCATTGATTATGAACAGTCATCTTGAAAAACAAGGTGGTGTAGGGTCTGCACCCTTGTCTCTGAACAAAAAAAAGAAGCAGATTATCCCCAGTATTGGACGATTTTTTAGAAAAAGGAAAAGGTATGTTGTACCTACACTTCAATTTGCTTTTATAGTTGAGGTTTCACAAAGATTAAGTTCATGCTTCATTGTGGTTGTACTTTCTACTTGTTTTGTTCTGCATCTTGTGCCTTGTATTTTTATACACGAGGACTTACTATATATCTAGAGTTTCATCCTTATTCTTGGATACCGCAACTACATTTTTCTTGTATTATGATTTTATTCCAAGGCATCTAGAGAGAATTTTGATTATTGACAAATTGCGAACTGTCTTGTCAGGGCTAAGTCCTCTTTGAGTTAGGTTCAATCCTATCGAGGATATGTCTTTTGAAGGATAAACAAATCTGCTTGTACACTCTCTGGAGGTTTCTGGTCTTAAATAAGACAGAACCCTTCAAGAATGGTTGCATTTCCAACTAGGACAAGTCATTTTGGAGTAGCTTTCAGTTGTATGGTATACCATTGAGCTATCGGAGTCTGCCACATTTATATCATTTTGAAATTTTCTTCTATTGGAGCACTTGTGGACATTTCTAGGATTGTTGTATCTGTGTTATATATCATGCATGGTGTAAAATGCGTTTGTATAATTTATTATAGAGAAGACTGCTGGTTTTGGGTGACTGTTACGTTATTCTTTATTTTGTTGATAATTGTCAAACGCTTTATATGCCGTGCATATCTTTGTGCTAAATTTGAAGGTACAATGCATCATTTATATTCTGTTTTATAAGTATTTAATTTATCATGTGGAGTACTGGATATTGACATTGATTGAATTGAGTACCAAACCCTGTCAATATATTGAAATTTTACAAGAGTTTGCTTAATTGAAATCTTGTAGATAAAATTCAGTTTATTTTCCAACTCAGATAGACCAATTATTTGATTGGTACAGTTTAATGTGATGCCCAACTCTCGTGACCATTGCACACTTCTGTGTGTGTACTTATGCCTATGGGCAAGTGAGTCCATGGCTTGTACATAATTTAGGTGCAATGGCTGTTGGGATTTAGAGCCTGAAACAATAATTAAATGCAATAAATATGACAATAGAGACAAAACAATCACTCAGATAACACACGAGAATTACGTGTTAAAACCCTGACAATGTGTCAAAGGAACATTCATGGGGCAATGTATTGGTATCTCTATTATTCAAGATAGGCTTACAATTAGGCTTACGTACCAGCTTCCCCATAATACATCTCTTGGGCTTCATAGATATATATCTATCTTGGAACCGTTACATAGTTACATAGTTACGAGAACTACCACCGGTTATGCAAACTTCCACCAGTTCGTAAACCAACACCACTAAATATTTACATAAGTAAATTTTAGTTTTACATTTTCTTTTAATTGATTGTTGTCACATTTTAACAATCTCCACCTTGACAACAATTTACCTGATACCATGCCCAAGCCCATTCATTAGCTTTTTTGCAAGCCAAGAGAAGCCAAACACCATCGCAACTCTGCAACTTCTCTAATAGCACTGGTTACGTGAACATGTCTGCACAATTTGCTCCAACATGGACCATTCCGCCTCCATCAGTAACCTGTCTTACAAAATGATGCATTGTCCCATTTTGATACGCTGGACCGTTAGTCAAATACACAATTTTTCGACCACCACAAAACAACTTATCCTGTACTTGTCCAAACTTACCCAATAGATCCTTTCATTCTTGCAAGACATAACCTGAGGTAGGTCTCCTCTTGTCCAAATCTCTTGAATCATAACCACAAATTAAATCATTGCAACCACTTTAGGTGATTTTTGTGCTTGTGTGCTTCTAAGATACTGAAGCACCCATTTCTATGCTCTTCACCTAGTTTTTCCATGTGTCCACTGACAACACCAACTGCATGTGAAATACTTAAACATTCCCATTGCAATCATTGGCACCCATTTCCATGCTCTTCACCTGGTTTTTCCATGTGTCTACCGACAACACCAACTACATGTGAAATATTGACCATTTCATTGCATACATCAAACTTCCTACTAGCATATGATACACGAGACATATAACCATTTTCTTCTTCATTAGTTAGTGTTAGTATCAATATTTATAGTGTCAAATTGTGGACTTAAAAGGCGCTACAGGAAGTTCCAGACCCCGGTAAACAAATTCACTAAAGTAGCACCACAATTGTTCTATTTTGCTCCATAGGCTTGCCTATTTTATTGTGCTACTCCTGACACTTCTTTGAAACATCCATTTCCAATGCCAAATCTCATTTACTAGAATTTTATTTTTAATATAAAATCATTATGTTAGTTTTGATTTTATATTTTAAATAAAATAAATAAAATTTAAAATAAAAAAACTCCACTTATTCTCTCACATACCTATCCCACTCATTATATCACCTCACCCCACTCATTCTTTCACCTTACCTACCCATCCACCTCACCATTCCACTCTCATTTCCACTCTACGTTTATTCCATTTATCATAATTACTTCATATTATAACTACCACTCCATTTATAAATGACATAGAAATTCCCATGAGTTATTGGCATAAGAAAGCTAACGTGCCATTGAATCAAAAGCACTACAGAGACACCTGCAACAACTGGTATTGAATTTAAAAACACAGGTATTACCAAAGCCAAGGGGAAAGCTCACGGAAATGTAAGCGATGCTCAATGCATAGATCAAACTTCCAGATCATTGCCAAATACCAAGTGTCAGGGTCGAATGTCAAGTGTGTGTCCAACTCAGAATGAATGCATGCTAGGTGAAACGATGTTCTCCAAAATGCTATGAAGTTTTAGATCGTTGAAAGAAATGTTATTTGCTTGAGGAAAATCACAAATATCCAAAAGTATTTCAAGCATACAAGATATCTTTTCTTCTGGTGATTTTGAGGTCTCAATTCCAATTTTGCCTGGAGATTTCATTGCATGTTGGTGTCATCAATGGAGACAAAATGATATAAAAGTTCAAATCAATACAACTTTCAAGTTAGTGCTCAAGTCACGCTATACGAGTCATGAATGAAGGAGCATGTTGCGCAACTATACCATCTTATGAAGGATTTGAAACTGCCATATGGGAGACATTTCAAAAATTTGTTGAGAAAGGGAAGATTGATATTACACCTAATGTTAAGCCTCCTACTATACTTGAAAATTTGTAGGTGACATCTTGGCAACGAATATTCAATATTTCAAAACAAAGGATTTGTACAAGAAGCTAGATAAAAGAGCATTTTAAAGGATATGCTAATTGGTTGATTTCAAAGAAAAGACCCAGCTGGAAGTTAAACAGATCATGGAGCATATATCTCGAGTCTCTAGGTGACAGATCATCTTGCTATCATGAGATTCCAGGAAGATTGTAGACCAAGTGGGTCATTTGGAGTATGAAAGTACTATTCAAGATGCAACAAAAGCTATTGAGATTGATTCTAAATATACACAAAAGTATATTGTTGGCAAGTTTTGTTTGGCTTACAGAACAATTGGAGGGACTGAGAGTGAGCTGCAGAGAGGTTCGATCTTTGTAATTGGGATTTCATGTATTATTTTGAAAACCTTTTTGTCCACCAGACTTCTATGTAAAGATTTCAGTTGATAATAAAGTGTATGGTCAGTTTGTTATCTTATCTCTGTGTAAATCATTTTCTTTTTCTTCTACTGGAATATGCTATGCTACTATAGGATATATGTATGCATTTTCTGCGTTGAGAGGGATGCAATGTAGGGTATTCTGTAGTCTTTGACACAAACATATTCGAGTCTCTAATTCAGATTTAGAAAGGGTTTCTGAATACTGAGTTATTACTCCACTGTTAGATATATTAAAGATTAGGGTGTTCTTTGACTGCCTTACAATTTTGTTTCCTCACATTGCATCATTTCACTTCTTTTTAACATTATCATTGATCTAAGCTCTATTAGCTTGATCTGCTGAACATAGAAAGTTGGCATAAAGAGCCTAATTTTGAACCTTGTTGAAGCCAATTATTGATCCTACTACTCTCAAAGTTTTCCCAAAACTTTTCCTAAAACCAATCAAATCAAGATGTGCTAGGCTCGACTCAATAACAATCTTGAGTCGACTTCTTGAGCTAACATCTTTTGGCACCGTTGTCGGGGAGTGAAGAATGAAGTGATCTTCCCTGGGAGAATGACATTGATCAGATTCTCTTCTTGATGGTGAACAAGAAGTGAACATATATTAGACTGCATACTCTTTCACCTGGCGACTCAACAATCTAAGACTCCACTGGAGGAAGAATCCTGTTAACAGAAAAATGAAAGCACAGAAGGGAAAAACCAGGTATCAACTCATTAACTTTCTCCATGAACTTTTGTTCTTCTTTATCATCTGGTTCCTGTCTTTCCCTTTGCATGTAAAGAGGACCATCCTATGTTTTGTTTATTCGGATGATTGTAAGCCTACAAATTCATATTCTCCCCTGAGTAATGAAGATTTGTCCTCTTCATGCACCATTGACCTTGATTTAATCTGATCATGTGAACCTATTGATAAAGCTGAGGTCTATGTTTCAATTTCTCCTGAAATTGACTCATATTGTAAACCTGTGGATTACGAAGTTGATATACCTTATGAGGTCCCTGTTGAACCTTGCAATCATCCAATTGACCTCTGTGTTCAGACTTCTGAAGTTCAATTAAGAATCAATTTTTTTTGTAAACCTCTCAAGCTGCCTCCTATCCTAAATGCTTACCCTCCTATGTTCTTTGATTACCTTCTCGTGTTTAAAGGAGATGATCGTATTACAACTGAAAAGCACATGGAATCTTTTGAGGATTTCGTTGATCATTTCAAAATCATGCATGAGGATATTATTTTGAGGTTATTTTCCAAATCCTTGGTCGGGGATGTTGCTTTGTGGTTTAGAAATCTGAAGGCTTGTTCTATTTCTTCATGGATTGATTTTCATTGTGTATTCTTGAGATATCGGGGTGAAAACAAATTTGTTGATAAGTATTTGATCGAACTTTATAATATGAGAAGAGGTAAGGATAAATCCCTTTCTCCATTCAATAGGAGGTTCCACAATTTTTATTGCAGTATGCCTTTGGAGATCCGACCTTCTGAAACTGTCGCCATGGTATATTATACGCTAGCTCAACATCCTAAGTTGTTCCTTTATATCAGAGAGAGGAAATCCTCATCCCTTGAACACATGTTTACTAATGTTGAGGAGATCAAGGAGAATTTTCGAGTCTATGGGAGGCTGCCAAAGCAGTTTTGGGATGAAAGTTTTGAACAAAGTAAATCTTATGAGCAACATGAATCAGATTTGGATGCAGATCAACTGGAAGAAGGATATGGACAAGAGGATGTTTATGAACATAAGTTAGATTTGGGACAACTTTCTACATCATTTTTATATTTCAATTCATTTTTGGTTCTTCAAATTGATAAATATGATTTATTTACTAATGAGAATGCAGATTTATATGCTCATAACTTATACCAGCAAGGTGAATTTACAAATACAGTTAACTATTTTTCTAGTTATGAGCCAACATTGATTGTGTTTATGAGGATGATCATGAGGGTCATTTTTCAAAGGATAATTTGCTTTGTGGAATGTTTTCATCTAATCATAGCAGGAACCCTTTTAATCCTACTATTGAAGTGTCACATGATTTTTTTGTTGAGGAAACAACTGCTGCTCCAAAGCACCTGACTGTTCATATTGGAAATCAACAGTCTTTGTTTGTTATATGATGACTCCAAGATTATATGTTTTCAAGTTTTGGTCAGGGATTTGTACTGCATGATCAAATAAATTTTGTTTCTCCTGATTGTCATGGGAAATGGTTGTTGTTGTTGAAGGAACAAGGAGGTCACCTTTTTCTCAACAAAAGAGAATTCATGTAGTGGCATTCATTTCATCCAGATCAATAGGTTTGTGATCATGGTTTTGAAAGCCCAATAGCACTAATGTTGGAGTCTTATTTTTAAAATTCTTTGAAGATTTCAGATTGCATCATAACACTGGCATTTGAAGGTGTGTATGATTTTCCAAAGAATTTATGGTTGTTGTTATATCTTTGTTGTTATTCATTAATCAGTTGTAGACATGTGATTCTATCAGTTGTGAAGCTACTTTCATGGCTGCTATGGAATTTTTCTTTTACTTGAGAAAATTTGAGAGCTGGTTAGAGTAGAGTAGTGTAGGATGAATAAGCTCTCTTTCTGAGCATTTGGTTTTCTTCAGTTTGTACAGTATGGGTAGACTACATTATGCAACAATATATTTTGTTTTTAGCAGTGTGTTTTCAGAATTTGAATAAGTTGCATAGGTTTGGAAGGTGGCGAATGACTCCATAGCCCAATGAGTAAGGAACAAGTCTACAAGTTCTTGGTAGCTCGCAGGGAGCATGACACTCCCATGGAGCCAATGTTAGTATCAATATTTGTAGTGTCAAATTGTGGCCTTAAAAGGTGCTACAAGAAGTTCTAGACCCCGGTAACCAAATTCACTAAAGTAGCACCACAACTATTCTATTTTGCTCCATAGTCTTGCCTATTTTATTGTGCTGCTCCTGTCACTTATTTGAAACATCCATTTCCAATGCCAAATCTCATTTAGTAGAATTTTATTTTTAATATAAAATCATTATGTTAGTTTTTATTTTATATTTTAAATAAAATTAAAAATAAGAAAACCCACTTATTCTCTCACCTACCTATCCCATTCATTATCTCACCTCACCCCACTCATTCTCTCACCTTACCTACCCATCCACCTCACCATTCCAGTCTCATTTCCACTCTACGTTATTCCATTTATTATAATTACTTTATATTACAACTACCACTCCATTTATAAATGACATAGAAATTCCCGTGAGTTATTGGCATAAGAAAGCTAACGTGCTATTGAATCAAAAGCGCTACAGGAACACATGTAGCGGCTGGTATTGAATTTAAAAATGGAGGTATTACCAAAGCCAAGGGGAAAGCTCACATAAATGTAAGCAGTGCTCAACGCATAGATCAAGCTTCCAGATCATTGCCAAATGCCAAGTGTCAGGGTTGAATGTCAAGCGTGTGTCCAGCTCAGAATGAACACATGCTAGGTGAAAGGATGTTCTCCTAAATTCTATGAAGTTTTAGATTGCTGAAAGAAGTTTTATTTACTTGAGGAAAATAAAAAACATCCAAAAGTATTTCAAGCATACAAGATATCTTTTCTTCTGGTGATTCTGAGGTCTCAATTCCAATTATGTCTGGAGATTTCATTGCATGTTGGTGTCATCAATGGAGACAAAATGATATAAAGTTCAAGCCATACAACTTTCAAGTTAGTGCTCTAGTCACGCTATACGATTCACGAATAGAGGAGCATGCTGCGCAATTGTAACATCTTATGAAGGATTTGAAATTGCCATACAACAAACATTTCAAAAATTTGTTGAGAAAGGGAAGATAGATATTACACCTAATGTTAAGCCTCCTGTTATACCTGAAAATCCGTAGGTGACATCTTGGCAACAAATATGCAATATTCCAGAGCAAAGGATTTGTATAAGAAGCTAGATGAAAGAGCATTTTAAAGGATATGTTAATTGGTTGATTTCAAAGAAAAGACCCAGCTGGAAGTTAAATAGATCATGGATCATATATCTCGAGTCTCTAGGTGGCAGAGCACCTTGTTATCATGAGATTCCAGGAAGATTGTAGACCAAGTGGGTCATTTGGAGTATGGAAGTACTATTCAGGGTGCAACAAAAGTTGTTGAGATTGATTCTAAATATACACAAAAGCATATTGTTGGCAAGTCTTGTGTGGCTTACAGAACAATTGGAAGGACTGAGAGTGAGTTGCAGAGAGGTTCGATCTCTGTAATTGGAATTTCATGTACTATTTTGAAAACCTTTTTTTCCACCATACTTCTATGTAAATATTTCGGCTGATAATAAAGTGTATGGTCAGTTTGTTCTCTTAATTTTGTGTAAATCATTTTTTTTTCTTCTACTGGAATATGCTATGCTACTATATGATATATTTATGCATTTTCTATGTTGAGAGGGATGCAATGTAGGGTATGTTGTAGTCTTTGCCACATACTTATTCAAGTCTTTAATTCAGATTTAGAAAGGGTTTCTGAATACTGAGTTATTCCTCCACTGTTAAATATATTAAAGATCAGGGTGTTCTTTGATTGTCTTACAATTTTGTTTCCTCACATTACCTCATTTCACTTCTTTATAACATTATCACTAATCTAAGCTCTATTAGCCCGATCTGCTGCACATAGAAAGTTGGCACAAAGAGCCTAATTCTGAACCTTATTGAAGCCAATTGTTGATCCTACCACTCTCAAAGTTTTCCCAAAACTTTTTCTAAAACCAATTAAATCAAGATATGCTAGGCTTGACTCAATAATAGTCTTGAGTCAACTTCTAATGCTAACAATTAGGATATAAACCTGAACAAAACTTACAATGGAAAGCTAAAGGTATTTTACCATTTTCACATTATTCTTGCCGAATTTCTTCAACATCTTCACCACATATTTATGTTGTGATAACCAAATCTTACCATCTTTCCTGTTTCTGTGTATTTCTGTTAAGAACTAAATATCAATATAACATAGAAAAACCTCAGAATAAGTACTCAACGCCTTGGAAAAGAAAGAATTTCAGATAATAAGCCTCTTCGAAGGGGCAGCCTCCTTATACACCACATAAATTTCCTAATACAAGAGGATTCCAAATGAAAAAGGTCTACTTGGTATATATAAGAGACTAGGAGGTACAATTACAATTAATGGACCCAAGCTGACATAAATAAAATAACATTACTAATGTAATATGCCCCAATTAAGGGGTAATGTGCCACTATTTATGGATTAACATGCCCTCCCCTTCAGACAAGTGTTGTCTGAAACTCTTGAGTAATTTTGTATGTTTCTGTATAAAAGACTCATCTTTCCAAGGGGAATCTTCAGCATGTAGTTTCCTCCACTTAATGAGATACTCTGAAATGGATCTATTCCTCAGCTGGAGAATTCTTGTGTCAGTGATAACTTCAAGATCCAATATGATTTTTCCTTCCTCGTCAAGTTCTGGTAATACAGTTTGAATTGGGATCCTGTCACCTATAACCTTCTTTAAGCATGAAACATGGAAAACTGGGTGTACTTGTGAAGATGCAGACAACTCCAATTTGTATGCCATAGTACCAATCTTTTGTAACACCTTATAAGGGCCATGGTACTTTGGTGATAATTTATTATCCTTGCTTGCTTGAGGGAAATCTATTTGTATGGTTGTAGTCTTAAAAACACCCAATCCCCTACTTCAAAACTTCTTTCACTATGTTGTTGACCTACTTGTTGTTTCATGCGATTCTGTTCCATGGTCAGGTTGTCCTTTAATATTTGGAGAACTTGTTGTTGATGCTTGATGTGATCTTCCACTGCTTGAACCTTATATTTTTCTTTTAGAGAAGAAGTGATGCAAGAAGGGTGGTATCCATAGAGTGCCATAAATTGTATCATTTTTGTTGCAGTATGAAAGGAAGTGTTATACCACCATTCTTCCAAGCGTAACCATTTGAACCATTGTGTTTGATTATCAGAGACAAAGCAATGAAGGTAGCCTTCAAGACATTTTTTCACTATCTTGGTTTGTCCATTAGATTAAGGATGAGAGGATGAGCTATGAACCAATTGATTACCCAAACAATAAAATAATTATGTCCAAAAATGTCTAGTGAAGATGGGATCTCTGTCACTTACAATAATCTTTGGGATTCTATGTAGCTTTTGAACTGTCTCCATGAATGCGGTGACAACTGTACTAGATTTGAAGGGATGAGAGAGTGCACAAAAATGTGCGTACTTGGTCAGTATATCAACAATCACCATGATGACACTCTTTCCTTTAGACTTTGGTAACCCTGTGATGAAATCCATGGAAACCTCCTTCCAGTGATGACTTGGGATGGATAATGGTTGTAAAATACCTAGGGTCTTAATTCCACCTTATTTTGTTGGCAAACCAAACATTCTTCCACAAACCTTTGAACATCAGTTTTAAGACCATCCCAAAAAAATCCCTTCTTGACCCTATGGTAGGTTTTCAAAAATCCTGAGTGCCTTCCTACCAGAGAGGTGTGCAATTCCAATAGTAAATTTTGTTTGAGTTGAGAGTTTTTACATAAATATAGGCGTTTTTTGTACCATAGTGAATCATTTTTCCATGTAAATGTATATGATGCACTAGAATCCTGCTGCAACCTTTGAATGAGAGTCCACACATTTTCGTCATTCTTCCATTTATTCCTCGCTTCTATTATCCAATCAGCTTGGATGATCGAGATAGCATAGAGAAAGGCCTCAACATCTTCATCCTTTCTTGAGAGTCCATCTGCCACAACATTTTGATTCCCTTTTTTTATAGATGATTTCAAAATCATAACCCAATATCTTGGTCACCCATTTTTGTTGTTCTCCTGAAGATAATATTTGTTCCAAGAAGTATTTAAGACTCTCATGATCTGTTTTGACCTTGAAGTGCCTACCTATTAGGTAAGGGCGCCATTTCTTCAATGCATGTAGTATTTCCATCATTTACTTCTCATAAATGGGTTTGTGTAAGTCTTTTCCCTTGAGTGGACAACTTTCAAAAGCAAGGGGCCTTCATTCTTGCATTAGAACAACACCAATGCCATTTCCCAAGGCATCACATTTCACAATAAAGGTTTTTGTGAAGTTTGGTGTGGTCAAGACATGAGCTTTGCACATCACCTCTTTAAGTTGTTAAAAAGCTTGAGTTTCCTCTGGAATCCATGAAAATGCATCATTCTTAGTTAATTACGTTAAAGGTGTTGTTATTCTTCCATAGTTTCGAACAAACTTGCGGTAGTAACCTGTCAAACCCAAAAATCCTCTAAGATTCTTCAATGTTTTGGGAATCGGCTTGTTCATCACAACCTTAATCTTGTTAGGGTCTAGCTTCACACCTTCATGAGATACAATATGACCCAAATAATCTACCTCCTTCACCCCAAAGAAACATTTGTATGGTTTGAAATATAGTTGTTGCTCCTTTAGTAGTTGTAGCACCTTGTCAACATGTCGCACGTGATCCTCCCAAGACTTGCTATAGATTATATATCATCAAAAAAAACTAACACAAATTTTCAAAGGAAGGGATTGAAAATGGAATTCATCAACCCTTGGAATGTGGAAGGTGCATTTGTAAGGCCAAAAGACATGACCAAAAAATCATAATGGCCTTCATGAGTTCATAATGTTTTTTTTGGGATATCTCCTTCCTTCATTCTAATATGATGATACCCTGAACGGAGATCCAACTTTGTGAAATAGATTGATCCATGTAGTTCATCTAACAATTCATCAATGACGAGAATGCGAAACTTATCTTTAATAGTGATCTTGTTGAGCTTTCTATAATTTGGAAACATACGCCATGAGCCATTTTTTTTTAGTACCATTACCACTGGTGCATAGTAAGAACTTTGGCTAGGTCTAATAATGCCAGCCTCTAACATTTCTTCAACCATATGCTCAATTTCACTCTTCTGGGCATAAGGGTATCTGTAAGGCTTGATGTTAGGAGGGACACTCCCAGGAATTAGGAGAATAGCATGATCATGATTTCGAGTGGGTGGAAGACCTTTGGGAATATCTTCAAATACTTTGTAATGCTTATCAATGATCCTTTGGATATATAGGGGAATAGATGGCTTAGAGGTTTGAACATCTAGTGAGCATAGTTGCGCAATTACACCCTGATTCCCCCTTTTCAATAATTTTGTCATGCCATTAGAGCTTATCACCTTATTGGGTTTCCCTATGATACCCCTTAACTCAATTTCTTTTCCTTTCAATGAAAATTTCATGAAAAGTTCTTGAAAATTAAAATCCATTGTTCCTAATGATTGTAACCATTGGATTCCTAGTACGACATCATCACCACCCATGGGTATAACAATCATTGGACTATTCATTACATATTCCTACATAGTAAAATTGATCTTATTTCATTTTCCTGAGCAATTGATAGTTCATCCATCTATAATCATTAATTGAAACTACGACGCTGGATATACAAAGAAATTGAGAGCTTTGGGTAATTTATAGTGAATGAAATTATGAGTACTACCAGAATCAATTAGGAATATTACCTCTTTCTTTTTGATATATCCTTCGATCTTGAGGGTTTAAGGAGTGCTAATTCTAGCCAATGAACTACATGATATCGTGGGAGTCAACTCTTTAGAAGAAATCGCTTCTATGTTTTCATCTTGAGATGGTTCTTGTTCTTGTTCTTCTTCCTCTTCACAATCTATGTAGAATAATTTCTCCTCACCACACTTATGTCCCTTACTGTACTTGTTGTCACAATTAAAGCATAAACCTTTTGTTTTTCTTTCCTCCAATTGTTGAGGTTTCAACCTTATAGGTTGAGGTGTTTTCGAAGAAGGAACATTATTCTCTCGATAGATGTTAGGAGTGGTCATTTTAGTAGAAATAGCCATATTTTTGCTTTTAACATTTCTTGCCACCCTGAATGCATTCTCCGATGATTTGGGTTCCCAAAGGCGAACCTCATGTTGAATGTTATCATTTAAATTTCCTATGAATACATCAATCAGATGCTCATCTGGAATATATGTTACCTTTATATTCAATATTTGGAAGTTCTCAATGTGCTCTGCAATTGAACCCTTTTGCTTGAGATTTATCAATTGGCTAAAGAATGTATTTCTCCTTGTATCCTCATAGTGTGCTATCATTTATTCCGTGAAAATTTTCCAAGTGATGAGTGATTTGCGAGAACAAATCCACCAATACCACACAAATTGATTGGGTTCTAAATATAAATAAGCAATTTGTACCTTTTGTGTATGTGTCACATCATGTAGATCAAAGAATTGCTCCATCTGAAGTATCCATATGATTGGGTCCTTGCCATCAAACTTCTTCATATTGATCTTAGAAAAGTGGTTGGTCTTCAACCCAAAATTGGATTTTTACCATTTTTTATTCATCTTCCTTGTGTACTCATCATGAATTTCATGGGATGCATTTTCACTTTTAGGTGTCCTCTCTATTAGGAAAATTTTCAATCCTTCCATTATCTCCCTTTTTAAACCTGTTGAGATTTTGGTACCTTGGAAAGTAGTCCCCTTGTGTTTGTGAGCTTCTAAACACATGTGGGAAGTACTTTGTACCTTTTACCATGTACTTTGTGTCTAATTTCACTTTGACTTAGGATATTTAAGTCAAAAGTGAAATTTGGTCATTTTAGCCTAAAATGACAATTAATTCATTTTGTGGGTGAATGAAGGGACATAAAGTGAAACTATGGAAACTTAAGTAAAGTGGGTTTTGAGTTGAGATTTACTTGAGATGATCTCAACCATTGACTTAGGATGAGATGAGATGATCTCATCCACTCATTTATTAGGTTTCCTTATGCATCCTTAAGGAGGGCGCAAGGGGAAAATGAGAGGCTAATTGTTCACTTGTTCACCTTGAGAGTTTGGTGAGGAGTAGAGAAGTGAGAATTCAGAGGAGAGAGAAACAAGCTTGGGCACACATGTTAATGGAGGGTACAAGGCTAGTTGGAGCCTTAGTTATTTGGTGTGAGTGTGTTTGCTAGGAGGAGGGCACAAGGCTAGTAGGTAGCATTTGGAGTGGAGATTCTTTGGATCTGGTTTGTGGGTTGTGGAGAGTGCATGCAAAGGGCAGTTTGTATACAAGGATTCTTCAATTAGCAAAGGGAAAGAGAAAGGGTGCAAGGATCTTTAGGCATAGTCAAGAAGGAGGGGGCACACTCTTCTAGGGGCGCATATCCGAAGGAAACATTGCAAATATTGTGAGGAGCTTGCAAAGTATCATGTTCTTTGTATTTATCTTCCTTGTTGTATTTCATGCTTGAAGCACACCATATATATATATATATATATATATATATATATATATATTTATCTGAAACTAGTTTTCCTCGGGGGGTTTTTATCCAGGGTCATGTTGACCAAAAATACTTGTGTTCATTTTCATGTATGCTAGTGTTTAGAACGACATTATTTCAGATCTAAAAGATCTCTAGGTGTGTTATATAGCCTATGGTATGCATGTGCTAACATATTGTGACAAAACTACACGCTAGAGCACCCATTTGGCCTATGTAACCGTAACAAAAAAACACAGAAGTTACTGAACAATTTGTTGTTATAAAACAACAACAAACCCTTGTTTGACAGTTGAAACTTAGAGCCAACTTGAGGTCAAAGAGAAACCTAGTTGGAAGCTTGTTAGGACCTGGAAAATCTTCATGGTATCAGAGCTTGGTGGCTGATTTTTGCTGAGTTTTTGACAACATACCGTGGGACTATTTTAGACACCTTTTGGGAAGATTTTGTGGACAACCATTGACCGAGTTCAGTGCCAACTTGTTGACATATTTTTGTGGAGTGTTGTAGAAAAATTTGTGGACATTTTCGTCACTCTCTTTTCACACCTACATGGTAGGAGTGAAGCTGATTTTTCATGACCTCTTTTCACACCTATATTACTAGGAGTGAGGTCGATGTTCGTTTGCCTCATTTCACACCCGTGTTGAGAGGAGTGAGACAACGTTCCTTTATAGTTGCAACATCATTTTGAGTGCATAGGTCACTAATGTTAGCATCTCAGATTTGTGTGGAGGATAGGCTAGCTAGAGCTAGCAACTAGTCGCCTTGGAAGGCCAAGGACCTCGAACTATGGGATATAGTTCATGCAGTGGTTCTTGTTCCCCCTGCTATTTCTCCCATGTTGTTAGCATAGTTCATGAAGAGGAACAACAAGGAAAAGAGTACGATATGTGATGCAATGCAGGATCACATCATTCCTCACTTGACTAGGAAAGATTGGGAATTTGAGATGTGGGCATCTCTATGCAAGATTTATGAGAGCTCTAATGAGAACCAGAAGATGATTCTGTATGATCGAATCATGGGAATTCGTATGCTCCAGGATGAATCAATCACTTCTTTCCTTGGCCGATACACCTAGATTAGAGATGAGCTTGGAGCCATTGGAGAGGTGGTGGACCCAAATTCTATGGTGAGGACAACCTTAAACAACTTCACCAAATTACAGGGTCCATTCGTTTGTGTCATTGTTTCTAGGGAGGTCATTTCCACTTGGGAGAGGATGTGGGATGATTTCGTTAAGGAGGAGGATAGGCTTACATCATAGGATTCTGGACAACAACACACAATGAAGGGTGATGAGGATCTTGCTCTTTGGACAAAGGGAAAGAAGAAGACCGATTGAGGAGGTCGACAGGGGCCCAAGTTTGGGGCCCCACCATAGGGAGGAGAGAGAAACAGTGGGAAGAAGAGAGATATGAGCTCAGTGAGATGCTTTGCTTGTAGGGATATGGGTCACTATGCAAGACAATGTCCCAATAAGAAGAAGAAGTTGCAGGATGTTTCAACAACGCCAATAGAGGAGCTTGAGTTCAATGAACAGTTTGTGAGAGAGTGTGCATTCACAACTAATTTTTTTGTTGTTACACCATCCAACATCAGGTGGGGAGACAGAGTTGAGGATGACCTACTGACTCATAATAGTGATTCAGAGGGAGCTCAGAATCAGTTTTCTTGGACACCATCATCAGGGGTGACTGGTCCACCCGGGACAACTTCAGTTTCAGAGTTGTCGAGACAAATGGTTTGTTCAGGGGCTTCAGAGCATCATATATTGACGAGGAGGAGAGACAGGGCACCACAGATGCTTGAGCCTCACTTGGCTATGGAGACAGGCATATCAAATTTTGGTTCCACTTCAGGTGGAGGCTACTTGGTTACTTGGCGAGAGGCCAAGTTGAGGATCTTGGTGAGATGTCGAGATCCAGGTGCTCTTGGTGAGATACCAAGAGGGGGAGACTCTTGGTGATATGCCAAGAGAGTGACTCTTGGTGATATTCCAAGAGTAGTGATCGTTAGCGAGATGCTAGGAGGTAGAAATCCTTGGTGGGAGACCAAGGTTGAGATCTTTGGTTTGATACCAAGTTCTAAGTGATCTTCGATAGGTGGAGAGACACTTCCATATATGGATCACACAAATTGATAAGATCCATGTTAGAATACTTTCATTGATCAGGGTACAACCATACTCACCGAGTATTTACCAGTAGGAAACCATGTCCACTGTAGGGATGAGATTGGGGGTGAAGGGCACTTTCTTCGGTAAGAGGGAGTGTTGAGATTTGGGTACCTTAGGAAAGTGGTTCCCTTGTGTTTGTGAGCTTCTAAACACATGTGGGAAGTACTTTGTACCTTGTACCATGTACTTTATATCTAATTTCACTTTTACTTAGGAGATTTAAGTCAAAAGTGAAATTTGGTCATTTTAGCCTAAAATGACAATTAATTCACTTTGTTGGTGAATTAAGGGACACAAAGTGAAAATATGGAAACTTAAGTAAAGTGGGTTTTGAGTAGAGATTTACTTGAGATGATCTCAACCATTGACTTAGGATGAGATGAGATGATCTCATCCACTCAGTTATTAGGTTTCCTTGTGCATCCTTAAGGAGGGCGCAAGGGGCAAAGGAGAGGCTAATTGTTCACTTGTTCACCTTGAGAGTTTGGTGAGGAGTAGAGAAGTGAGAATTCAGAGGAGAGAGAAACAAGCTTGGGCACACATGTTCATGGAGGGCGCAAGGCTAGTTGGAGCCTCAGTTATTTGGTGTGAGTGATTTTTCTAGGAGGAGGGCGCACTTTAGGAGGAGGGAACAAGGCTAGCAGGTAGCATTTGGAGGGGAGCTTCCTTGGATCTAGTTTGTGGGTTGTGGAGATTGCATGCAAAGGGAAGTTTGTATGCAAGGGTTCTTCAATCAGCAAAGGGAAAGAGCAAGGGTGAAAGGATCTTCAGGAATAGTCAAGGAAGGAGGGGGCACACTCTTCTAGGGGCGCATATCCCAAGGAACCATTGAAAATATTGTGAGGAGCTTGCAAAGTATCATGTTATTTTGTATTTATATTCCTTGTTGTATTTCATGCTTGAAGCACACCATATATATACATTCATCTGAAACTGGTTTTCCCCAGGGAATTTTATCTAGGGTCATGTTGACCAAAAATACCTATGTTCATTTTCATGTATGCTAGTGTTTAGAACAACATTATTTAAACTCTAAAATATCTCTAGGTGTGCTATATAGCTTATGGTATGCATGTGCTAACATCTTGGGACAAAACTACATGCTAGAGCACCCATTTGGCCTATGTAACCGTAATAGAAAAACAAAGAAGTTACTAAACAATATGCTTTTATAAAACAACAACAAACCCTTGTTTGACAGTTGAAACTTAGAGCCAACTTGAGGTCAAAGATAGACCTAGTTGGCAGCTTGTTAGGACCACAAAAATATTCATGGTATCAGAGATTAGCGGCTAATTTCTTCTGAGTTTTGGACAACATATTGTGGGACTGTTTTAGACACATTTTTGGCAGATTTTGTGGACATGCATTGACTGAGTTCAGTGGCAGCTTGATGGTATATTTTTGTGGAGTGTTGTAGAGCAGTTTATGGAGGCATAGTCAAGAAGGAGGGGGCACACTCTTCTAGGGGCGCATATCCAAAGGAAACATTGCAAATATTGTGAGGAGCTTGCAAAGTATCATGTTCTTTGTATTTATCTTCCTTGTTGTATTTCATGCTTGAAGCACACTATATATATATATTCATCTGAAACTGGTTTTCCTCGGGGGTTTTTTTATCCAGGGTCATGTTGACCAAAAATACCTGTGTTCATTTTCATGTATGCTAGTGTTTAGAGCAACATTATTTCAGCTCTAAAAGATCTCTAGGTGTGTTATATAGCCTATGGTATTTATGTGCTAACATATTGTGACAAAACTACACGCTAGATCACCCATTTGGCCTATGTAACCGTAACAAAAAAACACAGAAGTTACTGAACAATTTGTTGTTATAAAACAACAACAAACCCTTGTTTGAGAGTTGAAACTTAGAGCCAACTTGAGGTCAAAGAAAAACCTAGTTGGCAGCTTGTTAGGACCTGGAAAATCTTCATGGTATCAGAGCTTGGTGGTTGATTTCTGCTGAGTTTTTGAAAACATATTGTGGGACTATTTTAGACACCTTTTGGGAAGATTTTGTGGAAAACCATTGACCGAGTTTAGTGCCATCTTGTTGGCATATTGTTGTGGAGTGTTGTAGAGAAATTTGTGGACATTTTTGTCACTCTCTTTTCACACCTACATGGTAGGAGTGAGGCTGATTTTTCACGACCTCTTTTCACACCTATATTACTAGGAGTGAGGTCGGTGTTCGTTTGCCTCTTTTCACACCCGTGTTGAGAGGAGTGAGACAACGTTCCTTTACAGTTGCAACATCATTTTGAGTGCATAGTCCAGTGATGTCAGCATCTCATATGCGTGTGGAGGATAGGCTAGCTAGAGCTAGCAACTAGTCGCTTTGGAAGGCCAAGAGTGTCTTTGTCTTGGAGGACCTCGAACTATGGGATATAGTTCAGGCAGTTGTTCTTGTTCCCCCTGCTACTTCTCCCGTCTTGTTAGCATAGTTCATGAAGAGGAACAAAAAGGCAAAGAGTACGATATGTGATGCAATGTGAGATCACATCATTCCCCACTTGACTGGGAAAGCTTGGGAATTTGAGATGTGGGCATCTCTATGCAAGCTTTATGAGAGCTCTAATGAGAACCAAAAGATGATTCTGTATGATCGACTCAGGGGCATTCATATGCTCCAGGATGAATAAATAACTTCTTTCCTTGGCCGATACACCCAGATTAGAGACGAGCTTGGATCCATTGGAGAGGTGGTGGACCCAAATTCTATGGTGAGGACAACCTTAAACAACTTCACCAAACTACAGGGTCCATTTGTTTGTGTCATTGTTTCTAGGGAGGTCATTCCCACTTGGGAGAGGATGTGGGATGATTTCGTTAAGGAGGAGGATAGGCTTATATCATAGGATTCTGGACAAGAACACACAGTGCAGGGTGATGAGGATCTTTCTCTTTGGACAAAGGGAAAGAAAAAGACCGATTGAGGAGGTCGACAGGGTCCCAAGTTTGGGGCCCCACCAAAGGGAGGAGAGAGAAACAGTGGGAAGAAGAGAGATATGAGCTCAGTTAGATGCTTTGCTTGTAGGGATATGGGTCACTATGCAAGATAGTGTCCCAATAAGAAGAATAAGTTGCAGGATGTTTCAACAACGACAATAGAGGAGCTTGAGTTCGATGAACAATTTGTGAGAGAGTGTGCATTCAAGACTACTTTTTTCGTTGTTACACCATCCAACATCAGGTGGGGAGACAGAGTTGAGGATGACCTATTGACTCATAGTAGTGATTCAGAGGGAGATTAGACTTAGTTTTCTTGGACACCATCATTATGGGTGACTGGTCCACCCAGGACAACTTCAGTTTCAGAGTTGTCGAGGTAGAGGGTTGTTGCAGGGGCTTAAGAGAATCAACGATTGATGAGGAGGAGTGATAGGCCACCACAGAGGCTTGAACATCACTTGGATACAGAGACATGCATATCATATTTTGGTTCCACTTCAGGTGGAAGCTACTTGGCGAGAGGCCACATTGAGGATCTTGGTGAGATGCCAAGATACAGGTGCTCTTGGTGAGATACCAATAGGGGGCGTCTCTAGGTGAGATGCCAAGAGAGTTATTCTTGGTGACATGCCAAGAGTAGTGACCATTGGCGAGATGCTAGGAGGTAGAAATCCTTGGTGGGAGGCCAAGGTTGAGATCTTTGGTTTGATACCAAGATCTAAGTGATATTGGATAGGTGGAGAGACACTTCCATATATGGATCACACAGATTGAGAAGATCTGTTTCAGACTACTTTCATTGATCAGGGTATAGCCATACTCATCGAGTATTTTCTAGTAGGAAACCATGCCCACTGCAGGGATGAGATTGGGGGTGAAGAGCACTTTCCTCGGTAAGAGGGAGTGTTGAGATTTAGGTACCTTGGAAAGTTGTGCCCTTGTAGTTGTGACCTTCTAAACACATGTGGGAAGTAATTTATACCTTGTACCATGTACTTTATGTTTAATTTCACTTTGACTTACGAGATTTAAGTCAAAAGTGAAATTTGGTTATTTTAGCCAAAAGTGACAATTAATTCACTTTATGGGTGAATTAAGGGACATAAAGTGAAACTATGGAAACTTAAGTGAAGTGGGTTTTGAGTTAATATTTACTTGAGATGATCTCAACCATTGACTTAGAATGAGATGAGATGATCTCATCCACTCAGTTATTATGTTTCCTTATGCATCCTTAAGGAGGGTGCAAGGGGCAAAGGAGAGGCTAATTGTTCACCTTGAGAGTTTGGTGAGGAGTAGAGAAGTGATAATTCAGAGGAGAGAGAAAAAATCTTGGGCGTAGATGTTCATGGAGGGCGCAAGGCTAGTTGGAGCCTCATTTATTTGGTGTGAGTGTGTTTGCTAGGAGAAGGGTGCACTTGAGGAGGAGGGCACAAGGCTAGCATGTAGCATTTGGAGTGGAGCTTCCTTGGATCTGGTTTGTGGGTTGTGGAGAGTGCATGCAAGGGTTCTTCAATTAGCAAAGGGAAAGATTAAGGGCACAATGATATTAAGGCATAGTCAATGAAGGAGGGGGCACACTCTTCTAGGGGTGCATATCCCAATGAATCATTGCAAATCTTGTGAAGAGATTGCAAAGTATTAGGTTCCTTTGTATTTATCTTCCTTGTTGTATTTCATTCTTGAAGCACACCATATATATACTTTCACCTGAAACTGGTTTTCCTTGGGGCGGGGGGGGGGTTCTCCAGGGTCATGTTGACCAAAAATACCTATGTTCATTTTCATGTATAATAGTGTTTAGAACAACAATATTTCAGCTCTAAAATATCTCTAGGTGTGTTATATATCTTATGGTATGCATGTGCTAACATCTTGTGACAAAACTACATGCTAGAGCACCCATTTGGCCTATGTAACCATAACAAAACAACACAAAATTTACTGAACAATTTGCTATTATAAAACAACAACAAACCCTTGTTTGACAGTTCAAACTTAGAGCCAACTTGAGGTCAGAGACAAACCTAGTTGGAATCTTGTTAGGACCTGGAAAATCTTCAAAACCATCCATCATCCCTTGTAGTTCATCTTTTGTTACTCTCTTCTTTTGTAAATCATTTATGTCCCTATGCATTTCTTCACCTTCATTAAGAGTCCAAGTATGACTGTTTGGAGGCTTATTTGGTGTAGAACCTCCCTTTTTTGGTGGCATGTTGGCCAAGTATCACTTTTAAACCTTGATTTTGAGGTGGTTCTGCTAGACGGTTTTTCCTTTGCTGTATCTACAAAATTTCGGCCCTTCTAGGTATATAAATTTCTTTTTTGTAGTTCTTTGATATTTCTTCTCTGCAATGCCATAGGTCTGATCAAAATTGGATGTGCCAAGTGGAAGATATGGTAACTTCCCCACATCTTGTTGATTTTTTTCTCTTCTAGGAGAGCGTACTTGTAAAGTGTGCCAAGATCACAATATATGATATTTGATTCAGAAACTTGTACCAGAAATACTAAAGACTGTCCAATTTCCAATGCAACTGGTCTCACTTAATTGGGATACTCACTGAACAAGATATCATTGTTTTACCCAAAAGACCTGTTAGAGACTAGTTAATATGACTAGTTAGATACCCTATCTTGCACAGGGTGTATATACAAATGAAGGATGACCCAAAAGATGAAATTTTTATCACTGCTACCTTGATAAGGTCTATGAATATCCTCCAGATTTCATGGTTTGAAACATTACAGAAAAAATTTCATAGCAAAAATTCCGCGATGACTAAATTCATGATGATTCCATAACCCTATCTTACACAGGCTATATCTCTGAAAGTATAAGGCGTCGGGAGCTTAATTTTTAACCCAACGTACCTTGATCCGTCTACTAAATATCCTCCAAGGGGTTCTTTCTGAAACATCATAAAAAAATGTTATAGTGAAAATTCCAAGGTGTCTCAGATGTAGCAGTGAAACCCAAAGACCTTGAGCTCTAATACCAAATGTTAAATACCAAATATTAAGATAGCATAGAAAAACCTCAGAATAAATACTCAATGCCTTGAAAAAGAGATAATTTAGATGATAAGCCTCTTCGAGGGGGAAACCTCCTTATACACCACATAAATTTCCAAATACAAGATGATTCCAAATGAAAATGTCTCCTTTGTATATATAGGAGACTAGGAGGTACAATTACAACTAATGGACCCAAGCTGATATAAATAAAATAACATTACTAATGTAATATGCTCCAATTAAGGGGTAATGTGCCACTATTTAGGGCTTAACAATTTCCATGCCCAAGATTTGTTTCGCTACTCCTATATCCTTCATTTCAAACATCCTAACCAACTGAGCCAACCTGCTTATCTCAAACATGCTTGTGCTTGCAACAAGTATAACACATGATACCAAGATAATGAATATACCATAAACACAATAGTTATACTCACTTCTTGTAAAAATTTGGCTTACCATGAAGGATCAAATTCTTGTACCATTTGTCTGACATGCTTCAAGGCATACAATGACTTCCATGAGTTTGCAAACAAATCTTTTGTAGCGATCCTAAACTAACCTTTCTAGTTGTTCCATATACATATCCTTATTCAAAACTCCATGTAAAACAATTTTAACAACTAGATGTATTAACTCAAGATCAAGTAACATAACTAGTGCTAACACAACATGAATAGAAACAAACTTAACAACTGGCGAGAAACTTTCATGGAAAACAATACACCTTTCAGATACCTTTCTGCTAACAATCATGCTTTGTACCTTTCATCTTTTACTATGTTTGATTTTGTAAAAGGAGATTAATCAAACAATGCATCTCTGTCCATGATGATTTTGTGGGAAGTAGGATCCCACAATATGCATCCCTTAACATCATCACCATAACAAAGATCTACCTGTTTGATCTGGGTCCTACTTATAATGTTGATAAAAACATAAGCATCACAACCAAATAATTTCATATTTGAATAATCACCATATGACTTGTTCATACGTCTTCCTGAAACTTCCAATATTTTTGTTACAACTTGACGTTATTGAACATGTTGCTTTGATCCTTGCTTCCTTGAATATCCAAAAATATGAACCTGCCTCCATCATATATTCTCAAAATACATGATTGACAGGCCAACGTTCTAAAAAACTATAAACACATCATTTTTTCAACAGATCCACCTTTCTAAACTAAATGCACTGCTCCACCTCGAACTTTGCATTCGAAAAAACCTTGACCAAAAAATCGGCCAAGATGACCCATGTGAACTTTTGTTGCTACCACTAGGTACCTTACAATGGAGTCTCAATGCTCCAACTTAACATGAACATTCCCTTGACCCAATCCGACCAATTCGTCCAAGTAAGCCTTTACTGCTCACCTCCAACCCCATTTACAATGGAGTTCATCAAGACTTTTATATGCTTCATTACATGCAATCCATGGACACAATACCACGGGCTACCCAAAAAACATGGACCCGAAAAACCATGTGTTTTGACCTAAAAAATAAATTTAACTCCTTGACGTTTTCACCAAGTCAAGATTAATCCAACATACATGCCCCCCACATCTGCTTTCTACTTAAATATATGTCTATAATTTTCATAGGTGACCCAATAAACCAGGGGTACACATGCTTATCTAGGTCTTACAGTGGTATGCCCATTTACATGCAATCAATGATTTTACAACTCCAAGGTAAATAATATTGTTTTTCTTTCACAATCATTCCACCATCACGACTCTTGTTGTTGCTAACAAATCTCGCATTTTAAGTAATTTTCCACAATTCAAAGTTATTATTACCATTAAATTTTTCAACTTCAAATTTAACATTTGTCATCTTTGTCATTAATTCTCTGTACAATATCAATTAAAGTAAATTTTATTTTATTTTTTCTCTTCTTTACTCTGAAAAGTCAATTTGAATTCTTGAAAAAATATATTTCGTGGCTCTTCAAATATCAAATTGATATTCACTTCAAAAGTCAATTTGATTTTTTGAAAAACATATTTCATCTCTTAAAATATCAATTTGATTTTTTATTTATTTTTACTCCAAAAATCAATTTGATTTTTTTGAAAAAAATATATATATATATATTTTTTTACTCCAAACTCTTCGTGAACAAAATATATATATTTCTGCTCCAAACTCATAAAAAATATATATTTCCACTCAAATAATATTTCCGCTCCAAACTCTCCGTGAATATTCAAAGTTCTATAATTTTTTTAAAGATTCCACCCACTTAAATAATATTTCAAAAAACAAAATATATTTTTCTACACCTTTTTTTTAAACATATTTCTCCACAATATATTTTTTTCTTTTCAAAATATATTCTTCCTCATAAACCAAAAACTAATGGAATTTTATAATATGCATTCTTAAATTAGAAGAAATACCCCTACGTTATCCTTATTTTAAATGTTGGTCTCGCACATGTGGAGAGTAAGGCTATGCTAAGATACTTATTGTACAAGTTGGATAACATGAAGAAAGGGAGGCTTTCTGCAACAACTTCGAACAATGGTACAAATTGTTGGAGGCTAAAAAGAGGGTAGACTCAAGATGTGACATCCTGGTTGTAGTATTTGGGGGTTAGTAGAAGGGGATTCCCTTTAGAATATCAACACCATTAATAGTATTTCCATAACTAACATTAAAGAAAAGCTATGTTTCTACAATGAGCATAGAAGAGTTGAGTAAAAAGCGAATCCACAAGAGCCATAAGACTGTAAAATCCCGAGCACACAGTTTCGCAACAATTTGATTACATGGAGGTTGAGGAGTCATCTTATACATCCTCTATGTGAAATTCCCCCTAGCCTCTACTCATGTCTCTAAAGACATGACTCTTTTGTATGAGTAGATTACAACTGACAAATTCCCTTATCCCTAGTATATTTTGTAACTGCTCCATATATATATATATATATATATATATATGCAGATTGTAATGCTATAAAGGGTTAGTTGTTAGTTGGTTGTTGTCTGGATAATGACGAGAGTTTTGAGTTAGGCATTCTATCATGAGTTCTACACATGAGCTATGTTGTATCGATCATTTTGCTAAAATTATACAGTGTTTTTCTACTTATGTGTTTTTATTCATGTTATATCTTGATGATCTGTATGTGATTGTAATTTACGTGTATGATGTTAGTCTCATTAGCTTAAGTGAATGTGATTAAAATATAAGAAATGGAGTGCACACCCCCACTAAATCTTTAATGCTTTGCACCTTAGTCATATGGAAATTATCATAAGCGCATCAAGTGAGACTTCCTTCCTTTTGGAAGGTTTAACATGTCAATGCATGAGAATACATTAGGCCCGTGTTGAACAATGTTTGCCAACATAGGTATTCCAACAAAGGACAAACTCCTTCAATAACCACTCACACAACTAGATCAAAGATAAACACACCAATGCTTTTACCTGGTAAAACCCTTGTGGGAAAACATCCACAACCCCAACCAACGTGGCCACTTGGAGCAATTTATTAATGCTAAATAAAAATATTATTAATACATTTACAAGAGAGTTTCTCATGATCGATCATCGACAAATGACCCTCCATACTCTTTAAATATAGATCATGGACCAATCAGATGTTAAGACATAGATCAATGTAGCCATTAAGATGGAGGAGAATATGAGTTGTCAGATCACTCTATGTTAGGAACATAGGCCGTAGGATTTCCTAACTACAAATGCATACTAAAGAAACACACTTTTACCTAACGATACATTAAACCAAGTTGACCTTAACTAACTCATAAGTGTCTAAATATCCTAACATCCCCCCTTAACAACAACTTGGCATAGGATTGAAGGATTTACAAAGGCGACACAATAGGATAAGGAAGGAGGAATTAGAGCCTATCCCCCCTTAATGACAACTTCTTGAACTCATAACATAGATCAACGTTTGGAGAATTTCTCTTTTGTAAGAGACTTTGTGAAAATGTCTGCAACTTGATCTTTTATAGGGAAAAATAACACTTTAATAACTTTACCATGAATGTGTTTTCTGATGAAGTGTATGTGTAGCTCGATGTGTTTACTGCACTGATGATGAATGGATATTTGGTGAGCTTGATGACACTCTGATTGTCACACTAAAGGGTGGTCGGATGTTGCTGCTGGAAACCAAACTATGAAATGATATACCGAATCCGTAAGGATTCTTGACTTACATTAACTATTGATCAATACTCTTCTTCTATTGAAGAAATAACAATAACTTGTTGTTTCTTATAGGCCCAAGTGACAAGTCTTTCACCAAGGATTAAAACACAACCTACAGTAGAATTTTGATCATCAGGGTCACCGATCCAATCTAAAATAGTGAAACCAACCAATAAATGAGTCATCCTTGAGTTTTAATGTATCCCGAACTCAATTATACCCTGGACATACCTAAGTATCCTTTTAGATTCTTTCCAATGACTTTCATGGGGTGATTTCATATATTGGGCAACAAGACCAACAAAAAAGGAAATACCAGGACAAGTATGAGTCAAATATAAGAGGCTATCAATTAACTGACGTACAAGGTGGCATCAAATTTGGGAGAAGTACAAGTGGCAACACGTTTGAATCTAGACTGGAAGGGAGAAGGGGTTGGTTTAGAATCATCCATGTGAAAGCGATGAAGAAGGTCACATACTTAGATTGGGAAAGAAAAATTCCTTCCTTGGTTTGAAATACTTGGAGGCCAAGGAAATAGTCCAAATAGCCTAAGTATGTCATTTCAAATTTATTTTCAAGGATGGATTTCACATGGGTCAAAAATTTTGGGTCACTACTAGTAGTCACCCTAGCTTCTGCTCTCAATCCCTACAAAAACCAGGTGGCTTCCCACATAGTACACAACTAACAACATACTAATATATATTAGAAATTAACAGTTAAAGAATGCCACGAGGAAATTTCCGCTACAGGAAAAGAAAATCATCAATACAACTAATGGATAGGAACAAAAATGTCTTTATTAATCATAACATAATTTATATTTACATACGTATTACATCTCAAAAAAATCTGGAACAATTCTCCTCTTTGTTTTTTACGCTTTTTGCTATCTTTTCTCTTTCCTGTTTCTTCTTGGGTAGAAATGAAATCAATCTTCATGAAAACTCTCTCTCTGAGCCGAGTTGACCCCCTTTGCACTGTTTTCTTTCCTCCTTTATCTCTTTGTTTCTTGGTATCTGAAACATTCAGACTCTTCAACTTCTCCAACCCTTGTTTTCTTTTATTGGGTAGTTACATGGTCCACTTTCCCAAAACCATTTTTCAAATGATGAGTTGAAGAGATTTAAATAGTTGTGGCAACTTAAATGATTCATTTTCCCTTACTAAATCGGCTTGCCACTTCTCACGAGATTTTTTTACCATATACGTGGATCTAAAAATAAAAAAAAACCGTATTTAAAATGCGTCTCGGGCATGTTGCAATAATGTTACAACATGTGTTGCATCAACTATTCCAACAATGTTACAACAACTGTTACAACAACAACAAAACATGTTACAACAATAGGAATTTGACACTTATTCCTCCCTATAATTTATTAACTTAAAATTGAAATGTTTTTGGGTTGATGCGGATTGCTTGAGGCTAAATATGCCCTTGCATCAGATATCCTTGGTAAGAAAAACATGAGCCCCAACTCATGTGGATGCAACTGTAGATCTAATATAGGATGAAGATCCTTGTAGGTTCTCTAACTCGTTTCTAGAAACCCACGATGCATCTTCAGAACCTTTGTTTCTCCACTTGATTAAATATTCAAATTATTCTTTATTTCATGGCTTCTTGCAAATTCTCTTCACCAAAAATTGTTCTAATTCTTCAGCTGGTTTAATAGGTAGTTGTTTCTTCCATTCAACCATGGTATATTCTTCATCATTCTCATTTCTTTTTAGGAAACCTTTCCTTCCTCAAGTGTGCCATTACCCGCTCTCCTCCTTCAAATTTTTTTCTCCTTCTTCGCATATCTTCTCTTTCTTTATACTTGTTATTGCTTTGATGTAGCTTTGTTTTAACATGCTCATGTATTTACTGCATGCTCTCTGCAAATTTTCTTGCATCAAAACTCCTTTTTTCCTCCATATTGGGAAAATTAACCAAATCAACAACTCCTTTCAGTGACCTGCCATAAACAATCTGAAGTGGACTCTTTCATACATATTTATTAACATAATTGTTATAAGCAAATTCAACCTGCGCCAAGATCAAGTCCCATTGTCTTGGCTTCTCCCCACTCAAACTCCTTTAAAAATTTCCAAGACTTCGGTTCACGACCTCAGTCTGTCCATCCATTTGAGGATGATATGAATAACTATACAATAATTTGGAACCCATATTTTTCCAAAGTATGCTCCAAAAATGCCCAAGAAATCTCATATCTCTGTCAGAAGTAATATTCCTTGGTAGACCATGTAATCTCACAATCTCTCTGAAAAATAAAACATCAACTTTAGTAGCACCAATGGTTTTCTTACATGTTATTAAATGTGCCATCTTTGAAAATATGTCCACTACAACCATCACATAGTCATGAAGGCTTTGCGTCCTAGGCAGTCCCAAAACAAAGTCCATACTTTTATTTTCCCAAGGCCTCTCGAGTACCGGTAGTGATGTATACAGTTTTGTGTTTTGACTCCTTCCTTTTGCAAGTTGACAAATTTTGTAGCACTCAAAAAACTTCTTAATATCATTGTTGATGCTAGGCCAAAAGTATCTCTACCTCACCAATGTCATTGTTTTATCAATGCCAAATGTCCACCTAAGCCTACACTATGTAGTTCTCTAATAATATTCAACCACAATGAGCTTTTTGGAATGCACACATTTTGGTTCTTGAACAAGAAACCTTCTTGAAGATGAAAATCCAAATATGGTGTTCTATCAATGCTCCAAGGCTCTTTGCATGCTTTCCAAGCCTCTGCAAAATCTACATCTTTTGCATAGCTAACAACTTCAACTGACAAAGTATTTAGTAGCATTATCCTTCGGCTCAATGCATTTACAACTCTATTTGACTTTCCAGAACCGTGTTTCAAAACAAAAGAGAAAATTTGCAAAAATTCTACCCATTTGGAATTCTTTTGATTTAACTCACCTTGATTGTTGATGTACTGCAATGCCTTATGATTAGTAAATAAGACATACTCCTTTGGAAACAAGTGATGTCACCATTTCTTCAAGGATTGTACAATAACATAAAAATCTTGATCATAAACATAGTACTTCTTCTTAGCATCATTCAATTTCTCGCTGAAGAACACAATCGATCTTCCTTCTTGGCTCAAAACTGCTCCAATTGTTGAACCACTTGCATCACAATCCACTTGAAATATTTTATTGAAATTTGATAGTGATTAAATTGGTCATTTAGTTACCTTTTTCTTCAAATCCTCAAATGACTTCATGGCTGCGACTGTCCACTTAAAATTTCCCTTCTTCCTACATTCAATAAGTGGTGCACAAATCTTGTTGAAATTTTTGATAAACTTTCTGTAGAATATTTCTAAACCATGGAAAATTCTCACATCAAACATATACTTAGGTGTTGGCCACTGCAAAATAGCCTTAAAATTTTCAAAATCCATCTTCAAACCTTCCTTGGAAATCACAAATCCCAAGTATACTAACTCTTCCTTTAGAAATGTACATTTCTTCAAATTGATTAGCAGTTTCTCTTTTCTCAACCATTGTAACACCTTTCCCACATGATATTTGTGTTCTACTTTGGTTTTGATAAAAATAAAAATGTCATCTAAGTACAGAACAACGAACTTACCCAAAAATGGTTTCAAAACTTCATTCATAACTCTCATAAATTTGATAGGTGCATTGGTTAGTCCCAATGGCATAATTAACCACTCAAACAACCCATAATTTGTCTTGAACATTGTATTCCATTCATCACATTCCCTTATCCGAATCTAATGGAAACCACTCTTCAAATCAATATTTGAAAATTACTTGGTCCCACTCAAATAATCCATGATGTTATCCATCCTTGGTAAAGGAAATCTGTACTTGATAGTAATGTTTTTAATAGATCATGAATCAATAAACATTCTCCATTCACCTCCTTTCTTGGGTGTCAAAACTGTAGGTACAACACATAGACTCAAACTCTCTCTGGTCAATCCTCTGTCAAGCAGTTCTTGCACCTACTTATTTATTTCCTCACTCTTTGCTGGAGTCATATGATAAAGAGATTTATTTGGTAGACTTGATCCCGATATCAAATCAGTTTGATGTGATATACTTCTTAAGGTAGGTAAACCTGCTGGTAGATCATATCCAACAATCTCCTTAAACTCATTCAATAAAGGTTGAATTTTTGGTGGCACGAGACTCATATCCAAAACTTCTTTTGGTACTAAGGACAAACATAAATTATTCCTCTTTCGTTCCCTTAAGAATTCCTTAGCTGAACATAACATAATATGACTATTGTTGCAAATATTTCTTCTATCCTTTTCCTTGCTATCATTACCACTCAACTCAGTCTCCACCATTGGCTCCATTCTATATGATTTTCCATCGTTTAAAAATTAATAAGTATTCTTCCTCCTATCATGGAATTTTTTTTTGTCAAACAACCATGGTATTCGAAGTAGTATGTGACGAGCATCCATATCTACTACGTCACACAATACTTGTTCACTAAACTTTCCAATTTGAATACTAAAAAAAAATTGCTTAGTCACAATCACCTTTTTTCCTCTTTTCAACCATGAGACCTTGTACGGATTTGGATTTGAAATGATTTTCAATTTCAATTTATCCATCACTTCCATGGACACTAAATTTTATGTACTTTCTCCATCTATGACAAGATGACAACACTTATCTAGAATCTTGCATTTATTTTTGAACACTTTCTTTCTCTGTTCAGGTTCTTCTGCTACCTTTTTCTCAGGTTTGAGTAATACTCTTCTAAACATCAAGTTTTCTCCTTGCTCTTGCTGAAGTAATTCCACATTACCACCATAAACTATTGTCTCATCTGCTTGGGTAACTTTTGTCCTAGCCTCATTTCTTCTTGTTGTTTTTTGTCTCTCCGAACATTTTGATGCTTTGTGACCCTCTACTCCACATCTATAACGTGTAATAACATATTTACCTCAACCAAAACCTATGACTCTACCAACGCTTCTTCCTCTTGTCTTTTGAATGTTGGTCGCTTAATCTTCCTTTTCATTTTCTTTAATAGAAATTGCTCTTCCCATGCATCTAGTTCCTTTTCCCCGGAACTTATATTGCAATCTTCTATCAATATTTTCTTCCATCTTCAAAGCAACTTGATAGGATTCATCTACATTATGAAAGTAATGCGTACTCATCTCATCTTGAATCTGATACTTCAACCCATTCATGTATATTGCCACTCTTTGATACTATGGTTCCTTTATCCCTGAGATAAGGGATAGTTTGAAAAACTCCTTTGTATATTCACAAACAAATGTCTCTTTCTGCCTTAAGTTTTGCACCTTTTTGCACAAATTATTCTGGTAATCAACAAGCAGGAACTTATCCTTGATTTTTCTCACCATATTCCTCTAGGTTCTAATATTTTCTTGTCGGTTATGTTAACACCATGATTTTCATAGCTAAGGTTATAGGTTTGTCAAAAATTTGAAAAGTCATACATATTAGCACCCATATTGTTTTTATAACTGGCATAATCTAACATCTCCAAGGGTCAGTTTCAAAAGGAAGATTATCATTTATTTGTTCCATTTCCATTTGCAACTACGTGTTGCGTAGAGCATTTCATCGCGCAGTGGATTTTGTTGCGCAGTGGGTTGTCACGCATAGGATGTTGTCATGCAGTGGATTTCATCGCGCAATGGATTTCGTCGTGCAGTGGATGATGTCGGGCATAGGAGGTTGTCACTCAGTGGATTCTATCGTGCATAGGATTTTCTCGCACATTGGATTCTGTCGCGCATAGGATGTTGTCGCGCAGTGGATTTCATAGCGCAATGGATTTCGTTGTGCAATGGATGTTGTCGTTCATAGGAGGTTGTTGCACAATGGACTTTGTCGTGCATAGGATGTTGTCGTGCAATGGATTCTATTGCACATATGATGTTGTCGTGCTATCGCACAAAGGATGTCATTGCCCAGTGGATTTTCCTACGCACAGGCTACAGGTCGCGCTACATAAATAACTGGTTTAGTGGTCAACCTCAAGATCACTTTCTGACCAACTAGAGAGGAATTTTGAAAATTTATGAGAGGTTTTTGTTGAGGAAAAACCAAATAATAAAAAACACTCTCATATTTGAAAAATGTGTCACGGATTGGGATATTTGAAGGAATATTTGAGCCCTATTTTTCAGTTTTCACGATTTCCTATCCAAGACATGTTTTTGCGATACGTATTCCAGCTAGCTGGAGATGAATTTCAAGAAACCAAGAGATGGGTTTCTTTATAGCGAGCTTAAATACAAAAAAATCTTGTAGTTTCTAAAAATAGTGTTTCATCAATGAGATACGATGTCATCTTTAATTCCTATTTTCCTAGTTTGCTGGACAATCCACTACGTGTTTTGCTGTAGGTTATAGTTGCATAGCAGACTTGATGTGAAAGGGTGACAGAGTGCCCAAAAGTGCACAGGATGATTCATCACAACCATATAGTCTAATTTTTATCATTATCAATTATTGTAAATAATATTTCGGTTACGATTATGATTTGGCAAAGTCGGGTTTTCTATTTTTAGTGAATCCGTTGAAGTTATTGTTCTCTTTCAAAGAAAATGGATCCATGATTCTAGTGTTGAAATATTGTAATCGCAAAGAGTATTCTTATTTTTATTGATATATTATTCATAGGATCAATCCCCATTGATGATTGATCATGTCGGTTATTGTAATAGGACCAAATCCCCTTTTGCGGATTGGTCAACAGACAATTATAATAGGCAGAATAAGAAGTCGGCCCCAACAGTTAATAAGAAGACCAAGAAATATAATAAAGGTGGGTTTACCCACCCAGTTGGAGAATTCAACCTTGCCAGTGAAGAGACACTTCACACGTGTCAGACTTGTATAAATAAAGGAGGCTAGCGCCTCACTTGGAGATAACTCACTTGCTCAGTTTGAGAGACACGTTATGATCTGTTACCGACAAAGGAGAGAGAGAGTGGCGCATATCTTGGGAGAGGACTTTCTATTTTAGCATAGAGATCTCTTGGCATTGTATCGGCTATCTATATTAAGGAAGTTTTGTTGGGTTTTCTTCCCCTAGAGGGTTTCCCAGGATAAATGTTGTGTCTCTTGTGATTGTGTATTTCTCAGTGATCTTGGATTATGCTATTGTTATCTAATGAAATGCAAACATCTATAATAATGGCTTAAACATTAACATGGTATCAGATCCAAGCTGAATGAAGCATATTTCACAAGAGGAAAAATGTCACTGTTGCAGTACCTACAAATTAGCGTTTTTCAAAAGTGAATCTTTTCAGCCCTAAAACTATCTAGAAAGTTGTGCCCTCCTCTAAGGATCAATTTGGCATCATCAACACACCTTTTCAATGGTTGGATCTCTTGGAAAGTGAAACCCTAGTTTTACAAAGTACCAGAAAACTTGAAAAACAGAGTACCAGAAGTACCAGAAGTACCAGAGTACCAGAAGTACCAGAAAACCAGAAGCACCAGTCCAAAAATCCACAAATCAAGTTTGAGGGGGTAAAAGTTGAATTTTCAAAATTCTGACTACACCAACATACTTGCCTCAGCTCAGCGCATCTATCCCCTGGATCAGAATTTCAAAATTCAAAGTTTGAAAAATTAGGGTTTCCTCATAAAACCCTAAGTTGCAGTTGCAGTCTTAGTACCAGTTGTAGTTGCATCCATAGAACCAGTTGCAACCACCCTTGAAGTTTTCTTAAGAGTTGGCAATGATTACCGCTGCTACCAGATGTAGCCACTACCTGCAAATGCTATCAGAGGTATGTACTTACATATGTTTAATGGTTAAACCCTAAAGAGTATTTGCAGGAGAAGGGATCTCTTGCCATAGATTCAGAAGGATCTCAAGATCCAACACATTCAGAGGAATGATGCAACCTAGGTGTGATTATTCCGATATACTTCTATTTGTCATGACATTATCTTAATCAATGTTGCATGTTGAAGCTATGATCAAATTATTAGAAGGATTAAAAGTTGATCATAGAGCTTATCCTCTAACCTAACCTTCTTTCAAGATAGCATATTGTCTCAGTACATAAGACAGGTTGAAGAAAGCACTTGTCATCTTTAGTGGAGGAGACTTGGAAGAAAATCAAAAACTCATTCCTGAAGACAAGGCTCTAGGTTTGATTAAATCAAGTTGATAAGATTCAAAGGTACACATGACAAGTTGATGACTATAGTTGAGATAAAAGTCTTTGTAAAGTATTATACCTAATAGAATGTGAGCATATAGAGGTATATTCTTTGCCTGATACAACTAACACCTCCTCTAGGAGAAACCTTGTGTGTTAGTTCCAGGTTTCCATGGAAGAATGCTTGGTCACAACACTATGAGAGTGTTGACCTCATTTCGAATTATATTCCTTACCTTTAATCTTTGCTTCAGATAAATTATAAGTGATAGCTCTAAAGGAGATACTGTGATGATTGTTCATGCTATTGCTTTATATTATCAAGAAGGATATTATTCTTTCTTATTTTTTTGTTGACCTTTCTCCAAGTCACATGAGGAAGCTATAACGAACGTTGCAGAAGGCAACGTGCTAAAGGAGAGACCATAAATGAAGCAATCATCATTGGAAGAGAAGAAGGTTACTTACATAAGCTATAGGGTCACTCAAAAGTTGCCATGACCCATGCCATTGAAGAATCTTGGCATTGAATATTAGCTCACTTCAACTACAAGGTGCTACCATACATATGCAAAGTGGTCACAGGTTTACCAGAACTCAAAGGTGACCATGAAGGCATATGCAATGGATGTGCACAAGGGAAGAACATCAAGAACTCGTTTCCGAAGAGGGATAGCAAGACAGAATGAGTCCTAGAACTCATTCATTCAAATGTATGTGGCCCAATGCCATCATCCTCCATTAGTGGGTATGTATACTATGTATCATTCATTGATGATTACTCTCGTAAGACCTGGATATATTTGAAGTGTTCAACAAGTTCAAGGAATTCAAAGCCTTGATAGAGAATCTTTCTGAAAGGAAGATTAAGATACTCAGGTCAGATAATGGAGGAGAATATACCTCAAAAGAGTTTGTGAACTTCTGCAAAGATGTTGGAATCAAGAGGGAACTCACTACTCCCTGTAATCCCCAACAAAACAGTGTAGTTGAACAAAAAAATATAACCATGTTGGAAGTTGTGAAGATCAAGATATTCCTATGTGCTTATGGGAAGAAGCAGCAATGGCAGCTGTTTATGTGCAGAACCGACTGTCCCATAGTGCACTTGGGCTCAAGACACCAGAAGACATGTTCACCAGAAAGAAGCCAGAGGTAACCCATCTCAAAATATTTGGATGTCCAGTTTTTATTCATATACCTAAAGAAAAGAGAAACAAGCTGGACTCTTCAAGAAAGAAGGGAATATTTGTGGGATACTGTGAGGTTTCCAAGGCCTTCAGGATCTATATACCTGGTCAACATCACATTGAGATCAGAAGGGATGTGACCTTTGATGAAGATACAGTGCTTAAGAAATCAAGAATATTCCAGCTTGAAGTAGTATATGAAGAGGAACCCGTAATTCCGAGGATTGCAGAATCCGTGAGGGAAGTTCCCAGAGTTGTAGAACTAGTGAGGGAAGTTGTAACTTCCCCTGATGAGGAAACTACTGAAGACCATGATACAACAGAAGTTCAAGAACCTCCTCAAATGACCTTCTCCCATAAAAGAAAGCCTGCTTGGGAAAGAGAGATTATTCAAGATGGAGAGAAGTATGGTGTTCCAGAAGGAACCTCGAGATAGGTGAAAAGACCAAAGCTATTCTCCAACTACACAACTTTGATGTGTGATATCCTAGATGAGGAGCCTACCTGCTTTGAAGAAGCTATTAAAAAGAAGGAATGGGAAAATGCCATGACAGAGGAATACCAATCCATAATAAAGAACGATGTATGGGAAATAGTTCCCAGACCAAAAAATAAGGATGTGGTATCATCAAAATGGCTCTTCAAAATAAAACATGTTGCTGATGGAAGTATTGAGAAATATAAAGCAAGATTTGTCACTCATGGATTTTCCTAGAAAGAAGGCATTGACTATGAAGAGACATTCACTCCTGTAGCTAGATACACTTCAATTAGAACCATCATATCTCTTGTAGCTAAGATGAAATGGAAGTTGCACCAGATGTACGTGAAGACAGCTTGCTTGAATGGTGTCATCGAAGAGGAAGTGTATATAGAGCAACCCCAAGGATTTGAGGTTGAAGACAGGAAGTATCATGTCTGCAGATTAAATAAATCCTTATACGGATTGAAGCAATCTCCTAGAGCTTGGTATGTTCGTATAGACAGTTTCTTGACAAGCTTGGGCTTTACCAAGAGTAAAGATGATTCAAATCTCTACTTCAAAATTATGAACGATGAGCCAGTAATACTATTGCTATATGTGGATGACTTATTCTTAACTGGAGAAGAAAATCTCATCACCAAATGTAAGAAGAGACTCGCTTCATAATTTGAGATGAAAGACCTCGACCTAATGCACTATTTTCTAGGTCTTGAGGTATGGCAGAGTCCATAGAGGATCTTCCTTAACAAAGGAAAGTACACAATCGAAATCTTGAAGAGATTCAACATGTTGGAATGCAAGCCCATGAATACACCCATGGAAGCGAAGTTGAAGCTGTTGGTCGATACTTCGTCAGACTTGATAGATGCCACACTGTACAGATAGATTATTGGATCGCTGATGTACCTGACGAACACTAGACTAGACAATTGTTTTTCCGTGAACACCTTGAGTTAGTTTCTGGTAGAACCCAGACATGTTCACCTAGTGGCTGCAAAACATGTGATGAGGTACCTTAAAGGTACATTAGATTGTGGTCTCAGTTCTGACGGAGATCATAATTTCACATTAAGTGGATACACTAATTTAGATTGGGTAGGAAGCGTTGCTGATAGAAAAAACACTTCCAGATGATGTTTCAATTTGGGATCAGCCATGATCTCGTGGCAGAGAAGGAAACAATCCAGTATTTCTCTCAGCACAGCGGAAGTAGAGTACACTGCCTCATGTTTTGCTCGCTGCGAAGCTATATGGCTTCGAAAGTTGCTAACTAGTCTATTTGACCTAGAAATGGAAGAAACCATGATCCTATGTGACAACCAGAGCTGCATAAAGATGACAGAGAATCCTATATTCCATGATAGGTTGAAGCACATAGAGATTCACTATCATTACATCTGTGACATGGTGCAGAGAGGAGCCTTGAAGCTCCTGTATGTTAGCATGGATGAACAGGTTGCTGATGTGTTGACCAAACCTCTATCTCATGTAAAGTTTGAACACTTTTGAGATAAGCTTGGTATAGTCCGAAAGGACCCTCCCTGAAAGGGGGAGTATATGTGTTCCTTGCTTCTGACCTCACCGTTAGACATAAAGCAAGATGACTCCTTGCTTCTGACCTCACTGTTAGACATAAAGCAAGATGATGTGTGTGTTCCTTGCTTCTAACCTCATTGTTAGATGTAAAGCAAGATGACTCCTTGCTTCTGACCTCACTGTTAGATGTAAAGCAAGATGATGTGTGTGTTCCTTGCTTCTGACCTCGCTGTTAGAAGTAAAGCAAGATGACTCCTTGTTTCTGACCTCGCTGTTAGACGTAAAGTAAGATGATGTGTGTGTTCCTTTCTTCTAACTTCATTGTTAGATGTCAAGCAAGATGACTCCTTGCTTCTAACCTCGATGTTAGACGTAAAGCAAGATGATGTGTGTGTTTCTTGCTTTTGACCTTGCTATTAGACGTAAAGCAAGATGACTCCTTGCTTCTGACCTAGCTGTTAGACGTAAAGCAAGATGATGTGTTCCTTGCTTTTGACCCAGTTGTTAGACGTAAAGAAAGATGATGTATACCTTGCTTCTGACCTAGCTGTTAGATGTAAAGCAAGATGTGACTTACATTGAGCTACCAGCTTAACAACTGTGACATAGAGCCAACTTAGTACTATGATGGGCCAACCTAGTGTTTTGATGAGGTATCACTTTATACTGATACATATTGATATAGATGATGATGGCATTCTTTCGAGAATGACGATGCTGCCGATGAAGAAAACTTCCGATGATTTATAGATACGCCAACCAATATGATATTGATGATGTTGTCCTCCCATTTAACGTTGTTGATGATGATGTCCTCTTTCTCTCGCATGATGCTGCTGAAGAATACCCTTTTTGTTAAGGGGGAGTGTTGAAATATTGTAACTACAAAGAGTATTCTTATTACTATTGATATATTATTCATAGGATCAATCCCCATTGAGGATTGATCATGTCGGTTATTGTAATAGGACCAAATATCCTTTTGCGGATTGGTCAACAAATAATTATAATAGGCAGAATAAGAAGTTGGCCCCAGCAGTTAATAAGAAGACCTAGAAATATAATAAAGGTGGGTTTACCCACCCAATTGGAGAAGTCGGCCCTGCCAGTGAAGAGACACTTCACACATGCCATACTTGTATAAATAAAGGAGGCTAGCGCCTCACTTGGAGATAACTCACTTGCTCAATTTGAGAGACAAGTTTTGATCTGTTACTGGCAAAGGAGAGAGAGAGTGGCGCATATCTTGGGAGAGGACTTTTTGTTTTAGAATAGAGATCTCTTGTCATTGTATTGGCTATCTATATTAGGGAAGTTTTGCTGGGTTTTTTTCCCCTAGAGGGTTTCCCAGGATAAATGTTGTGTCTCTTGTGATTGTGTATTTCTCAGTGATCTTGGATTATGCTATTGTTATCTAATGAAATGAAAACATCTATAATAATGGCTTAAACATTAACATCTAGGAGGGAGTAGTTCGACCCTAGCAGCCAAGGGTGACATTAGTTTTCTATATATGGGGATCATTTTCATGTAAAAGAGGTTGGTTGGMAAAATTGGTAGACATCAGCTATTGTATTTAATTTGAGTTTTTGGACCGAAATGTAATGCAAAGGTCCTGTAACTTGATGAAAAGAGATGTGCTTCCTGTCATCTTTATTCATATATTTTTCTCTCTATTTCGGAACAAAATTTTGAACCTATGGATTTGCTGCACAACGTCCCTTGTTCGCGCCATTTATACAAAACTTTTTCTTGTAAAACTAACTCTGAATTTTCCCCCAGCGACGCTCTAAGTTACTTTCTATGTTTTTCTCCCCGCCACACATTATGGTTTTACACAGAATACTGTTGCTTGCCTAGCCTTATCCTCTCAAGTTCAGTCACTAAGTCATTTGTCTCTATCATTCCCTCAAATCGACTCCATATCCCAAGTCTTAATTTATTGCGCCAATATAACCAGAGCCCATTTTATCAAAGGTGCTAAATATAGCCACTGCTTTCAAAGCCATATCCTGCGTGGAGACCGCGCCTTCCAAGAGATCCCTCTCCAAATCAGAAAGGCTAGTTTCTTGTCTCAAAGTTGGTTGAAAAATTTACCTTCGTCGTATGTTTATCAACCGAACATATTTACGGAGTGCTAACATTCTGGCGTCGTTGCCAATGATGGAATTGAATGAAAATTTCCCTAGGAAGAACGACATCGTTTCAGTTCTAAGGTCTGAGAGCAGTAGACACTTAGGAACATATTGGGTGTATTTATGCTCTGGCGACTCCACACATTAGAAAATAAGTTGAAGGTGATTCCACTGGCAGAAGAATCAAGAGCTAAAGTTTTCATTGCAACTCCAATCAAGATTCAAATGCGATTCAAAGACTCCACTAGAGAATGAGACCTGTTAACATATATATGGAAGACCAGTATGGAAAAATAAGGTACTCGAGCTTAAGTTTAGTTCAAGAAATACTTTTCTGTTTTATCATTATCTTCTTGTCCTTTCCTGAGTTTTTCAAAAGAATATTTCTTCACTTACTATGTTCAAATGAATCCTAGAGATCTACCCTTGTATATCCTTCATTTCAAACTATAGGTATACCTCCTTCTTGTATAGCCGATATTCACCAAGCTCCTTCATTTGAACCATATGATGTTCATGATCATTCTTGTGAGCTTAATGAAACCAAATCTGAGCTTGTACCTTCTGTTCTTAATCCTGTACCCTCCAAGATTCAATAAAGATACAGTCCTCTTAAATTTCCTTCCATCCTTCATGACTTTCCTCTGAAACATTATAAGTACCTTCCTAGGTTTAATGGAGAGCTCGATGGACATTTAGCTGAAAAACATATTCAAATCTTTGAGCATTTTATAGATCTTTTTGAGATTGAACATGATGATGTGTCTATGAGGGCCTTTTCTCAGTCCTTACAAGGAGATTCCAAAGCATGGTTCAAACATTTTCATCCTCAGTCGATTAGCTCATGGGATGAATTGAGGGAATCTTTCCGTATATTTTGGGGTGAGAGAAAGTCATGGAATCTAATTCTTTCAGAGTTTTATTCCATGAGAAGAATGAAAGATGAAACCATCTCAAATTTCAGTAGGAGGTTTGCTAGTCTTTATTATAAACTGTCTAAAGAAGTCCAACCTCTTGAAGTCCCTGCCATGCTCCATTATGTAACAACCTTTCAATCATAATTATCTTTTCTTCTGATGGAGAGGAAGTCTATGTCTTTACAACAAATGTTTAATAATGACCAGGAAGTGGAAGAAAATATTCAAGCATGTAAGGAGCTACAAAATCAGATTTTGGATGAGAAGTTGAAAGCTGAAGAACATGATATTGTGCATAAACAAGAAGTGGATTTACATTCCAATCTTTGTCATCATGAGAAAGAAACTGATTGTTTTATGTATTCATTTGTAGACAATCAAGAAGATGAATTTGCAAATCATCTTGTTGAAGAGCAGGTTGATGTTCCAAGCTTTTCCTTGTTAGATGACATTGCAAATGTTGCTGATTTGCCTATATATGATGAAGATGATGATGATTATGATGTTGAATTCCTAGAACAACCAATTGCATGTTCTCTATCATAAAATGTTCCTTTTCAACCATGTAATGAGAACAATCAACCTACATATCATAGTTACAAAGAAGAAAGTATTGAATCAACTGAAGGAATTTTTTTACCTTTATGCTTTTCTTCATTTAAATTGTTGAGAGAAAATTCAAAGATCACCAATGAGGCATAGAAATGTGTGCTGATGCAAAATCACACTGATTCATGGGAAAAAAATGACAAGAAATTGCAACAATCTTTTCGTGTGTTTAATGACCCTGTTGCTTGTTATATGGAAGGTTTTATCAGTTCAAAATTGCAGCCATTGGTCGAAGATGAATATGAAAATGAGTGTGTTCATCAATCCAAAGAAGTTGAAAAATGTGCATATGACAATAGTGAAGAAAATGAAGAAGGTTTTGAATAAGATTTGCAACTTGCGCTCAACTACCATCTTGGAAATAAAGATGATGGTCAATCAACGTCAATGTTAGATATGGATTGCTTTCCACCAAGGGTTTAATTTCAGACAACACTATCTTTTGATTCAAAAGATTGTTATTTCCAACCGTCTCAATAGATTTTTCAGCCTCTTGGTGTTAATCAACAGGTTAAATCACATAAAACGAGAATGAAGTGGAAGGGGTGAAACATGGTTGTTGTTTTGTGCATGTCTTAGAGGATCCATTTGCAGTTTTGGTGGAGGCGATAAACAATCCCAATGTTTTTAACGTTTTGAGATTTGAATTTATAGATAAATTTTTGAATGACTTATCAGTAAACAGGCTTTGGAGAAAGCATGTGCAAAGAAACCAAAAAGTGAATAAAATGTTTGCATGGTTGCATTGACATTTTGATTTCACTTGATTGACATAATTTTCAGCATTTAGGGTAGGTAGGAGTGCGAATAAACTCGGTATTACGAGATTTTCTTTTAGTAATCTGCAATTTTCATTTTCAACTTAGTTTCATAATTTAGTTTGGAGCATAAACAGTTTTGGGTTTTCAGCGGATGCAGGTTACAAGTTACAGTTGGAAAGTTGAGTTTGGGAGAAACCCAATGGATTAGGCACTTGGTTTACTATTATTTGCTACCTCATAAGGAGGATAACATCCTCGTTGGAGCTAGCTGTTATCACCATGATTTTCATATCTAAGGTTATAGGTTTGTCAAAAATTTGCAAATTCATGCATATTAGCACCCATAGTGTTTTTATGACTGGCATCATCTAACATCTCCAAGGGTCAGTTTTGAAAGGAATCTTATCATTTATTTGTTCCATTTCCATTTTCAACTGCGTGCTGCGCAAAACATTTCATCATTAAATGGATTTTTTCATGCAGTGGGTTCTCGCACATAGGATGTTGTCGCGCAGTGGATTTCATCGCGCAATGGATTTCGTTGTGTAGTGGATGCTGTCACGCATAGGAGGTTGTCGCGCAGTGGATTCTATCATGCATAGGATGTTTTCGTGCAGTGGATTTTGTCGTTCTGTTACCCATGATTTTGGTCGTCATGTTGATGTATTGATGATGGTGTACTCAGGCTCTTCATAATAACTTTTACCTGAGAAAAGTTACTTTCATATCTTCCAAGAAAACTCATTTTTGAAGAGGGTTCGCAGGCTGCTAGTATATTTGGCTACGAGAATGACCCATTCTTGTAGGCTGCCTTAAGCCAGGGTGTGAACTTCTCGCACTATGTTTTACTGCTAGGGTGAAAACTCTTCCTAAAGCAAGAAAAAAGATGAATTCTCGAAGCTTCTAGAAGGGAATATTCTAGAAGGATGGGTTGGCATTCGAATGGTTATCCTAGTACTGAATTCCCTGATATTTTGGGATCATTCTTATCCAAGTAACTAATTCATTCTCTCCTATATATTGAGGGAATTCTCATGGAAAAGGTTAAGCAATATTCATTGGAGAATTGGTGAAAGAATTGTGTGAAGGACTGAAGCTTGAACAACAACTTGGAGACTACAGTAAGCCTATCAAAAGGAGTTGATTTTCTTCATGCAAGGATTGGAGCAAGTGTGTGTGTCAGAGCTAGGAGCCATCGAAAGAAATTTTGCGACATCAAGGCTCAGGTTGTAATCTTTACTTTCCATTAATATGATATAGTAGCATGTCCCTTTCCCATAAAGCTATTTCCACTTTATTGTATAATTCCTTGATCATATACATATATTGACTATTGAATAGATTGTGCTATCTTCACTTTGGTTGGTTTGTGTTGTCTTGGTCTTGGATGCATGAGAGAAATGGAGCGAAGCGGGAGCAACAAAGACCATAGGAAGCGATAATAAGGTATGCTATTTGTTCTTGCCTCCTATTTAATTAAATAGTCAAAATCTAGGGAAAGAGTCATGTTCTATCTTGCTTTGTTCTAGATCCAGGTGGATCTAGAGAGATCGGTTAGTGTCAGAACCTACGGATTTATCCAATAACAAAATTGGCGACTCCATTGGGGAGCATCCCATTTTCTTTGGCCATTTTCTCTGGTTTCACTTTTCTCCTGTCCTATCAATCTCCGAGTCTTCAGGATATCCTGATAGACCCTTTGGGTCCAGAGGCCTTTTCAAATTTTGCTTCATTTTCCAAAATTTTGACTTTTTTCAGACATTCTCGCACTACACTTCATTGCAGCCTGCGAGAATTGGTAGGGTTCACATTCTGCCTTTAAGGTTTAGTGCAAGGTTCTCGCACCCTGCTCAAGGGTCACCTACGAGAATCAGTGATTCTCACACTGTGTAGTATTGCTAGCCTGCGAACACCTTTCTTCAAAAATTTGGATTTGAGTTTTGACATTTTTAACTGCCCAGATCAGTCTTCGTTTGCATGCATGAACAATCTTAGGATTTCAAGGCTTTTCTTGTTATTGGTGTCTTGACTTTCGTTTCTTGACTTTTCTTGGAAAAACCATTCTGTCTGACTTCAGAATCTGAATGTGTTTGATTAGTTAAGAACCAATGATTGGTTGAAAGTTAAGTTGTCTTGGTTTTTTATCATTTGCTTTTGGTTTGAAAGATCTTCTTCTTTTGCATTTGAAAAGACTACATTGGTTTGCTCTTTATTTTTGTTTTCATTGAAAGAGTGGATTGGGTTATTATCATTGCTTGTTCATTTGTTTTCTGATTTTCTGTACTCTCATTGGCATAGTGAGGGTCCTTTTTGAAAAGTGAACAAAAGTTTTTCTTTCAAAAAATCGTTTTTGTCTTTAAAAACATTGAAAATCAAATTGTTGAAATTGTTGAAAAAGAAGGAATAGAGTATTGTTCTTTGATGCATGATTTGTTGCATTTGCATTTTAAACGAAATTTTGCATTGTAGTTCAAGGTTGATTTGGAAAATTTTCTCTTTCCCTCCCATACATAGGATTCATTGAACGAAAAGTGATATATTTCATTCTCATCCATGCATTGTTGGGTCAGAGTCATACAACATAAGTTTCATTTCCATTTCCTTTGAGTAAACAAGAGCTCTTAATAACATTGCGTAATCATAAAATTTATCTAGTAACTCTTTTCTAGGGCTCTATTACACCAATATTTAGCTAGGCTAGCGCTTTGGAGTAGGAAGAGAGATACACTCTCCAAAAGCTCAAAACACACAATAACATCTTGTGTTAGGGAGTGTTAAATTCCATTTGCAACATCCTGTCCTGGGAAGTCCTTCTCACACAAGGGTCAAACACGAGGTCACATTGATATTGACAGAGTTACTCACCCTTCTTTGTTGGTATCAATGTAGAGATTGCACGTATTACGGGGATCACTCGGAGGTATACCCACAATGATGAGTGGAAGCCTTTTGAGTTGATTTTGGGCTAGATACCCTGCCCTTGCGTGTGGATCGGACTGTCAACTGTCCCCCCAGGCTTTATTGTTGTTTGTGGTGACCTTAGTGGCCTTTCTCTCTAGGTTCTTACCTGAGGTGACTGTGGAGGGGAAAGTCTTCATGGTACCTGGAATTGACATTGACCAAACTCACTTGGGCTCTTTGGAGGGTATACCCATGATTATGTATGGGAGCTTGCACCAGGGTGTAAGTCCGTTAAGCAGGTCGTCAGTGTAACTTTTCCGCCCTGGCCCCGCCCCTTCTCGTCTTGTTGTTGCGACGTTGGATTTCATCACCAACTAGTGGCTTCGAAATTAGAAGGTCTTGTTTGCTTGGTGATTGATTCCTAGATTTTGTTTACTAGCGCGTGTTGTTTCTCGAAGTTGACCATAGGATTTTCTTCACGAAGTTTGTTACTCGCTTACAATATCTCCCCCACGTCGTTCATGTAGAATGCAGGGTTTATCTCCAGAGCATTTGGAAGGTTCTCAACCCTTGCCTACAAGTACACCTGAGGGCTCTCCTCGGCAAAGTGAAGCCACAGTCGTCACCACACCACAAGTGGAACGCACTAACTCTCTAGAATGTTTTTGAATTACAAATACTCGAGAGGACTTTCGACTTCACCCCGATTCTGAGAGACGTTTTATGCGAGCAAACTCTTCTTGAGACTTAATTGTTGTGTATTCCGGATCTCCGACTGGACCTGGGGAACAAGATCCTTTTTGGTTTACAGGTGTTTTTCGGCGAGACCTTTTTGGTCCAGGCTCTCCTATGATTTCCGAGATCAACCCACCTGTGATTTCTGACATCTCTAATACAAAGACTGTACCGGTGACTACCACTTATCACTTTACCGTCCCTGCCGAAATGGCCCATCTTGCAGCTACTTCGAGTGTTCCAACTGGGTTTACTGTGGTTAGTCTTGCTCCTATCAACACACCACGAACGCCCAATGTCGCCCCGACACTACCACCTGGATACCGTGCGTTGAATGCTTCCATTCCTACTCCTGCGCAAACTCCGTCTGGCTCTCCTAGTGGTCCTTCTTCTTCTGGGCATTTTCTTCCCAGTTTTGTCCCAACACTCCCTCAATTTCCTTTTGGAGGACCTTCTTTGTCCTCTACTGTCAATCCTAATTCTAGTGGTGCTATTCCGTCATTCAGTCCAAGTTATTAGTTTCCGGTTGGTGGACAATTTCACCAAGGTGGTATGACACAACCACCTCTCAGTGGGCAAATACCAATTGGAACATTACCCCCAATTGGAACACCACCTTTGATGGGAGGACCAACCCCACCTTATGGGAAAAACATACCTCCGTCCTTGGCCCATTATTGGAATCAGTTAATACAAAATCCTCCTCAATCGACTGGGGGGCAACAGTTTTCAACTGCGTCTGTAACACCCCCTAGCATGGACCAACCATATCCAGGTTCGTTCAATCCCATTTGGGGGGAAAATGCTCAAACTCAAGCCCCTGTTCCAGGGTATAATTCTATGAGCTCCTATCCTCTCCAACCACCACCGAATATGCCTGGGTTTTCACATTATATGCAGACTGCTTATGGTCCTACTGGTTTGCCTACAGGGCTTCCTCCCCAAATCCACTAGTAACCACAAGTGAATCGACTGTTACCCTTTCTCGCTACTTTGGATTTACCGGATTTTTCAAGGATTTTAAATGATCCTATTAGTCACTCTGCCTAATGGCCTTTTATCCCATCCAAGATTCCATCGGACATTCCTAAATTCGATGACAAAGTGGGGGAGGACCCAAACAATCACGTTATGAATTTTCACCTATGGTGTTCATCCAACTCGTTGATGGATAACTCTATTCATTTAAGTCTTTTTCAACGAACCCTTACTAGTTCTGCTGCGAAGTGGTATATTGAATTTCCACGAGGTTTCTTCTCTGATTTCAACACCCTAGCTATGGCTTTCCTTACGCATTACCAGTTACTGATCTATTATGATATCGGGACTGAGATTTTGACTTCCTTCAAATAGACTAAAGGCACTCATATATTTGATCACATCCATGAGTGGCGAAGGATACGACGTCTCATTAAAATTGAGCTCCCCGATCAGTTATTGGAAGAATGGTTTACAAAATCCTTTGTGAATGAAATCGATAAGGACATTTCCATGGGTGGCATAGTCACGGAAGAACAGGCTATAAGTCGTGCTCAATATCTTGACCTCGTTTACTCACAAATGAGAACCCTTTTCAATTTACTACCTGACTTACCTCGTCCTAATACTTCCAGCACTTCAACTACTCCAGCTGCCTCGCATGTAGCTGACGGTGTGATTGGTACTGCACAAGCCCAATCACATTCCGCTTCAAGCACAACCCCCAAATCTACTTCTTCTAATGTTCAAAATGCTCCATCTTCTGCCACTCCCACCGGTAAGACTTCTGAGGTAAATGTCGTTCAATCTACCCCAGCCAGTACAAAGAAATCAAAAAAGGGGAGAGGCAAGAATAAGGAGGGAAAAAATAATTCTCAAGCAGATCAACCCAAAACTACCCCTGTTGATGATCGGGATAAGTGCAAACCACGATACCCTTGCCTTATTTGTGGTGATGATCACTACACAAAGGATTGTCCATGACGTGCCGAGGTCACTAAGTTCCTTCAAGGAGCTCCAAAACCACCTGCACCGACAGTCTTGTCCCAACCCTTCCCGTCTCAACAATAGGCTCAGTTGGTCATTCACGACCAACCCTCCTCGTCTACAACATCATATTTTTTGATGTGTACTGGTGATTCTAAGCAGAACAACGTTGCACTCAGTACTCGAGCCAAAGATTATTCTCCATCTAAGGAGAAGGTTGATGATTTACCCCCTTCATTGGTACAACCCTCTCCCGCGACTCCACCTACTAACAGACCTCTTCATCTTGAACGACCAAGCCTCGACACAGTTCTGCGACCGCCCCCAAAGGGAGTCGTTCGAAAATTGACTTTCAATCCTCATGCTCGTGCGGCCCAGAACTACAACACTATTGAAGATCTGGCCCAAGCACCCTCTGCAATGTCAGCCCTTGAAGTCCTTTAGTATTTTCCCACACAACGAAAGGCAATGTTGAAATCTATCGGTGGAATTGACCCAACGAATATGAATTTGATAGTCTTTGACTTGGAAGATCACATTCCAAGTTTACCCCCTCAACTCGCATTTCAGATACAAGTGGTTGTCTCCGACAAAAACATTTGTTGAACTGTTATTGACGAGGGTGCCTCGACTTGTGTTATGTCTCTTGCTTGTTGGAAAGCCATTGGATCTCCTGCTTTGAATGAATCCCAGAACACTCTTAAAGCCTTCAATGGATCTGGTTTTAAGCCCTACAATGTTCTTCCTTCATTTCCCATCATGTTAGAAGGTAAAATGGTCCAAGTCGAAGTGGAAGTCTTTGATGCTCCCCTTGATTATAATCTTTTGCTTGGTCATAGCTGGATCGATTCCATGCACGCCGTCGTGTCGACACTTTTCCTTGTAGTACATTTCCCTCATAAAGGAAAGGTCATTACCGTCGACCAACTTGCCTTCTTCAATTCTGAAACCTATACTAGCAACATACCGTTTATTGCTAAAACCCCACCGGGTTATGAGAACGTCGGTGTAGGCCTTTTTAATGACTCCTTGTTAATGGGTACTTTCCCCATTCCACCGCCCGATGTTCCACGCCTGTCAGTTGCTTCTATCAACATGATTTCCATAGTGCCTCATGAACTTCCTGCATCTCATGACCCCTGGATAGTCCCTGACCCTGGAGATCATATTTGTTTCGACAATGAAATGTTGTTAAGTCCGGTCGAATCTGCCTACCAGGCTATTCAATCGATAACACCTTCTACCCCCTCTTTTGATGAGTTGTCTCATGATCCTTTTCATGTTATTTTTCCCACTGACGAGATGATCATATCCGTCATGGAGGACACCCCTTGGGATGATGGGCATCATCATTCCATCCTCTTTCTAGAGTAACATACTCTTGAGAACTACCAACGGATTTCGACTCCGTCGACCGTTGTTGTCATCTCGATGGTTCCCGAGTCTGCACACGATGTGTTTGCTGAAGGGAACTTAAACAATATCTCACCCACTATTTCCATTGATATATCCATCAAACTTAGGATTGTCGAAAATGTCCACATTGGAGCTTCGTGTTCTTCCGACGAAATCGTCACCTACACCTCCCTTTTCAAAGAATTTCATGACATCTTTGCCTGGAGCTACGAAGAAATGCTAGGTATCGACCCTGCGATTGTCATACATGAGATAAAGACATACCCCAACGCTAAACCCATCCGACAACGCCTTCATCCTGTTCACCCACGTAAAGCAGCTGCTATCAAGCTCGAAGTTGAGAAACTTCTGAAAGCCAACTTTATTTATCCAGTGGCTCTCACAGACTGGGTTTCCAATCCTGTCCCGATTGACAAGAAAGGAGGCACTATTCATGTATGCATTGATTATAGGGATATTAACAAAGCTTGTCCCAAAGAAAACTTTCCTACTCCCTTCGTCGATCATATTGTCAATGATTGCGTCGAAAGTGAAATTTTCTCTCTCATGGATGGTTTCTCCGGCTATAATCAAATTAACATTGCTCCTGAGGATCAACATAAGACTGCTTTTATTTGTCCTTGGGGTAATTTTGCCTATCGGAAACTCCCTTTCAGTCTTAAGAATGCGGGCGCAACTTTTCAACGCGCTATGTCTTATGCTTTTCATGATATCAAGCACATCGTTCAACCCTATTTGGACAATTTACCCACTCATTCTATGCGCAGAGTCGATCATCCTACCCACCTCTGAGCCATTTTCGTTCGTTGTTGGTTCTATCATATACGTTTAAATCCTCATAAGTGCATTTTTTGCGTAGAATCCAGCCGTCTTCTAGGTTTTATCATTTCACGTCAAGGGATTTAGGTGGATCCTTTAAAGGTTGAGGCGATCTTTAATATCCTTCCTCCTTCTACACTTCACTAGTTGCAAATTTTGCAGGGGTAAACAAACTTTGTTCATCGTTTTATCCCAAATTATGCCGAGATAACTCGTGGATTTACTTTGCTATTAAAGAAGGATTCAATGTTCGTCTGGGATACCATTGCTAACGATTCTTTTGAAGCTTTGAAGTTGTCCCTCACACGAGCTCCACTTCTTTTTCCCCCCGATTATAGTCGCGATTATTTCCTTTATCCTGCTGCCTCGGAGTACACTATTGGCATGGTTCTCATCCAAGAGGATGATGCCCATGATGAACATGTTATTTACTACTTGATTCGAAGTCTCACGCCAACTGAAATCAACTATCAACATGTCGAGAAACTGGCCTTGGTTGCCGTCCAAGCCGTCCAACGCTTCCAGCACTATATTCTCTCACGTAAAACTACAGTGATTTCTCATTGCAACCCTATGCAACACATTCTGGAACGTCAATTTCTAGGGGGGAAATACTCCAAATGGATTGTGATACTCCAGGAGTTTGACTTGGAATTTGACCGCGCCAAGTCCAAGAAGTCCTTAGTTTTTGCTGAGTTGATATGCGATTTTCCCCATTCTGTAGCAGTTGATTCATTACCTGATGAATCTCTTTTCCTTATTAGCACTGATAATATTTGGTATGGTGATATCATTATATATCTCCAAACCCAAACTTTTCGACCAACTTTGTCTAGTACTGAACGACGTCGAATACGCTACCAAGCTCGTCAATACATTATCCTCGGGGATACTCTTTATCGTCGGGGGATTGAATCTATTTTTTGACGTTGCCTAACGTTCGACGAAGCTGAGAAATCTCTGAATGACTGCCATTCCGGAGCATGTGGGGGTCATATGTCTGGGTATGCTACTACCCAGAAGATCTTACACGTAGGGTATTTTTGGCCTTCTTTATTTAACGACTTCATCACCGCCGTTCAGAAATGCCATGCCTGCCAGACCTATAATTAGAAAATTCGGTCACATCCTGCTCCTCTTCACCCTGTGGTCTCAGTTGGTCCCTTTGTGAAATGGGGCATCGATTTCATGACATGTCACCCTCACTTAGCCGAGGGGCATGGTTACATTATTGTAGCCGTCGATTACTTTATGAAATGGGCCGAGGCGATGCCAACATTTGACAACACTGGAAAGACGTCATAGCTCGTTTTGGTGTTCCCCAAGCTATTGTCACTGATCACGGTAGCCACTTTAGGAATTTTATGATGTATGAACTTACTGAGAAGTTGGGTCTTCGCCATGATAACTCAACACCCTATTATCCACAGGCCAATGGCCAGGTCGAAGCAATCAACAAATTTCTCATAAATATGCTTCGACGGATGATAGGAATTCATAAAACAAGTTGGCACATAATGTTGTTTTCGACATTGTGGGCATACCAGACATCCATCAAATCTGCTACTGGGTTTACACCTTTTCGGTTAGTCTATGGTGTGGAAGCTATTCTCCCTATCGAATGCGAGATACTGTCTTTAAAACTAGTTGTTGAACTTCTACCCAACACTTCCGCTGAAGAAGAACGTCTTTTGTATCTTATGTGATTAGACAAAACTTGACGTGATGCCACCCTAGTCATAGAAGCTCAGAAAAAACGTGTCAAGGCCCAATACGACAAGCATGTCAAGCCTCGCGTTTTCTTCGAAGGTGATCTTGTTCTTCTCTATGAACAAGATCGAGATATGTTAGGAGCTGGGAAATTTGAACCCATGTGGCAAGGTCCTTATATCGTTCGATGAGTTTTGGAAAAATGAGCTTATGAGTTGGTAGATTACGATGGTATCCCTTTGAGTGAACCCAGTAATGGGTTGTACTTGAAGAAGTACTATGCATAAATTCATCTGTGCACAAGTACTTGTATTTTTAATGTATCATACTTTTTGTGTGTTACTATAGTTTGATTTTGTCATTATCTGGTCTCTTCCCTTATGTGACGTTGTGTTTGATTTCCAGATGTCGGAGTCTTCTCTACCCTATATTAGCTTCGCTAATGGAGCTAGCCGTAGTACTCGGAACCTTGCTTCGACTGCGTGGGCAATTTATGCCCCTACAACCGAACTTGTTTCCTTATGAGGTGTGTGTCTCGGCTGTGCGACCAACAACATTGCAGAGTATAGCACCGTTATTGAATTATTGGTTGATGCTATCTCACTCGAAATCCGTCATTTGGTTGTGCATCTCGATTCGTAGCTTATAGTACTACAGTTAAGTAATGTTTATACCATTCGAAGTCCTACTTTATTACGGGTGTATTTGCGAATTCGCCTCTTGGAGCATTATTTCGATTACATTGAATATCAACATAGTCCTAGATGTCTAAATACATTAACATATGCATTGACTAATTATGTATTAGACAGACATTTGAATAATTTATAAATCAATCACATCAATGTTCACACAACACATGATAAACCGGTAGAAGCCGTCTGTATATATAACAATCAAAAGTGTTTTTTACAAAAAGTTTGTCCAAAGACCAAAATGTCAAAAACTGAACCTCATAGCTTCTACAAAGTGATGTCATGGGTTCACGGTAACACACGACTACCCTAGCAACCCTACGAAGCAGTCGACTCATATATGTTGATACTCCTACAGTATGACGCTGGTCACATTGTGGAACCTCTTCTAGAGGCATGTCTGGAATGTCTGTGGTCAGGCCCTCTAGATTTTGTTCCACCACCTGATAATCCTCAGCATATTGTGGCGCTATTGCTACCTCTCCTCGTCGCTTAATGGGAGAATTACCAGGAGGTTGGTACGGTCCAACATCTGTGTTATCAACAAACTATTTTGTATTAGTCTTTGGATGAATATATAAAACAAAAACATTTGAATATGATAAAAATTCACAAAAATATTTAAAAAGAGAAAATGTGTGTACTTCTTACCAAGGTCCCCCCACTGAGCATCCTTTGGAAGTAATAAATCCGGATCTCCTCGAAAATCCAACCCGACATAAGCATAGTCATAAACCATCAACATCTGTGGTTGAAGCCAGTCAAAGAAAGTATCATCATACTTGATGATTGGTCCTGCTACGTGTCGGGCCATGAGCCGACACCATCTCAGCATCCTTGGATCCCTGGGACCCAGTATATTCCACTCAACCTGCAGTATCAGTGAGGGAACCCTCTCAAGAAATAAGGACACCAACAAATATCCGTACCCGAATTGCTTCAGGTTACCTCGTCTGCACTTGGTCAACTGCTTTTTTATACTGCGAAGCACAACATCTGCATAGTTGAATACCTGAGGTTCAATACACTCAATAGCATACTGGAAGTAAATCTGTAACGCCATGTGAGTAGCAGAACTCCCAGCCATCCGAGCTATGGTGAATAGGATAGTATGGAGGGTCAAATCTCATACCCCCCAAATAACTACTTTTACTTTCTTTCTCTCAGCCTCGGGAACGTAGTGTATACGACAATACTCACTCATCTGTAGCCCACCACCTCTGCTACCGGTCAGAATCACATAGTACCCACGCCAGGACAATCCAGTCAAAAAGTAAATGTCCTCAATGTCTAAGGACAATGTGTGGACCCCCACATGAAATACCTATTGATCAGGGTCCCACATACGCACCAGGTACTCTAACAACCTGACTTGGGCCCTCATGCCTGGGATACGAAAGTACTTCAGGAGTCCACAATATCTCAAAGAAGTAATAGTAGGTGGATGATTTTCGATCATTGCATTATCTTCTTCGTATTCCCTTTTGCACCATTCAAGCACCATTTTGTTGGCCAATTATCTGCACAAGGAGCACCAAAAGAATATTAGCAACAATTTTCATTGATTGGTTCTTGTTCTTTGGGAAAAATTTTAGAAATTTTTTGAGCATTGCGGTTCTCACAGGTGCCCTATGTGCACAGTGCGAGAACCTCGCAGGCTTCTCATGGGTCACTTGCGAGAATCACCCATTCTCACAGGTTCCATGTAGCCTGCCTGCGAGAATAGCAGCGCACAAATAGAGCTTGTAAAAACAACTCAAAAATGAAATTTTAACCAATGAAATTGAAAAATGAAACCATGAAAGTGTTAAGGACCAAGAGCCTACCTTACTATCACTGACGACTCGTTGAATGGAAACTCATAGCTCCTGCAATATGACGCCGAACTTGGAGGGTAAAAGAGGGGTTTTTTGATCTCAAATAGTGGAAATGTAAAAATGATGTGGTAAAAAGAGCATTTACTCCTTTTTATTTACTTTTACTATGTCATTTAATTTTTAATGATTATTTATCTATTAAACCCTAATCCCTAATGTCATTTTGAGTATAAATTTTGCAGGCGTGATGATTTTGATGGTCAAATACATGGATATGGACATGTTTTTCTTTGCCATCACATGCTTTGATTGTTTTTTATATAAAACCTCGAGCGTCGTTTTTGTCCGTTCTTACGCTCGCAAATACATGAGAATGTGATCGAGCATACTTTTATCACTTTTTCGGGCTCAACATGGTTATACGAAAAAGGAACCGCCCTGGAGTCCTCTTTAAGCTCTTTTCAGACTCTCTAAACATGAAAATATCACCGAGCGATATTTCTATTTTCACGCTCGATAAAGTATCTGAAGTAAGCGTCTGGTGAGCGATAATTTATCTCTTTTTCGGTCTCATCCAGACTATTTTACGAAAAAGGAACTGAGAGAGTTCTCTTTTAAGTGTTTTTCCAAACTCTATAATCATGAAAAACCTTCGAGTTTTCTATCTTTGGACTCATTAAACAAACATTGACAGACCCATATGGGACCGAACCACTCATTCTTAGGGTTCGTTAAAAATACTTCGAGGGACTCGTCTGAAGGATGAACTTACATCAACAAGCATATGTTATCCTCCTCAAGCTTGCGTAAAAATAAAGAGGTACTCGCCAGAAATGGTGGGAGAAAATTTGGGAAAGGGATATGTCTTCATCTTCGTATTAATTGGCAGTAAGTGTCACTCTTGAAGATGACACCCCCTATTCATCATTTGAAGCCAGTTTGGGAAATCCATTTGCCTCCGATTCGATTTGCTACAAGGTTATTCCCTGTGTCGTCTTTGAGTCAATGCTGCCAAATCATTGGTCATGTTGTTCATATGTTCAAGAGAAGTCCATCTGAAACCTATATTGAGTCGGCCATCTGCAGTTGTTCATTCTTTCCGTGTCGGCCTTCCCTGTGTCTAGTTCGATTTGTATAATACTCTATTTCACCTTCAAAATCTGTTGCTCATTTTGTGTCATTGATGGGGGATACATCAAGGCCCTCCTGTGACGAGTTTTGTTCCGTCGACTTCAACTCATTATCCGAAATCAAGACTTAGAAATTATTTGGTACCTTAGAGCTTGCATACCTTAATGGCAGGTTTCCTCACTTTCGATAGTGGGTTTACATCATTGACCCCTGATCGAAAGATTCCATTAGATGTTCGAAATCAACTCATTTATTCACACTTGATGGATTGTACTAGGGTACCTTGGGAGTCATTGACATCAGTGGTGATTTCCCTCGCACTTGTTAACGGTTTCCTCAATGACTGGTAATCAAGTGGTTTCTTCCATGTTCGACTTCAACACATGTAATCACATGGTTAGATTCATACTTTGGACGATGCGATCGAAGACCCTGGATATCATGTCTTTTGTCCAGGTTGCAATGGAGTATGTATAATCTGCGACACATAGATCCACTATGTATGTCTCGTGTCTATGTCGTCTCAATTTGATATTTTCGCATAGATCCACAGTGTATTCCTAGTGGCTATGCTATATTTTGAATGCATGGATCCACAATGTATGATTAGTGGCCATGACCCAGGTCTACAATTGTCATCAGTCTATGATCTGAGTATGGGAATGCCTACCTCAGAATTGGTATATATGATATTCTGTTGATGCTTGGTTGTTCGCAGGTTTCCGATTAGGTGTGCTCCTAGTTCCCGACACACACATGCAGCTTACAAAGTCTTTCAGCTGTCACTAATTCCAAACTCATAATTTGGGGGGCATTCAGTTACCCATGATTTTGGTCGTCATGTTGATGTATTGATGATGGTGTACTCAGGCTCTTCATAAAAACTTTTACCTGAGAAAAGTTACTTTCATATCTTCCAAGAAAACTCATTTTTGAAGAGGGTTCGCAGGCTGCTAGTATATTTGGCTACGAGAATGACCCATTCTCGTAGGCTACCTTAAGCCAGGTGCAAACTTCTCGCACTGTGTTGAACTGCTAGGGTGCGAACTCTTCCTAAAGCAAGGAAAAAGATGAATTCTCGAAGCTTCTAGAAGGGAATCTTCTAGAAGGATGGGTTTGCATTCAAATGGTTATCCTAGTACTGAATTCCTTGATATTTTGGGATCATTCTTATCCAAGTAACTAATTCATTTTCTCCTATATATTGAGGGAATTCTCATGGAAAAGGTTAAGAAATATTCATTGGAGAATTGGTGAAAGAATTGTGTGAAGGACTGAATATTGAACAACAACTTGGAGACTACAGTAAGCCTATCAAAAGGAGTTGATTTTCTTCATGCAAGGATTGGAGCAAGTGTGTGTGTCGGAGCTAGGAGCCATTGAAAGGAAGTTTGCGACATCAAGGCTCAGGTTGTAATCTTTACTTTCCATTAATATGATACAATAACATGTCCCTTTCCCATAAAACTATTTCCACTTTATTGTATAATTCCTTGATCACATACATAGATTGACTGTTGAATAGATTGTGCTATCTTCACTTTGGTTGGTTTGTGTTGTCTTGGTCTTGGCTGCACGAGAGAACTGGAGCGAAGCGGGAGAAACAAAGACCATAGGAAGCGATAATAAGGTATGTTATTTGTTCTTTCCTACTATTTAATTCAATAGTCAAAATCTAGGGAAAGACTCATGTTCTATCTTGCTTTGTTCTAGATCCAGGTGGATCTAGGGAGATCGATTAGTGTCCGCACCTATGGATTTATCCAATAACATGTGCATAGGATGTTGTCGCGTAGTGGATTTCATCCCACAATGGATTTTGTCGCGTAGTGGATGCTGTCACGCATAGGAGGTTGTCATGGAGTGGATTTGATCGTGCATAGGATGTTGTCACGCATATAATTTTGTCGTGCAGAGGATGTCATTGCATAGTGGATTTTCCTGTGCACAGGCTACAACTCACGCCGCGCAAATGACTGGTTTAGTGGTCAACTTCAAGATATCTTTATGACCAACTGGAGAGGAATTTTTAAAATTCCCGAGATTTTTTTGTTGAGGAAAAACCAAATAATAAAAACCTCTCTCATATTTTAAATATGTGTCATAGATTGGGATATTAGAAGGAATATTTGAGACCAATTTTTCAGTTTTCATGATTTCCTTTCCGAGACATGTTTTTGTGACACGTATTCCGACCAACTGGAGATGAATTTCAAGAAACTAAGAGAGGATTTTCTTTATAACGAGATTAAATACAAAAACCTCTTTCAGTTTCTAAAAATAGTGTTTATCAATGAGATACGTTGTCATCGTTAACACCTATTTTCCTAGTTTGCTGCACAATCCACTGCGTGTTTTGTTGTAGGTTACTGTTGCGTATCAGACTTGCTATGCAAGGGTGACAGAGTGCCCGACAGTGCACAAGACGACTCATCACAACCATATGGTCGAATTTTGATCATGATCAATTATTGTAAAGAATATTTTGGTTACGATTATGATTTGGCAAAGTCGGGTTTTCTATTTTTAGTGAATCCATTGAAGTTATTGTTCTCTTTCAAAGAAAAAGGATCCATGATTCTAGAAGGGAGTAGTTCGACCCTAGAAGCTTAGGGTGACATTAGTTTTCTATATATGGGGATCATTTTCATGTAAATGAGGTTGGTTGGAAAAATTGGTAGACGACATCTATTGTATGTAATTTGATTTTTTGACTGAAATTTAATGCAAAGGTCCTGTAACTTGATGAAAAGATTCTAGTTGTAGCAGTCATATGTATTGTGCCTCTTTCTTTGTGTATGTGCTTACTATCATATTTATTCATATATTTTTTTGTCTATTTTAGAATGAAATTTTGAACTTGTGGATTCGCTGCGCAACTCCCCTTCTTCGCGACACTTTGACAAAACGTTTTCTTCTAAATCTAACTCTGAATTCGCTCGCTTCGACGCTCTGAGTTACTTTATGTGTTTTTCTCTCTGCCACACAATATCATTTTACATTGAATATTGTTGCTCGCCTAGCCTTATCCTCTCAAGTTCATTCACTGAGTCATTTGTCTCTGTCATTCCCTCAAATCGAGTCCATAGCCCAAGTCTTACTTTCTTGTGCCAATATAACTAGAGCTCGTTTTATCAAAAGTGCTAAATCTAGCCACTGCTTTCAAAGTTGTATCCTACGTGGAGACCACGCCTTCCGAGAGAGCCCTCTCCAGATCCGAAAGGCTAGTTTCGGGTCTCAAAGTTGGTTGAAAAAGTTACCTTCGTCATCTGTTTATCAACCGAACATATTTATAGAGTGCTAACATGTTATTCACTCTATATTTCTGTAGCATATCCCACCAAAGCACAACATGACCCTTTAGTTTAGTCATGGTGAATCGAATCCTATTGTGATCTTGAAAATTTTCACACTCAAAATATCTTTCAAGCTCTCCTATCCAATACATGAGAGTGTCGGCTTTCAAACTACCATCGTAGCATGAAACTTCCACCCTTGCACTATCTCTATCTTTCAAAAAGAATATTAAATGAACCATTGGGTCTACTTCCTCAACATTTTTCTCTTCTTCTTCAGGCTCATCTTTAGACTATGAACCTGTTTCGACATCTCCATACCTTCTAGTTTCCAGTTCTTCAATCCTTCTTTGTAATTACTCAAGTTCTCTAGCTGCCCCCTCGTGCTTTTCCTACCCTTCATGACATCATCCTTACGCGTTGTCTTGAAACTTGCATTGAGACTGACATTCACAAGTGTTACCTTTGGGTATTGTTCTCTCACAAATCAAGAACTAAACCAACTCTAATACCAGTAAATGCGGTCACCCTAGCTTCTAATCTCAATCCCTATGAAACCCAAGTGGATTCCCACAAAGTACATAACTAACAACATACTAATATATAATATAAATTAATATTTAAAGAATGCCATGAAGAAATTTATGCTACACAAACATAAAATCAACAATAAAATAATGGACAAGAACAATAATGTGTTTATTAATCAAAACATAAATTTGTTTACAGACTTATTATAGCTCAAACAAATCTGGAACAATTCACCTCTCTGTTTTTTACCCTTTTTGTTGTCTTTTCTCTTTTATGTTTCTTCTTGGCGGAAATGAAATCAATCTTGCTGAAAACTCTCTCTTTGAGTTGAGATGACCCCCTTTGGATAATTTTCTTTCCTCCTTTATCTGTTTGTTTCTTGGTATCTGAAACATTCAGGCCCTTCAAATTCCTGATTTTTTTTTTCTTTTCTTTTCTTGGGTAGTTACATGGTCCACTTTCTCAAAAACATTTTCCAAATGATGAGTTGACGAGATTTAAACAATTGCGGCAAATTAATTGATTCATTTTACCTTAATAAATCGGTATGCCACTTGTGACGACATTGTTTTGACCAAACACGTGGATCTAAAAATGAAAAAATCGTAATTAAAATGGATCATGTGCGTGTTTCAACAATGTTATATCATGTATTGCAGTGATTGTTCCAACACAGTGTTGCAGTAACTGTTTGAATAATGTTGCAACAACTATTTCAACAGTGTTGCAACAACCGTTTCAATAGTGTTGCAACAACTGTTTCAACAAAAACAAAAACATGTTATAGCAATAGGAATTTGACACTTATTCCTCCCTATAATTTATTAACACAAACTTGAAATATTTTTGGTTTGATGCAAATTGCTTGAGGCTAAAGATGTTCCTGCATCAACTTTTCTTCTGTAGGAGTCTTTGTGAAAATGTTTGCAACTTGATCTTTTGTAGAGTAAAAAACACTTCAATAACTTGATCATGAATGGGTTTTATGATGAAGTGCATGTGTAGCTCAATGTGTTTGTTGCACTAATGTTGAACTGGATCGTTGACAAGATGGATGGCACTCTGATTGTCACACCAAAGGGTGGTCAGATGTCATTGCTGGAAGCCAAACTTTGAAAGGATATACCGAATCCATAAGGCTTCTTGACTTACATTAACCATTGCTTGGTACTCTGCTTCTGTCAAAGAAAGTGAAATATCCTGTTATTTCTTACAGGACCAAGTGACAGGTATTGAACCAAGGATGAAAACATAAGCTACATTAGACTTTTGATCATCAAGGTTATTGACCCAATCTAAATTAGTGAATTCAACCAATAAAGGAGTCCCCCTCGAGCTATAATGTATCCCAAATTGAATTGTACCTCAGACATACTAAATTATCATTTTAGCTTCTTTCCAGTGGATTTCATGGGTTGATTGGATATACTGGGAAACAAGACCAACAATAAAGGAAATACCAGGATGAGTATGAGTCAAATATAAGAGGATATCGACTAACTTACGGTACAAAGTGGCATCAACTTCAGGAGAAGTACAAGTGGAAACAAGTTTGACTCCAGACTGGAAGGGAAAAGAGGATAGTTTAGAATCATCCATGTGAAAGCAATGAAGAATGTCACAAACACACTTAGAATGGGAAAAAAAAATTCCTTCCTTGGTTTGAAATACTTGGAGGCTAAGAAAATAGTGCAAATAACTTAAGTCTATCCTTTAAAATTTGTTTTTAAGGATGGATTTCACATGGGTCAAAAGTTTTGGGTCACTACCAGTGAGAATAAGGTCATCAACATAAAGGACAATAATTATGAGGAGACTTATTATTTTCTTGTTATAGACATTAGGGTCATAATGACATCTAGAAAATCTATTATCAAGACAAAAGCTATCCATTTTGGCATACCAAGCTCGAGGAGCTTGCTTAAGAACATACATAGAATTATTAAGGTGACAAACAAGGCTTGAGTCATTCTAGACATAGCCAAAAGATTTTTCCATGTAGATATATTCTTGCAAATCCCCATGCAAGAAGGTGGATTTGACATCCATCTGATGGACCTCCCATTTATGTGAGGAAGTAAGGACTAGGACAAAGTGGATGGAATTGATTTTGGATACATGGGAAATTTTTTCATTATAATCAGTGTCTTCAACTTGAGAGAATCATTTAGCTAATAACTAGGCCTTGTGTCTTTCAACACTTCCATCTAATGCATACTTAGTTCTGTAGACCCATTTACATATGACAAGTTTTCTTCCTTTCGGAAGAGGTACAAGATCCCAAGTATTGTTCGCTATTAAAGAGTGATACTCTTCATTCATTGTTATATCGTAATTTGGATGACCCAAAGCTTCTGCAAATGTCTCTGGATCATGATTCTTTTAAAATTGATCCAAAAGAGAAGAGTCTTGTTGGAACTGTGAACATGTTCGATGCTAATTTGAAGGATTACCGACAATATCACCAACTACTTCTCGAGTTGAATGGACCCATCTAGAAAGCAGTGGTACTAGTGCATGTTCATGTTCAATGGACTCATCTAGAGGAAGGTGAGCAGGGAGAAGGTGGATTTTCATCCTCACTATCATCATCATCTGAAGAAGAAACCATAATAGGAAGAGAATATGACACAAACGTCGAATATGGCTCACAGGAGGAAGAAGGAAAAAACACCAAATTAGGCTCATAGACCAAGATATTTCCATCAAATTTAACATCTCTTCTAATAATAATTTCATTAGAATGAGGTTGAAGAAGTATATAATCTTTGACATCTTCAGAATATCCAAAAAAAATACACTTCTCAGTTTTAGGCTGTAAAGATTTCCTTTTCTCATCAGGAATGTGAGCTCATGCTACACTACCAAATACATGGAAGTGTCTTACATCTGGATTAATTTTATTCCATGTTTCTTTTGGTGTAAAATTTTTGAGAGCCTTTGTGGGAGTGCGATTTACTATGTAATTTTCATAGTTAATGGCTTTCACCCAATAATTAAGACTTAATCCCTTAAATTGGATCATACCATTAGCCATTTATTTTAATGTGCTATTCTTTTTCTCAACAACACCATTTTTCTACAGTGAATATAGAATAGTGTGTTGAATTTGGATGCCTTGTGCTGTGTAGTAATGTGTAAAATTATTGTTCACGTATCCGCCTCCATTATCTATTCTTAATCTTTGAAGTTGATGTCAAATTGCTTTTCTACAAGGGTTTTGTAGACCAAAAACTTGTCAAAAACGTTTCTCTTGAGTTTTAATAAGTAAACCCAAGTGCGTCTAGAGAAGTCATCAATAAAAGTTAAGAAATACTTGCACTTAGAAAAAGGAGGAGAAGAAAGCAGACCACACAAGTCACTATGAAAAAGCTGCAAAGGGCCGAGGCATGCCAAGAGGCACATTGTCAAATTTGTCCTGATGATGTTTGTCGAGAACAAAACCAACACAAACACCATCTTTGCAAGAAACAAGATGAATACCAATCACCATCTGTTGATTACATAGTTTCTATAATGAACGATAGTTTAGATGACCAAACCGCTCATGCCAAAGTTTTTTCAAGTCATCGCTATGAACAACAAAAACTGATGGAAAATATGATGACCCAAAGTTTTCAAACTTGTACAACCTGCTAATATCATCAACAATTATAGTTGCAAGGATATGCTTAGGATCTTTTAAATCCTTAAGTACAACTTGGTGAGGTGAAAAAGCTATGGTTTTAACTTCAAATGAATGTGTCATCTGATATACTGATAGAAGGTTGTTGAAATGACCATTATCTACCTCAATTGTTCCAGAACATACAACACTAAGAGATCTATCATCACCAACAAATATTTTCTTGGTATTACATTCATTTATAGAAAAATATATGGCTTTATCCTTATCCATACGATAAGATGGTCCAGAATCAATAAGCCACTCATCATAAGAATAAGTGGAAGTTGCATTGAAGGAGAAACCAGAAGCAAAAAGTGCACATGTCCACGAGAAGAAGAAAAAAGAGAATCAATATTGATGTTGTGCTTCTTCATCATTGCTTCTAATGCTTCCTTCTTCTTAAAACATTTGGACTCCACATGACCATATTTCCCACAAAATTTGCAATGTATGTTAGTCTTATTATTTTTAGATTTTTCTCCTTTATCACCATTATGAGGAGAAGTTGGCTGAGAGGGTTTGGGACCCTTGTTTTTCTTGTTGTTGTGGTGAGGATGTTACTTCTTAGGTTTCTTGGATTTATCTTTCTGTTGGGCCCCTAAGTCTTTCTTGGAGTTACATGCATTTTCAATCACTCCAAGTTGCACACGTTTATCTTTCTCTCTAATCAAAGCATCATGGAAAGGCTCAAGAGTGGGATCTTTATAGGCACTAGCTAGAGCATCTCTAGTGGCATAAAAGGTAGATACAAAGAAAAAATATGCAATACCAAGCTTAGAAAGGACAATATAGATGCATCAATCTTCCTTGAGATCTATTTTGCATTATATACATAAAAGTCTAAGTGTTTTGAACTTAGATAAATAATCTTCAATGCAAAAAAAATCATTAGGAATTAGAGTCATTAACTGATTTTCTATTTGATGGATTTCAGTAATATTGTGTTTATGTAAGATACCAGATATAATAAATATGCAAAACATAAATAAAATGCTAGAAATGGCAGAATAATAGTAATGTATCCAACATAATCTCCACAATAACACATTAATGATATAAGAACAACAATAGAAATAACACTTTGATTCAGAAAGCAATGTTCATAGGCCTCTTCGAGGGGGCAACCTCCAATCGAGTAGTGCTCTTTTACAATAATCTCCAAGCTAGGGTTTTCATACCCTCGACCCTTATTTATACTAAATATGTCTATCAAGAGAAGCATCTAAAGGAAGATCCTTCTAGAAGTGGAAGATTCTATTAGGTCTTCTTACATCCGCCTTATTCTATTTTATTGAAAGGACTTATTAATATTGACTATTATTACATCTGGATATATTGATCTACCTATGTGCGGGTTAGGACCCTAACATGTATGCCCCCTTAAAAACAACCTTGTCCTCAAGGCTTGAGATGTGGAAACTGTTGCAGAATGGTAGTTGGTTCCCAAGTGGCATCTGCTGGAGTCGTATCTTTCCACTGGACTAGCACTTCCTTGATGGTTCTTTGATGCAGGCGACGCTCATGCTGGTACAACACTGCTTCTGGCTGTAGCCAAATGGATCCTTCTTCAACTAACTTGGAAAGGTTGGTTTGAATTTGGCACCTAGTTCCAATCACCTTGTTTAAGCATGAAACGTGAAAAACTAGATGTAGCTTCGACTGACTGGGAAAAGCTAACTGATATGTGATTTGTCCCACACATTTGAGAACTGTATAAGGACCATAAAATTTGGGCGCTAGCTTTTGACAATGCTTGGCCTTGAGGGAAGTTTGCTTGTATGGTTGCAGTCGTAGAAACACCTGATCCCCTTCTGCAAATTGATGTTCAGAGAGACCTTGATCTTCTTGTTGCTTCATGTGATTCTGTGCCATGACCAAGCTCTCTTTAAGGGTATGAAGAATATCCTCTCGAACTGTAAGTGTTTGGTCAATCGTCTGGACCTTCGAGGTACCCTGTAAGTATGAGAGAACTGAAGGTGGCTTCTGTCCATATACCGCTTCAAAAGGAGTCATGCGAGTAGTTGTATGGTAGGAAGTGTTGTACCACCATTTGGCTAGGGGTAGCCATTGAGCCCACTGATGTTTTTTTTCAGAGGCAAAACACCTCAGATATGTTTCCAAACACTTGTTGACAACTTCAGTTTGACCATCAATCTGATGATGATAAGTTGTGCTGAGATGCAATTGGGTGCCCTGTAGCTTAAATAGTTCTTGCCAAAAATTTCCTGTGAAAGTTGGGTCACGATCAGAAACAATAGAGTGCAGCATGCCATGAAGCTTGAATACCTGGTCCATGAAAATTTGAGCCACCGTGGATGTAGTAAATGGGTGTTGAAGAGCGCAGAAATGAGAATACTTGGGAAGGCGATCCACAACCACCATTATAACTGATTTACTCTCGAATTTGGGTAAGCCGGTAATAAATTCCATAGAGATATCCTTCCAAATAGCAGGTGGAATCGACATCAGTTGTAGTGTGCCCAGAGATTTGACTATTTCTCCCTTGTTGTGTTGACGCACCTCACATTCAGTGACAAAATTACAGATGTCCTATTTCATACCATCCTAGAAAAAAGAATGTTTGACCCTGTCATATGTTTTGGTGAACCCTGAGTGCCCCGCTGTGGGTGTATCATGAAGCTCAGAAAGTACCGTGGATTTAAGATTTGATTGTTTACTTAAATACAAACGACCTTTGTATCGAAGCTCATCCTGGAGCCAAGAGTACTCTAGGGGATTCAAAGCCTTGGTCTGTAATTGCTGGATTAGATGTGAACTTTTGGGATCTTGAAGCCATTCCTGGCGCACAACTTGGAGCCAATCAGGCACAATGAAGGAAAGAGAAAATAGGGATCCTTCTTCTTCATATTTTTAGGACAATGCATCCACCACTACATTGCCTTTTCCCTTCTTGTAAATGATCTCATAATCATAACCAAAGATCTTAGTCACCCATTTTTGTTTCTCCTGGGAGGAAATGCATTGTTTCAGAAAGTACTCGAGGCTTTGATGGTCGGTCTTAATTTGGAAGAGTTTCCCCAAGAGATAAGGGTTCCATAGATCAACAACATGCAAAATAGCCAACATTTCCTTTTCATAAATGGGTTTGCCTAGATTCCTTTCAGATAGTTGCTTGCTAGTGAAGGCCAAAGGTCGACCCTCTTGCATAAGGATAGTGTCGATTCCTTTCCCTGATGCATCACATTCCAACACAAAGGTCTTTGTGAAATTAGGAAGGGCCAGAACCGAAGTGGTGCACATGGCCATATTCAAGGTTTGAAAAGCTTGAGCAGCGGTTGGAGTCCAAGTGAAAGAGTTATTTTTGAGGAGAGCAGTGAGAGGTGTTGCAATCTTTCCATAGTTATTAACAAACTTGCGATAATACCCTGTTAAGCCTAGAAATCCATGCAATCTTTTGAGAGTCTTTGGGTGCAGCTAGTCTTGCATATATTCAATCTTTTTCGAATCCACCCTGACGCCATCCTTGCCAACCATATGACCCAAGTATTCTACTTCCGAAGCACGAAAAGAAAATTTAGACTGTTTCAGGAAAAGTTGGTGCTGGGAGAGGAGTTGGAGAACTTGATCCACATGAGTAAGATGGTCTGTCTAGGTTTTACTATAGATGAGGATATCATCAAAGAAAACTAAGACAAAATGACAGAGAAAGGGACGAAAGACATGATTCATGAGGCTTTGGAAGGTGGAGGGGGCATTACACAAGCCAAAGGGCATGACCAAAAACTCATAGTGGCCCTCATGAGTGTGAAAGGTCATCTTGGGAATGTATACCTCTTTCATACGTATCTGGTGATAGCCCGAGCGAAGACAAGTTTAGTAAAGAATTGGGCACCACTCAATTCATCCAGAAGGTCATCAATGACAGGAATGAGAAATTTGTCTTTAATGGTTAGTTTGTTGAGGGCACGGAAGTCAGGACACATTCACCAAGAACCTTCTTTCTTCAGGACCACGACTACAGGAAAAGAGTAAGGGCTCGTACTAGGGCGGATAACTCCTGCATTAAGGAGTTCCTGAACCATTTTCTCAATTTCATTTTTTTGTGAAAATGGGTGGCGATATGGACAAATATTGGGAGGAAGGCTTCCGGGTATAAGGGGAATGGAATGATCATAAAAATTGTGGGAAGGAGGGAGTCCTTGGGGAGTGGAAATACCATTTGATGTTTAGAAAGGAGAGCTTGGAGGTCATGCAACACCAGGGGTGTCTTTGTTGCTTGTATGGCATGGAGTTGGGCAATGACACCATAATGACCTTTTTGAGCAGCGTTTCCATGCGATGGGAACTAATGACCTCAGGTGAACCAACAATGATGCCTTGGAATTTATATTGCTGGCCTTCATGGTCGAATTGCATGGTTAATGCCTTAAAATCCATGAGAATGGGACCCAAAGTTCTTAGTTAGTCTGCACCCAACACAATGTCACAACCACCCATGTCGATAGAAAACATATGGGATTTTAGGTGGTAGTCACTGATTTGGAGATGCACATTTTCACAGCACCCTCCACATTTCATGGAACCACCATTGGAAATCATGATTTGGAAATTTTTGATAGCATGGATGTAGCAATGAGTTTCTTGGGCAATTCGACGATGAATAAAATTATGGGTGCTTCCACTATCAACCATAATGATGACCTTCCGATGCTTGATGTAACCGATTAACTTGAGGGTTTGGGGAGTGGAAAAGCCAGTGAGAGCATTGAGGGAAATGAAGGGTTCTACTTCGGGAGGGTCTGAGGGAGGGGTTATGTCAGTGATTTCAGGTGACTCAGACATAAAGGGAGTTTCAACATCCTCTTCTGAAATATCCTCAGAGATGGCCATAAAAAGATTTTGTTCCTTACACTTATGGCCTGGGAAATATTTGTCATCACAATTATAACAAAGGACTTTGAGTTGGCATTCAACCATTTTAGCCTTGGTCAATTTTTGGATCTTTAATGGGGCGGAGGGAGTAGTGGGAGTGACGGGTTTAGGGCGAGGGATAAAGGAGGGTTTTCGGTTTTGATATGATACCACCTGTTGTGCTTCTTTAGCTCTTTTAGTAGCCTCCACCCAAGTCGAGGGCGAGCCATGAGGACATGGGCTTGAATATCCTCCTTGAGGTCACTGATAAAACACTCTCGAAAGAAAGCATCAGTCATGCCCTCTGTTTGAAAAGCCAGGCGCTCAAAGGAAACTATGAAGTCTTCTATTGTTTTTGATTGTTTCAACTTTGTCAAACAACCCAAATGGTTGGTGTCCATGTCAAAGCGTATATAAAGCTCAGTCACAAATTGGGTCCAAGCAATATACCCTTGACGGGAAGTTTTTATCCATTGCCACCATTGCCAACGTTCTTGATCTAGATGGAGAACACCATACCAGAGTTTGGCCAAGTCATCTGTGATGTCGTATAAACAGAAATAATGTTCCATCTGGGTTACCCAAACAGTGGGGTCTGAGCCATCAAATTTGGTCACATCCACCCGCGGAAGGCGTATGTCACATTGAAAGTGATGGTTCTGAAAGGTATGGGAATGGGAGGAATGTTTGTCTTCAGTCTTTGGAGGTGCTTCAAAGAAATGGTCATCTGTAGGGATCTTCAGTTTGGTGCAGAGGGATGAAAAGACAGAATCAAGCTAGGTGGTCAGTTCTTGTTTGACTTCCTCCATTGAGGACTGCATGGTTGTATTTATGGTTGTATTGATGGATGAATCGATGGAGGAAACAGTAGCACTGAGTTGTTTCACTTCTTTTTGGGTTTCGAGGAAACCAGATTGTAAGGTGTTGAAGCGAGTTTCCAGATCTTGGCTACGGGTATGGGCCATGAGAACGGGTGAACTGAAAAGGGGCGAGCGGGGTCAAAAAATTTACTGAAAAATAATATGGATGAATGTTATAAGGGCAGAGAGATGAATCCAATGGAATATGTCTCAAATAATGGTGAAAAATTTTCCAGACTTTTTTTTTTTTTTTTACACCTGCAGAGTTATACTCCGGTCTAAAGAATACTATAGTGATGAAATCCCTAAATGATTAATCAGAAAGAAATATGTATTTACTTGGCAGCCCAAACACAGTTGCACAACAATAGATCTGGTCTGTTTTAATTTGTTTATGTTTCTGTCCCCCAAGGGTTAGGTATTCAAGGGTTCTACAGACAAGGGTTTTCCCTGTGCTATAGCTCTCTAATATACGTGTGGGGTGTTGGAAAATATTGAACCAGCAACGAATGCATGTTGATAGTTGTTTTCATTGATGGAAAATTTACAGACAGCGAATGGTTGTTGTCATTAATGGGTTTGTATCAGATAGATTGCAACAAGATCACCTTGTCGGAGAGAGGATCTGAGTTGTCAGATCGGAAGCAGACACCCGTCAGCTGTCAGATCTGCAGAAACTGCATCGGGCGCCTCCAGGAGAAGCTCGACAGGAGGCTTCATCGGAGAATCGGGGATCGGGACTTTGAAATGTCCAATTCACTTGACAACGAAAACCCCGAAATCACGATATGTGATTTCACGATTTGATCGCAGCCGTTAAAGCAAGAATGAGATTTGGACTGTTGATTTCCTTCATCGGAGAATCGGGGATCGGAGGATCGGGAATTTCGTAGGCATGTGCATGGTGACATCGAAAATGCTGAAACCCTGATGAGAGGTTTGATCGAGGTCATGTGTTGACGGTCATATGGGCCAAGGCCTATAGCCAGCAGGGCTAGTGCGTGGAAAGGGGCGCATCGACATCGGGGATCAGAACTTTGAAGTGACAAAGTCACTTGACATCAGGAGTGCCGATTTCGCGATATGCGAAATCACGATGTAATCTGAGCCATCGGTTCAGGATTTGATCTAGACCGTTGATTCTAGAGTGTGTCAGAATTTTGGGGATCGCAACATGGAGACAAGAACACACTGCAACAGAAATGTCGAAATCACGATATGCGATATCGCGACACAATCGTAGCCGTTGAGTCAAGATCGCATCTGGACCATTAATCTAACTCCGTGTCGGAGTTTCGCGAATCGCGACTCCAAAAGGAAAAGAGACAAGTGCAACAAGGATTCTGATTTCGCGATGAGTGAATTCCCGATTTAATCTGAATCGTCAGATCTGATTATGATATGGATCGTTGATTTGACCGATTTATGTAATTTTGTGTATCAGGATTTATAAGTGAAAAGAACATTGAACATGAGGAATGCCGAAACCCGATTTAAAAGGCAAGAATAATGAAGATTATCCAACGGTGCAGATAAGGTTTGATTGTGATCGGAGGGTTACTGTTCTTCCACACACACTTAACACTTTCAGTTACAAATCTGTTAGTAAAACGGACTCATGATCGCACATTAGTTGTCGATCAGTTGGCATTTCGGTTGGCTGGACAGTTGTCGTCATTTTGCCCAAGGAGTTGGGAAGTTGAAACGTTGTGCCTGTGTGTATAAAAGAAGAGGAAACAGACTATGATGAGGTTGCTGTTCTCAGGAGGAAAGGAGTGAAACAATAAGGAAGAATACAAAAGAGGATGTGTGGTAGGAAATGAAGCAGATGTGCAGAGTGAAATGGAATGCATAGCAGAATAGCAGAGGAAGAGAAAATGAAGAGCAGAATAGCAGAACAGATCAGACTTACAGAACAGAGAAAGGAAGGTAAGAATTGATTTATCTGAGAAATTGTCTGTGTATTCATTATTTTGATAAACAAGGGTGGTTGGGAGGTGCTAGGGAGGACAATTGTCCTCAAAGGTTCAAGTGGGAGCTTGAACACAGGAAGTTGTAGCTTCCATCTGGTTGTAGCCAGAGAAACAAGGGTGGCAAGGTGGTGCTAGGGAGAACAAGTGTTCTCTGTTATACAGGTTGGAGCCTATGTAACTGGAAGTTGGTGCTTCCATCCAGTTGGTGCTGGAACATTCAGGAAGTTGGTGCTTCCATCCAGTTGGTGCTGGAATATTTAGGGAGTT
>ML778490.1:294743-325204 GCA_009831015.1 Picea engelmannii
AAGATACAATTGAAGATGAAGATGAACAGGTCCAAGGATCAGAAAGAGAAGAGGCTGGATCAGATGAAGATGTGAACATTCAAACTGATACAAGTCAACAGAAAGAAGCAAAATCTCCTCTCAGAATTATCAGAAAGAATCATTTTGAAAACCAGATAATTGGGGATATAAATGAAGGAGTTCAGACTAGAAGGAAATTGATTAAGGACACATAACAATCTCATGTTGCCTTTTTATCTATGACTGAACCTACAAATTTTGAGGAAGCTAGTCAGGAAGAAGATTGGATTAGAGCAATGAATGAAGAGTTGGATCAGATTGAGATGTCATGATGGGATCTACTTTGGCCCACTTGTCCCCATCCTTAGAACTTAAGATAAAATAATTTTCCATACTTTATGATTTAAGGAGTATTAATATAATATTCCTTTTTGGTTTAAGCTCCCTAGCTTAGCCCTTTTTCTTAAATTTTAGCCCTCCCTTTCCCTAACTAGTGGAGTTTAGTCCCCCATACTCTTTTATTGTGGTCGGTCTGTGCGCAACGATATATTTTATATTAATGATAATACATATACAAAAATAGGCTCACTAGCCTTTATCATCTAGGCTCTCTGGCCTAATAGAAAACATAAGCCTCCTAGCTTATAATAATTGTCTCACCAACCTATAAAACAAAACATATACACAAAGGCTCCCTGGCCTCAAAATCACACGCACTTAAGTTGTTGCGCGCAATATCATGTAATGTGCACACTTCATCATTTTAGTGTGAAGTACATGCGTGCACTATGCTTACAAAAATGATATCAAATAACTCACCAACTTAAGTACATTTGAATTTTACATTTACAATTGGGTTCGGCTTAGGGGTATTACACATGTTGTTCTTCTACCCTTCATTCCTGGTATATCTCTTCATTTTATATTAGATCCACTCTTTGTCTCACCTAGGGATACAATAATTTCAAGATCTAAATCCCACTAGGTGCATTGAATAGTTTCCATGGTTCAAGAAAGGTGAACTAGTATCCTCCATGTTAAATTACATAAAAAAATTCACGTTCACTACATTCACACTCATAACCGAGAAAGAGCCCAAAAGAATGCCCGAGGAGATCCAACCCTACCTACAATTGGGTGATAATCACAGGAAGGGTGACCAATTTTTGGGAGAAGATGTCATTGTGATTAGGATGTATGAGATTCAATATACTCTGTATAGACTTCCAAAGCTCCACACTCCTAGTATTTTCATATTAGAGTATGTTAGACAATTGGTGGAAATTGGTGAAATTCATTTTTTGAAATCCAAGAAGAAGAGTCACAATAACTATCCCATTTTCATGGTAGGTTAAGCTTTTTTAGATAATAATTGTGACAAGGATGTTTCCTAGATCCTTAAGAAATTGGATTTCCCTTGGGATAATCCTTTCAAGTATGATTCTCATTTTACCATCTTAGTAGAAAAGGGAGAATAGAAGCTAGGGTTTGATGATCATGAGAAGAGGCCCTTGGAGGAGAATTTTGTTGACACACTCATAGCTATAGGTGAAGGCCATATTGGAAGTTGATGCAGAACTCGCTAAGGTCATGTTTGAGGACTTGACTACTCAGCGCAATATGCTAGATGTCACATCATATTATAATTTCTATAGGCCTAAGAATGTTGTGGTCACCAAGACAGAGATGAAATTCACAACGTTGTTGGAGGAAAGGAAGGAAGGAGGTGTTGGAGGACAACTTCAACAAGAAGAATATGAGGGCATGGTGGAAAATGAGGCTATAAATTTGTTTTGAGAAGGTCCCTTATGAATAGATTCTTGAGGATGAGGAGTTCTCCAAACTGTATGATGAATCCCAGGGAAACAAGGAGGATGCGAATGATGATGATTATGGGGAAGAAGAAGTGGGAAAGATAATTCCCATGATGTGGTACACTCAAAAGGAAAAGGAGAGGAAGAAACCTTCAATTGCAATAATCACACTACTTGTCCTTAGAGAAGCCTAGAATCATAAGAAAGTTATTATCGTGCTAAAATCCATAGGATTCAAGGGCATTGGAGGGTCGGGAAAATATGATCAAGGTCATACTAAACCACTCATTTTGGAGGAGAGACCCAAAGGATTGGAACTAGGAGTTGATCCTAGTTACCCCATAATTGAAAAAGTTTATTTGTAGCCCACATTTGTCCCTTCATAAGACACACAGACAAAATTCAACAAGATGATGGAGGATCTGAGCCAAGGTATCCCTCCTAAAAACCCCACATCATCCATTTATACTCATAATCAACAACAAAACATATAGGAAGGAGGCTAACAGGGTCTGACACAAACAAGAATTGGAGAAGATGATAGAAAATGGAGGAAACAAGAAGGAACAAGCAATCTTGGAGGCCTTAGAAGTAGAAGTGCAGAGAAAAGTAGAGGTGGAGTCCAAAGAAGAAAAGGTAAAAAAAGGATAGAGGAATAGAAGGTAAAGACCATAAAAGGAAAGTAGCCAATTAAGTTTCCCATGAAGCAGAGGAAATAAATGATGTAGAAGAAAAAGCATCCAATGAAGCTGATTAGGACGTAGAGGAAAAAATAAAGGAAGTAGAAGAAAAAGAATCCATTGAAGCTAGATATGAAGCATATGAAAAGATAAAGGAAAAATATGAAAGAATGATACAAAGGAAAAAGTAGCCAATGAGATTTCCCAAGAAGAAGAATAGAAGGAAAGAAGTGAAGAGAAGTAGGACATAAGGGGAAAAGGGAGAATGGGCAAGATGAAGAGGAAATTGAGAATAAGAATGAAAGAACATAACTATTAGGAGGATAAATAAAGGGTGAGGTTAAAAATACCATGTCAGAATCAAGCATGCCACAGTAGGTTGGAGGACCTCCCTCTTCTATCTCAACTTCCCCTTCTCCTTCCATTTTTTTCAAATATTCTTTCTCAATTTGTAATGTTATTTTCTGGATTAAATTGTGATAAAGTTTAGAAACGTCTTAACATTTTGAATGGACACTCCAACCATCATCTAGGGATCCAACAAATCTTTTGAAAATATAGAAAAAAGTAAGATCGGAACCAAATAAATAGGAAGAAAAAACAAAAAGTTGTTAATAAATAATAGTAAAATAAAACAAATATAATGAATTATTAGTATTATAAAAAGCAAAGGGGATTAGTAAAAATTAACAAAGTTTAAAAGAATGAAAGAAAATGAAATTGATTTTGAAGGAGAGGAGAAACTTACACAAATCAATAAAATAGGAGATCTAGATCTTAATTAAATGAGTTTAATTAAAAGGAGAGTAATACAAATCAATGAGGTAAAAGAAGGGATGAATAGAACATTAAGAAAATGTGATAAGGAAGAATGGTTAAAGAAGGTGAAACTAAAATAAGAAAATGGATATAAAAGAATTAAATATTACGAATAATCATAAAAGGTTAGTAGGAATATAGCAAAACGATAGGAGTAAAGTATTCGAAATAAATAGATAATTTTAATTATGTAAAATAATTTTAATTAAGCAAAAGAAGAAAAAGAAAATATGAATACAAAATTAATAAAGTTACGAATAAATAATAATGAAAAAGAGGAAAAAGCAAAACTAAATTTAGAAAATGAATAAAAATATTAAAGATTAAGAAAATTGGAATAGAACACTAAACAAACTTTAGGTTGAAATTTAAGCCAGATATAGAAAACATGAGAGAATGAGAATAATATTATAAATAAATGAAGGGGATTGAGGGGTTAGAAAATTAGTAAATTAGATGGAATAAAATAGAAAAAACTATACTTTACAAAACAAAAAAAATAGAAACAAAATAGAAAAAGAAATGATGAAAGAGTAGAGCCAAAGATAATGGATGATCAATCTCCAAGATTGGCTAAGCTTGTAATTGTTTTATCGATTTAAGTTATGAGTAAGTTTTTCAATCTTTAAGGCTTCCCTAATGATTCGTGAAGAGTAATGAGTGGTCAATGTTGAAATTTTGGTTTGATTAAAGTAGATGAGGTGTTTGGTGTCATGGTTAATGTTGTGTTTTGGTTTGAATTTTCTTTGATTCAGTTAAAGAAAATTTAGTTTCAAAGATATGGGTCTCTTTGAGACAAGCTTCTCCATGTAAATTAAAAATTTGAGTATGAATATTTTCACATAATCATAATTGTAATGCTATTTTTTGATTAAATAATGGTGGAGTTTAAAAATTTCCCATTTTTTCAAATGAAAACTTCATCCATCATTAAAAAAGTTCAACAAAGTTTTCTTAATTTTCTCTTCATCCTTTATTTTTCTTCTTTTACCTCTTTGACATAATTATGATTAACACTTTATTTCTAATTACTTTACTCCTATCATTTTGATAAAATCCTATTAGCCTTTTACTCTTACCTTAATTCTTTTAATCTTTGATTCCTTTATATCCATTTTATTAATTTAGTTTCACCTTCTTTAACCATTCTTCATTAGTCTTTATTATTACCTTTTCTTAATTTGCTATTCATCCCTTATTTACCTTCATTGACTTGCATCACCCTCCTTTTTAATTAAATTTATTTAATTAAAATCTCTTCTTCTTTTCATTTGTCTAAGTTTCTTCTCTCCTTCTAAATCAATTTTCTTTTCATTCATTTTTTTAAGCTTGGTTAATTTTTACTAAGTCCTTGGTTTTAAAATATTACTAATTTAGTGTATTAAATTATTTTATTTTACTATTATTTATTAAACGATATTTGTTTTTACTTTGTATTTATTTGGTTCAGAGTTCATTATTTTTAATATTTTCAAAAATTTTGTCCACTTGATGATGGGTGAAGTGTTCACTTGAAACATTGAGATTTTTCTAAACTCTACCACAGTTAAATCTAGAAAACAGTTTTTCAATTATGATTAACTCTGAAAACCTTCATGTTCAAATTCTTTCTCTAGCTATACCAGGAGAAGTAGTTAGCGCCTCACACACAACCAATCAACAATTCTCATGATTTGATATTGTTCAACCCTTAGTTCTTGTTACCCCTTGGAGATCATTAGGAAGGAAAATGAAACGAAGAGGGTCAATAAAGATGCTCTAGCTTCCCTAGAGAATTTTGATCCATTTTCCCAACCTAGGCTCACTCCTATATACAATGACAAGATGGGGAAATACACTATAATCACCTTTGTAACACACCCCAAACTCTCTTTTGGGCATATGTCACTACAATTCAACCTCTGTACACACTGTACAATTTATTTATTTTTAACCTAGCTCATATCTCCATAACATAACAACTATGATAACATTAATTATATAATTGCACATTCCTAGACTTACCACAAGATGGAAATTACACATAATCTTCTTTGATACCATAACTATGCACCTTGGTCACCATACCAAGTATAAATTCCTTCACTAAGGTACCCTTGGTAGCATAATTGTTCCATGTCATAAATACATAATGAACACTACCATGATATGCACCATATGACATAACATGACCAACAATACAAATAATCATAAACACATATAACTATAAACAACATATGTTCACAAGATAACACAAAATTAAAACCATAATCATAACAATTATATTGTGTAAATGGCAACAACTAGTTGTAGACCTCATACATTCCACCCAACGATAACCATTGTTGTTCTAGCTCTCTCAATAGTAGGTCATTGTCGAGCTGGGGCTATGACTCCACTAATGCACTCTTTCTAGGCCAACTAAGGTATCACTATCAATATTGGGTGAAAACTAGGCTATAGCACAGGTCAAACCCTTGTCTGTAGGAAACCTATAAGTCTTAACCCCTGGAAAAGAAAAAAATAGAAAAGGAACACGTGAGATCTATTATCGGAGAATTTTTCTTGTTAAAAATTTGGGTCGTTCACCACTGCAGTATTCTTCAATCCAGAATATAACTCTATAGAAGTAGATTATAGTGGTCCCCCTGACACCCTTATTCGTGACCTATCTCATTGGATTCATCTCCTTGCCATGATCGTAGTGGTACCTATCATTTTTAAGTCTTTTTTTTTTCCAGTGGACTAAACCCCTTCCCGACACCCTTATTTGAAACCTATCCCATTGCATTCCCCTTTCCACACTGATCGATGTGGTACCTATTAGTTATAAGCCTTTCTTTTCTTGTGGTCCCACACACCCTTCCCAACACCCTTCTTTGACATATATCCCATTGTCTTTCCCTTCTCGCTCTGATCACAGTCATATATCTCACCTATCCTCCTTTTTTCAGTGGACCCATTTTCCCTTACAGGAACCCCTCCTCACCAAATGGCCAAAACTCACAACCAATACTTATAAGATTCCATCACCTAGAACAAGGAGAAAATCTAACATGTGAATTTTGAATACCAAATTCATGGGCGAATTTGACGCCCTCAAATATGTTGTCAACTAGTTGTTGAACTGATCCCAGGGCCCTTCCTTAATCAGAACAACTGTCCCACTTAGATGGTGTTGAATCCTCCCATTCTATGGTATTTCAATCCAACTCCTTATATAGTGACCCTATCTTCCCAGAGTTGAGGTAAATAAATTTGATGGCTTCGATCTCACGGGTTGGGTTACTCAAATGGAGCATTATTTTTCTTTGCATGACATTACTGATGAGTTGGCCAAATTTTGTTATGTTGTTCTCTATATGGATCCTGAACGCTGACGCCAAGGGTATGTTGCTTGGAACCATTTTTTTGCAGAGATCTATGAATACTTTGACATCGACACCCACTATTTAGGCCATTTGACCAAGTTGAAACAGTCAGTCACAATGGAAGAATTTCTATCCGCCTTTTAGAACTTGGCCTTCATAACAGAGGTACTGAAAAATTCCTTCTTCTGGGAATTCTTTATCAATGGCCTAAAGGATGAAATCTGAGCCCAAGTCTTCATGGCTCTCCCTTAAACTTGGTTGGAAGCTACTAAATGTGCCAAAGAAGCACAACAAGTTGTGTTTTCCCAAAACCACAAACCCTCTTTTCTTCCTCACCCTCAACCTACCAATCCTACTCCTCCTACCACCCCTCTCAAGGTCCAAAAGTTAACTGGGGTAGAAATCGATGAATGTCAACTCGAGGGTCTTTTCTATAATTTTTATGACAAATATTTTCCTGGGAACAAGTGTAAGGAAAAAAAGTTTTTATGGCCATTTTAGAGGATGAATTCCCCATGTGGAAGAGCTACCCCCTCCATATGCTACTACTCCACTCGATGACCCACCTGAAGTTGAATCGTTGATTTCGCTACATTCCCTCATTGGATTCTCTACTCCTCAAACTCTTAAGATAATTGGTTACATTAAGTATAGGAAATCCATCATCCTTGTTGACAGTGACAACACCCATAATTTTATTCAACGCCACATTTCCCAGGAAATCAATTTTTATATCTGTGTTGTCAATAGTTTTCAAATTGTGATTTCCTATGGTGGTTCCATGAAATGTGGTGGGAGTTGTGAAAATGTGCACCTACAAATTGGTCAGTACCACTTGGAATATCATATGTTTTCTATTGACATGGGTGGTTGTGACATTGTGCTCGGTGTTGAATGATTACACACTTTTGAACCCTTTCTCATGGATTTTAAAGAATTAACCATGCAATTCCAACATGAGAGACAACAATATCAGTTTCAAGGAATCACAACAATCTCCCCTTAGATCATTAGTTCCCATTGAATGGAAAATTTCCTCAAAAAATTTCATTTGGACATTATTTCCCAACTCCATTCCATTTAAGTAGTTGAGACACCCTCCATGCATCTATCATATCCAAACACCAAGCTATTTTTCCCACTCCCTAGGGACTTCCCCCTTATTGTGGTGTTCATGATCATTCCATTCCTCTTTTCTTGGGAAATCTTCCTCCCAATGTTCGCCCTTATCTTCATCCCTTTTCCCAGAAGAATGAAATGGAGAAAATTGTTCAAGAATTACTCGTTGCAGGTGTTATCCGTCCTAGTACCAACCCTTATTATTCTCCTGTGTTCATGGTCCTCAAGAAAGAAGACACTTGGCCCATGTGTCCATAATTTTGTGCCCTCAACAAACTCACCATCAAAGAAAAATTTCCCATTCTTGTCATTGATGATCTCTTGGATGAATTGAGTGGTGCTCAGTACTTGAATAAACTTGATGTGTGTTATGGATACCACCAGATAGATATGAAAGAAGAAGACATTCCCAATATTTCATTTAGAACTCATGTGGGTCACTATGCATTCTTGTTCATTCTATTTGGCATGTGTAATCCCCCTTCCACTTCCCAAAGTATCATGAATCATGTCTTCCATCCCTGTCTCCATAATTTTGTCTTCATTTTCTTGGATGATATTCTCATCTATAGTAAAACTTGGACAACCCATATCTCCCATGTGGATCAAGTTCTTCATCTACTCTCTCAACTTAAACTTTTCCTCAAATAATCTAAATGTTCCTTTGGAGCCTCAGAAGTGGAGTACCTGGGTCATATTGTTGACAAGAATGGTGTAAGGGTGGATCTTAAGAAAATTGAAGCTATGAAAGATTGGCCTCACCTTAAAAATCTGAAGAGATTGCGTGGTTTTCTGGGTTTTCTAGGCTATTATCGCAAGCTTGTTAAGAATTATGGAAAAATTGCAGCACCTCTCACTGCTCTTCTTAAAAATAATGCTTTCACTTGGACTCCAACAACTGATCAATCCTTCCATGCCCTGAAGGACACTATGTGCATGACTCTTGTCTGGAACTACCATATTTCACCAAGAAGTTTGTCCTAGAATGTGATGCTTCAGGGAAAGGAATTGGGGCAATCCTCATGCAATATGGTAGGCCTTTGACCTTCACTAGAAAACAACTTTCAGAGAGACATTTGGGCCAATCAATCTATGAAAAGGAAATGTTGGCTATTATGCATGTTATGGATCTCTGGCATCCTTATCTATTGGGGAAACTCCTCTAAATTAAAACTGATCACGATATCCTCGACTATTTTCTGGAACAACAAATTTCATCCTCGAGCAAAAAAAATGGGTGACCAAGCTGTTTGGATATGATTATGAGATCATTTACAATAAGGGAAAATAAAATATGGTTGTTGATGCTCTTTCCAGGAAGTATGAAGAAGAAGGGTCCCTCGTTGTCCTCTCCCTCATTGTACCAGATTGGCTCCACGTTGTTCATTGAGAATGGCTACAAGACCCAAAAATTCCTTTCCTGATCCAACATTTGCAAGACCATTCTCCAGCTTCTCCAGGATAATCTTGGCACAATGACGAGCTTCACTTCAAAGGCTGCGTGTATTTAAGTAAACGGTCACAATTTGAATCCACATTGCTTTCTAAGATTCATGCTTCATCTATAGTTGGGTATTCAGGGTTCACCAAAACCTATGAAAGGGTCAAATGTTATTTTTTATGGGATGGTATGAAACTTAACGTCTACACCTTTGTGGATGAATGTGATGTCTTTCAATGAAACAAGGGATAAACAATCAAAGAAACAAGCACACTCCAAATTTTCGATTCCCCTTGCTATTTGGAGGGATATTTCTATGGATTTCATTGTTGGCTTACCTAAATCGGGTATTATAAGTCAGTCATCATGGTGGTGGTTAATCGTCTTTCTAAATATGCTCATTTATGTGCTCTTTAAAACCCATTCCCTGCATCCATAGTGGCTCAAATTTTCATGGATAATATCTTCAAACTTCATGGCATGCCTCATTTTATTGTCTTTGATAGGTATCCCACTTTAACAAGAATTGGTCAATCTCTAGGGAACCCAATTGCATCTCATAACCATCTATCACCCCCAAACTAATGGCCAAAATAAACTTGCCAAAAGTGTTTGGAAACATATTTGTGGTGTTTTGCATCCAACAAACAAAATCAATGGGCTCATTGGTTATCCTTAACTGAATGTTGGTACAACACATCTTACCATACCACTACTCGCACGACTCCTTTTGAAGAAGTCTATGGAAAAATGTCACAGTCAGTTCTCTCATACATGTTAGGTGTCTCAAAGGTTCAGGATGTTGACAAAAATATTACAATCTGAGAGGCCATTCACCATGCCCTCAAAGAAAATTTGGCCATGGATCATGTAACGTCCCCTCCCAATTGATCATGATGGAGGATGAATCAATAGCCTATACGACTCCCGTAGGCTATAGTCAACAAGGGAAATGGATTCAAAGGGGTTTATTTGGTGTCACTATAATGATAAATCCTGGAGTTACATTAAAGAATATAAATAATTATATTTAAATTAAATTGGAGGGAAAATAAAGTGAGGGTTTGATTTGGTAAAAAAGGGGAAAGATCTAGAAGGCCCGGAGGAAGGATAAATAGAGGAGTAACCCTTCTCTTTGGAATTATGGTTTGATCTCTCATTTGGGAGTACTCTTGGATCTATTGTTTCGTTAGGGTTTATCAAAACCCTTCCATCACTGCAACCTAGTTTCGATGGTGCAATACCCACCCTAGAAAGACAAGAGGGGGATTCCATCTAGGACTACCATTGAAGGTTGACTTGGGAATTTTTCATCCAGTTGAAGAAATATTGAGGTATGTAGGAGGTTTAAGGAACTTTCTGGATGAGTTCGAGCCCATAAATTTGCAAGTTTCGGGAGGATTGTGGAGAAATCGGGGTTTAGGGTATCCCCATAGGTTAAGTACGAGCATATTGTGAGGCATTTCTATACGCCTAACAGTTGTACCACAAGGAACTCTGAGATCAGGGTGAAACATGCCATTTGGATTGGGTTCAAAGGGTTATAGGAGAGCCTCCAATAGAGCATACACTACTAGATAAGTGTGTCGCAAGGAGCATCATACATTTGCATCAATCCAAGTTTTCTTGTATTGTTTTCTGTTAGTAGATTTTGCATCTTCCTTGTATCCATAAGACTTGTGTGTTCAAGAGTATTTTGTAGTTTTTATTACAACCATTAGATATAATTGTCTTTCTATAATTGGGGTTTCCATCCATAATAAGATGCCATGGTTATGTGCTCTATTTTCTATGTAATGGATGCATGAAATGTGTTTGAAAAATTGTCTATCTCTTAGTAATAAGCCATAATAGCATTAAGACAAAATGTTTGACAAAATCACATAAGAGAAACAATATTTTGGGCAACAAACATAATATACCCACATAACCTAGTTGGAGACATTACAACTTAGAATCACATGAAACAACAAGCCAATAAAGGTCATTCCGAACATCAATTTGTTGAAAGGGAATAGGTGTTTCTTCACCTCCAACCTTATAAGAAGACTTCAATCAAAGTTGAACATGTCATAAATTTTCTCCCAAATTTTATGGTCCTTATACAATTCTAAAGCAAGTTGGTCCTGTGGCCTACCAGTTAGCTCTGCCCAGTGATTCTAAGCCCCATTTTGTTTTTCATGTCTCATGCTTAAATAAGGTGATTGTAACTAAGTGACAAAATCAAATCAGTCTCCCTGATTTGGATGAAGAAGGTTCCATTTGGTGTCATCCCCAAGCATTATTAGACCAACACAAGTGCCGTCTCCATTAATGTACCGTCAAGGCAGTGTTAGTGCAGTGGAAAAATACAACTCCAAAAGATGCCACTTGGAAGTTGCCCACCATTATGCAACAATTTCCTCATCTCAAGCCTTGATGACAAGGTTGTTTTTCAAGGGGGAGGGCATGTTAGGGACCTAAACTCCCTAACCCCTCATGTAGGTAGAATAATATATTTTCCATGTAATAAATGCCATCATTAGTTAATAGGGGTTATTTAATAAATGTGAACAAGTCAATGTAAGAATACCTAATAGAAGCTTTCACTTCTATAAATATCTTCCTCTAGAATTTTCTTTAGAAGATAGAATTAGTATAAATAAGAGTAGGAGGCATGATAAGTCTTTTTCTTGAGAATTATTATAATAGAGCGCTTCTCTGCTATAGATTCCCCCCTCGAAGAGGCAAGTAAACATTTCTTTATTTTAATAAAGGTATTATTGATGGTGTTGCTATTCTCAATATTTTTGCCCCATTGGTATTTTGTTGAATATTTGTGTTTTTGCATATTACATTAGATCTGGTAACTTACAAAAACTCCTTAATATGTTTGGATATTTGGACTTGGTAGTGAAACAGGTAAGAGAAGCATGTCAAACTAGACACCTAAGGTTGAAATAGTATAAGCACAAAGTCTGGGACATGTTTCACTATTTCTTTGATGTTGTGAATATTACAATTGCCGCTAGAGAAGCCAATTGTAGGCCAAATAATTTGGCTAGATTTGTTGTTGATATCAATCCTCATAATCTGTATTAGTTAGCTTATTACTCCAAGATTATGCATCAACTTGCTATCCTTGAAAATGTTAAGAGATGACTAAGTGTTTGAATATGATGCTTGGATTGAAAGGTTCATGAACATGGTGGATGAATACATGAACACACACATTTATTTAGATGGAGAAGATGAATAAGGGGAATTAGACAAAGGGTACTCACCGAAACATGCTACTCTTGAGATGATTGGAGCGAAGAGGGTTACTAAGATAAAAACAAATTTTATTCCTAGGGGCCTAGTTCCTTTAGAGATATTGTTTGATTCAAATGCTGTGCCATTGAAACCCTCTATCAAACTAGAATTATTCGAAGTGGAGGATTACAATTTGGGAAAAACATAGAACCCTCAATTTGTTAGGTTGTTAAAAACTCTATCTTCTATTGAAAAAGAATAATATGTAAAACTATTTAGAGAGTTTAAGTATTTTTTTTCTTGGAGGTATGAAGACTTGAAGACCTACGATCCATCTATATTTCAACACTCAATTTCTCTCAAGGAAGGTGTTGATCCATTGTAATGTACCCAACCCCCCATTTTCCTTATGGTATGGTGGGGCACTAGAAAATTTCTTCAATTTTCCCAACAAATTCCTCTACAATAACCAACTCTAATACCATAATTAAATTATGCTCCGTCATATGATAAAAATATGTAGATACATGACATGCATTCTTATGCATTAATTAAAATAACATACATAATTGTAAATTCAAACCATTAATGAAATACAACAACAAATAAGCATAAAATACACATAATTCATAGCATGAACACATATACTAAAAAAAATTATCTTTATCAGAAAGAATCGTCAATTGATTGCATATGAGGGACATTCCTCCCAATCATAGGCACTATTGCACTAGTTCTTTCTAAAGTAGGTCACCATCGGGCTGGGACTATGAATGCACAAAGATAAATGATATCCTATGGTTGGATACATTTCCCTCACTCGACCCAATACCTAAAATAATATGGTCTTCTCACACACATACATCCCAACTCACCAACTCTCTTTCCTCTTTGTTCTACACAACCTAGATATGTTGATCCCCTTCTCTGCAATGAAATCCCTCAAGGATATCTCATCTCTTTCCTAGATTCCAGTGCAACTTGGCCAACTGATTGCATATGAGGGACATTCCTCCCAATCATAGGCACTATTGCACTATTTCTTTCTAAATTAGGTCACCGTCGGGCTGGGACTATGAATGCACAAGGAAAAATGATATCCTATGGCTGGATACATTTCCCTCACTCAACCCAATACCCAAAATAATATGTTATTATCACACACATACATCCCAACTCAAAATCTCTCTTTCCTCTTTATTTTGCATAACCCAGATATGTGGATCCCCTTCTTTGAAACGAAATCCCTCAGTCTATCTCACCTCTTTCCTATGTTCCAATGCAGCTTGGCCAAGAAATATCAATGCTAGGAGTTACACATAACCACCAACAACCTAATTCTCAACCTGAATTTACCTTCATCATAATAACCTTCTTTTATAGGGTAATGGAATAGGTTTCTCTCTTCCATATAGAAATTCTAATGAGGTAAAATGAGTGTCCCCTTTCACTAAAACCAAGGTTATATTTTCATGTTCCAATATTGCCACTTGGCACTCGAATAACTCCACCTAACTATATTAGAACACATCCCAAGGTTATTTTCCCTTTTACATAAGCTAAGGTAAACTACTTTGGGTTATGATAAAATATTATTATTCCAAACTTTGGCCTGTTTTATCTCCCTTAGTCCCCTCTCACATTTCTCTCTTGTGGAATCATAGCTCCCCATCATTTATGTCCCTCTCATATCACAATCAATGATGTATTTTATTAATATTTTTGATGTACATATTTACACAGCTTGGTCATTGGCCATATTGTTTGATTTTCAACCTTGATCATATTTAATTACATTACAAATAAAGGGACCAAAATGAGGATATTAAACCCATTCAAACATAAGCAAAGGTAGTCAAATCACTTGTTGCACCCTCTTATCCAAAAAGAGATCAAGAAAATTTGTGATGCAAAATCATCATACTTATGAGGTACTTCATGTGGGTGGCCAATCTAATATGTATTAGAAAAAAGAATTGGGAGAGAAGGATCTTTGTGGATTTCATCAACTTAAATAGAACATCCCTTAAAAAATAAATACCCTTTTCCAAAGATGGATCAAATGATACAAAAGGTGCTAGGGTCTGAAAGGATCTCCATGATAGATGGTTTCTTAGGATACAATCAAGTTAGAATGGATCCAAAAGACATGCTGCAAAAAACCTTTACAACTTTGTGTCAACTCACTAATTGGTAAAGATTAGGACATTAAATTATCAATCCAGGGTTCGTAAACTTGTGATACACAATTGCTATATGTGAGAGAATTAGTTTTAAAATCAATCTTAATTCTAAAAAGAAGACTACAAAATAATTGTAAACTAAGTTTTCAAAGGGAAACAAGAACTAATTCTTTAAATGTTCATAGTCTCAATGGCGGACAATTAATTCACAAAGGGAATTTGTCTCAAAGTAATGGAAACAATCTTTGTGACAAGACTTAGCTTAACTATAATATTTTTAAAGGAATCTATGTGCATATAAGAAATCAAATTTCAAATACTTAAAGAACACTAAAAGTACTCATCTTATTATCCACAGTTTCTTTGGTAAAAAATCGGGTTATAGGATGAAGTTCACTTCTCCCAATAACAAGTTATGGTTGTCACAATTCATTGGTAAATTTTTTTATTGTAAACTGAAGAGATATTTACAATGGTACTATGAAAATTGTGCAATTTTAAACAACTCATCAGAGAGAGAATTCCTACAACAATGCCTTGCTAAAATTTGAGAAAATATTGTGAAGAGGATGCAAGATAATTCTAATAAAAATCATAAAGAATCTAACTTCAATGCAAAGCAATTCTAATATATTTAACCCACATTTTCCATAGTTTTCAATGGTTGAAAAACATGTTGTAAAGGGAATGTGTCATAACAATTTATGACTTCACAACAATACTCCTTTTTCACTTATTGATTCAGATTATTTTCGACACGAAATGAGAGCATAGATATAAGAAAGAAATGTATAGAGATATCTCGGATATCCAATATTATAACAGAAATGTATCAGATATGCAACCCTAAACACATATATATAGTAATACACAATTTTCTATTAATGCACGAAAATGTACAAAGACTATAAAATACAGAGTGCATAAAGACTTGCTAGAATGGTGGAAACTTATCTTTGAGAAGAGATGTGGCAGATACTCGCATTCGTGAGAAGACGATTTTACAATGAGGCTTCAAATTCATTTTATCATAAGTAAAATCCAAAACCCTAACCCCGAAAGATGAAAAGCCAACAATTTTGTGGAGCCTGTTTTGGGTAGTTTGGTGTATCAACTTCCCGGGGGCGTAACTTTGGCATACGATCTTCGTTTGGGGTGCATGATAGCTCGTTGGAAAGGTATCATCAAGGATATTTATTTTGGGGGCTCAATCAAAGACTTTGGTTATCATTGATAATATCGATCTAGAAAAACCTTCATTTAGGCCCTCAAAATGGCCTCGAAAGTTAAAAACGGCTAAAAATAGTAAATTGCCAAAATTGCCAGAAAATTGTTTTGAGCGAGTTGGAAAAGGTGGGTGGCTACCGATATCCACCTGGATCAATACTCCCTCCTTAGGAAGCAATGGTATACATTGTGTTGAGTTCCCGCGGGAGAGGGAAAATAGTTTGTTGAATCTGCATCTTAATGAGCTGCTTGCCTTATTGGAGAAGTTGCGTTGCTTATCTTTTTGAAGGTTTTCACGAACCTGTGGCTTGAAGGGTTGGATATTTTTAACCAGTATGGCTACATGAGATGTTTGTGTGCAAAAGGAATCTTTGTGATTTTTTGTAGTCTTATTGACATTCTTCTGTTGGATAGAAGGTGCTTGGGCCAAGGATGCAGTGGTTGCAGTATCCTTCAGTTCACTTTTTGAACATAATGTGAAGAAGCTAAATTTTGTAGTATGAGATAATGCCTTGCAGCACTGTTTAGGTGGGACAGTAGTCAAAACCACCTCTGGTATCTTGTAGATATGACCCCCTAGATTAACAATGACATTATGGGGTTGAGACTCATAGATATCATGTTGCTTCCACATATATGGTTGGCCCAAGAGAACATCAAAGACATCTAACGAGGAAACATCACATAATACCTCATCCTTTAAGGGATGGATGCTATATGACAATCAAAACTACTAGATGACATATAGATATCATCCCTGGTGAAGCCACTCGATGTTATATGGCCGTGGGTGTAGTGTTTTCGACAATCCCAATTGTTTGACGACTTCTGCTATGATGAGGTTCTTCTGGCTTCCACTATCAACAATAAAATGCAGCGGGGTCCCCTTCACCCACATATGTGAATGAAAAATGATCTCCCCCTCTTCAGGATCTGTTGGTTCTTCTGGTTGAATTGATGCCATCGTGACAATAGCAGTGGGGTCTGCGTCGATGATCTGTCTTATGTCAGTATTTTATGAATCAGATTTCAAATGAGGGTTTGGCTCCTTGTCTTTGATTTCGTCCACCAATGTCTGTTTTGAGCGAAATTCATCGGTGTTGTGCCAGGGGATTTTATGGAAATCACACCATTTTATGGTTTTCTTCTTCGTCTTCCCGTGACCCTTCTTTTTCTGTGGCTTGGAATGGTTTTCGGGAGACTATTTTTTAGGGCCATATTTATGATACTTTTGTTGTTGCAGATTTGCAGACCCGAACTCTTGTTTGTTCTGGTGCTTAAATTCCAGCTCAATTTTAACAACATATTGATAAGCAACACTGAGTGATGAGATGTCCAAAAAATCGATTTCAGTTTGGATGTATTTGTGTAGAGTCCCACGATATTTTAGACCCAAATGCCGGTCATAATCTTTGATACCCAGCTTGGTGCACATGGTATGGAAGGCATTGGTGAACTCCAGAACTGCTTGGCCCCTTTCTTGCTGCAGTGCGGTCTATCTCATATACTGGTCCTCATAGTTTCCAACATGGTAATATTGTTCCTTTATCGCGTCCACAAAAAAATCCCAAGTGGGATCGGCCCCATTTATTCCAGACTCTTCTGTGGAAATTTTCTCCCAGTACGTTTCCCACCAATGTTTGATATTGGGGAAAGATTTAAGGAGTGCGAAGGTGATATTTTTCCTGTTGGAAAATTGGTGAACAAAGAAATAACCTTCTAGCAGATTTAACCATTTTTTCTAGGGCATCCACATCTATCTGAACTTCAAATATGGGAATATCAAAATTAACCTATTCCTTGAAAGGAGAGATGCTTCCAAAGTGGTTGTTTGATGAATATGCACCTGTTTCTATCGACAGGTGTTGAAGGATGTGGGAAAACTTCTCCATCATTTCGTTCCTTTGTCGCGTGAGAGCTTGCTCAAGTAACATATTGATAGAATTGTCTACTTCGTCGTTTTTCTTTTATTCCACCATGGAGGGTTTCTTGGGTGTGAGAGAGATATTGTGTTCAAGAGAGACAAGTTTGGGACCCAACTTTCTATATTCGGACCTTGTCGAGGACATGCACTGAAAAAAAAATGATCAAGAACAGCCTGCTCTGATACCACTGATCTGGATTATTTTTGGCATTAAATGAGAGCAGAGATATAATAAAGAAATGTACAAAGATACCTTGGATATCCTATATTATAACATAAATGTATCAAATATGCAACCATAAACACAGATATACATTAATGCACAATTTTATATTAATGAGTGAAAATGTACAAAGACTGTAAAATACAAAGTGTAGAAAGACTCGCTAGAATGGTGGCATCTTATCTTTGAGAAGAGATGTGAAGACTACTCGCATCCGTGAGAAGACGATTTTACAATGAGGCTCCAAAGGCCTTTTATCATAAGGAAAATCCCAAACCCTAACCCTGGAAGATGAAAATCCAACAGTTTTTTGGACCCCGTTTTCGGCAGTTTGGTGTATCAACTTCCCGTGGGCGTAACTTTGGCATACGATCTCCGTTTGGGGCACACGATAGCTGGTTGGAAATGTATCATCGAGGAGATTTATTTTGGGGGTTCAATTAGAGCCTTCAGATATCATTGAGAAGATCGATCCCAGAAAACATTCATTTAGGCCCTCAAAATGGCCTCGGAAGTTAAAAACGACTAAAAATAGTAAATTGCCAAAATTGCCAGAAAACTATTTTGAGCGAGTTGTAAAAGGTGGGTGGCCACCGATATCCACCTGGATCACTTATTATATTTATGGATTCAAGAGAATATTTCACAATTCATTCTACTGCTATTTTAAAGTGGAAAATTTTTACAATTAAAACTAAAATAAAAGAGCTATTAAAAATAAATAAGAACAATAAAATATTTACTAGAAAACCACAATTGAAGAAGAAAAAAATAAAAACTTTGTACAACAATGTACAACTGTAGCATTGAAAATTACAAGGGGGCCCTTCCAATCTTTGGTGTATGCACAAAACACAAAAATATATGGAGGAAACTAGAGCCTTTGTATTAATCATAAAACTTCAACTACAATGTGTTTAGAAACTTCTCAAATTTGAATTTTCCATTGCCTTGAAGTATGACATATTTATACATAAGAAAATGTAACTATTTTATCCTAAAATATCTCTTGTATGGATACCATATCTGAACAAATTCCTTAAGATGTTGGATTGACCCTTAGATGAGAGATTTTCCCTAGAAATCATGAGGAAATCCAATTATGTCATTGTTGCTGATTGTTTTCTTGTGAAAACCATGTGTTTGACCAATGTTTATCAGTGACATCCAAGCTCTTTCCCATGCTCCAAAATCTCACGAACCATGGTGTAAATGTTGGGAATAAAACCCATATTTTCATTTTCTCTAATTCAACTTACAAATATGTTAAGCACAAAGCAATTACGAGAAAAGTTCACTTCTAGTAATAATGCGGATAAAAATTCAAGATTTTGACAATTTTGCTTATTAAATAGAAAATAGAAACAAAACTACAATTTACCTTTTATATCCTTTATGGATCCTAGGTTTAGTGAAAATATGTACAAAATTCCAAAAATGGAGGAAAAGTGAGTGAAAAGGAAGGTATTCATGGTGGGTTTTGACAACAAAATGTGAACCGAACACTCCGTGGGGCACCTTTTCATACATAAGAATTTCCTTTGGGTTAATGAATGTTGGAGCCTCTTTTCATAGGGCCCTGGATTATGCCTTTGATGACATCAAATATATTTTTATTGTGATTTACCTATATGATATATTTATTGTTTTCGCCAAGAAAGCGAATGACCATTTGGGTCATTTGAGGCAAATTTTTAAGAGATGTAATAAGTTATGCATATCCCTCAACCAAAATACGTCTTTCCTTGGAATGGTGGAAGGAAAAGTTTTGGGTCACATTGTGTCTACCCAAGGTGTAAATTATGACCCATAGAGATTGCAGGTTATAAACACTATCTCTTTCAAGACAATACATAAGAAGGCCATACAATCCTTTTTTAGAAAAATCAATTTCCTTCAGATGTTTTTCCCCAACTTTGTTGATCTCATCAAACATATTACTGGGATGTTGAAAAAGGAAAGTTTGATCAGTTGGGATAAACCAAAGAAATATTATTTGACAACAACAAAGAAATCCCTAGTGGAGACTCTTGTATTAATAAGCCTTGATTACAATAAATATTTTATAGTTTTTCCCTTTGCATCCAAACACATGATACTTATTTTCTTGTTATGAAAGAATGATGAGGGACTTGAATATCTTATTTCATTTTTCAACAAGGCCCTTAGGAATGCTGAGTTAAAGTACAATATTATTGAGAAGAAAGCCTATGCCTTGGTTAAATATTTGAAATCTTTTAGGGAGAATGTCTTGCAAGCCCAATTAATTGCATATGTACCTCATATTTAGTAAAAAATATGTCGTGTCAACTAGATGTTAATGGAAAGAGGGGAAAATGGATCACCAATATCTAGGAATATGATATGGTAATCATGTTAACCAAAATAATCAAAGGGAAAGGTCTGGGTAAATTATTCACATAAACAAATCTACATGCTATATGTATCAATGTAGTTGAAGTCCACTTGGAAGATGTTATAGAAGAAGGGAAGTCCCATTTCAAGACTTTCAACCATTATCCCCCTTGGTATTATGAAATCTCTCACCACCCCTTGACTATATGTCAATGTACCCAAGGGATGGACAAGTCACAAAGGAGGTAATCTAAATCTTATAACAATGAAGTATTGTGTAGTTCAGGTAGAGCTCCACTGAAAATAATCCAATGGCTTGCTACTTAAGTGTATACTAGAAGATGAAGTGAAATGTATAGTTAAATATATGCATCAAGGGGTCTATGGTGGTCACTTTTCAACTAGGGAAACAATGTACACAACATTGAGGTTTGGGTATTACTAGTTTTCTCTATTAATTGATGTCCATTAGTTTATTAGGGCATGACATGAATGCCAAATATTCATTAGTAGAGAAATTATCCTTGCATTACCCCTAAAACTTGTACAAGTAGAAGATATTTTCTAGCAACAGGGCCTTCATTTCATAAGTGAAATACAACCCCCCTCTAGTGGCGAACATAGGTGGATATTAAGTACCACAAACTACTTTAACAAATGGGTAGAAGCCATTCCCACTAAGAAATCCACTAATCAAGCACTTGTTCATTTTTTGGAAGAAACTATCTTAACCCAATTTGATTTCCCACAAAATTTTTTGACTAACAATGCTAAATCCTTTAGTTCATTAAATTTGGTAGCCATCTTCCAAAAACACAATATCCTCCTAGAGAATTCCTCCAAGTGTTATCCATAAGGTAATGGTTAGGATGAATCTTCCAACAAAAACCACATGAATATCGTAAATAAGACATTAGTAGATAATAAAAGGGCATGAGACTCCCAATGTAGATATGTGCTATGGGAAGATAAAATCAACACAAATAAGGCTATAGGAAAAGCGACTTTCTATATAGTTAATGGCATGAAGGTGCTACTACCTATCCAATTGGAATTTCCCATGATGAAACTATTGCAAGACACAAAGACAAAGCTAGATAAAATAAAACGAATGATCAATTAGTTGGTAGAAAAGAGATATCAAGAGTATCATATATTCAAGGGGTATCAACAACAGATGAAGGGTTTGTTTGATAAAAAGGATATACCTATAAATTTCCAAAAAGGGGACTTGATCATCTTGCGGGATAAGAGGCATGGATACCCTAGAAGGTATGGGAAGTTTGACAATGTGGCTAGGTCCCTATGTGATTGAAGAATTATAAATCTTTCTAATTCTTTCCATTTGGAAAATCTATAATGGAAACTACAATATTTTCTTATCAATGGTAGGAACGTCAAGTAAAATACTTAATCAGTAAAAGAGTGCGAAGAAAAATATACCATATAATATAGTAGTCTAGGTTATGATTTTTTTCCTTCTCACTTTTTGATATTTTTCTAAGTTATTTAAGCTCCATCAATATTTTTTGAATAAGTATGTAGTTGACACTTTGACCACATAATCCCTATTTTGACTCCATTTTCTAACTGATAAAGCATTGATTTTCTTCACCTGAGAGATTTGGTTCTTGGAACCCCATAGGGAGGATCCATCCCATAGAAGGAGTTGATGTTGTTCCTCTTGGAGTCCCATACCAAAAATTATCCAACTAAACTCTAAATTCCTATACCTCAACTTGAAATTCCATCACCTAGGGTTAGACCCTTGTTTTTATGTCACCTTTTTAAGATGCCTCAAAACCGTTCTTAGCCTCCCTAAGAGAAGATCCAAGAGAAATACCTACACCCTTTGTGATTCCCTTGTATACACATGAAACCCCTTGAGATATTAAGGATGGTAAGATTGGATAGGGGTATAAAATTATTGAATATGTTCTCCTCAGTTTCATGGATGGTTAAGAACATTCCCATATAAATAATATCGATGGACAATAGTTGATTGCGAAGGAAGGAAGGATCCCAACCCCCAAAATTAGTGAAGCAATGCCAATGGTTGTGATTCACCCTTCCCAATTAGATCCATGGTCTAAAATTCATTGATGGAGGTATCTTGATTGAGAGTTAGAAAAATCCTAAGTGTCATGGACAATGGATGTTGGCCCTGCTAAATAAGATCTATGGTTCACATTTCATTACATGACAATTTGGTTGGTGGTTCAAAAAGTTGAAGGGCCATGAATGGTAGATCTTTTCCCTTCTATATTTGATCTATGGTGTAAATTTAATTGTGGGAGGTATGAGCATTGGGGATTGAAAATAACTTAAGTGCCATGAATGGTAGATATTCACCTTTCCAATTTAGATTAGTGGCTTAGAATCTCTCGAAAGGCTTGGTCTTGTAAGGGCCTAGAAAAAGTGAATGCATCACGAAATACAAATATTCACCCTATCGATTTAGAGTGGTTACTCACAAAGCTTCATAAGGAGGAAGGTTTTTTAGGGATTTAAAAGAGACTAAGTGTAGTGAACGACATATATTGGCCCCACTAAATCAGATCTATGGCTCATATTTGATTATGGGGTGGCAAGCCAATTAGGGTCCAAAAAGTCTAAGTTGCCGTGAACAATGGATCTTGGCCCTATTAAATTATACCTATGGATTAAATTACACTACGAGAACAAGGAAAATGTTCATATTGATAAAGTTTGTAATGTACCCCATCCTCGTTCAGGTCCATTGCATGCAGAAACACTCATAAAAACTAAAACAATTATGTTAACTAAAATCATGTATCTTATCAACTACGGATTAGAACCATATTTAACTATCGTCTATTACCATTAATTAGATGCATATACAACATGTTAAAATCACACATTAATGAAATAAATAGCTTATTATAGTAGCATATAAACCAATCTCATAATTAGAGTAAAAGAACATCAATTTATTTCATAAATACAACACATAAAATAACACAACAACAATATAAAAAAATTATCTTTCAATTCAATTGTGAAACCAACTGCTTGGGACTAGCGTTCCACCCAAACATAGAATTGTTTTTAAAAATATCAATAGAAAGTCACCTCCGAGCCAAGACTATTAATCCAAAAAATAGGGTGGTCTCTCACTTTCCACTCATATCTCAAAAATACCACAATCCACTAATATTCTCCTACAATTATCCCAATTTTCCACTAGCTCCATTCCTCTTGACCTGCCCAACCAAAAGAATGTACCTATTCATTGATATCAGTCCCTTGGGTGCCCCATTTGTTTATCATGGTCTCTCTGGCACATGTAACCAAGAATATCTCAACTGAGAAAATCAAGGGAACTCACTGCCAGGAAAACTACCACCAACAACAATAGACACTTATTGTTACAGTGCAACTCACAAATGAGTTCACTCTTTAGTACTGACATCTTGGCTCTTTATTCTTCAACTCCAAATATGCTCCAACATGCTCTATAATTCTCCCTCCATTGTTGTTCCAACTCTCAATTCTCTTTCCTTCTCTTTACTTGTTGTTCATGCAAAAACATTGATTGTCTAAGACTGTTGTCCCTACCCATACAACTTTTCTCTCTTTGGCTTAATTTCTTGACTCACACACTTCCCTAAGACGATTGTACTCAACCCCCATAATCCCAATAACTATGGTATGTGACTTCTCACACCCACCCTCTTACATGCATTCAATGATTGGCTTTGGGGACACTTAATTAGAAAATATAGTTTAATACACAATGATAATAAAAATTCAAGAATGTGGGTGGAATTAATAGACATGGGCAATTCTACCTTAGACCCCTATCCTAGGCATTCACTTAGATCCTTCCCTCTCTTATGGATTAATACAACCCCCATCTCTATCCATATCCCCTTAACAATTGGCATCACATTTTATTATTACAACTTAGAAATACCTTTCACATATACATCACTTGGTCATAGCTACACATTATATCTACATTATGCATTAATTAAAATAGGGATTATAGCAGGGATGTTACATTCTCCCTCCCCTACAATTGTGCTATATCCTCGGTGCACAGTATGCCCATATACATATACAAATTTACATCACAATTCTTAAAGAAATATAATTTTGTAATTCACAACTCCAACAATAGTTCCAACGATAATCTCTTGTTCCTCTCAACCCGCTAACCCAAGGAATGAACCATTCATTTATCAAGGATAACCCAGGGAATGTACCATTCATTTATCATGGATAACCCAAGGAATGTACCATTATTTTATCAGGGCCCCCAACACAGGCTTGCTAGGAATCTGAGATGTGGTTATGGAACTCTAGCTTCTCAACATGGAGTCTTCCATTATGTTTTCTTAAAAATTTTCAAAAATTTGTGGATATTCTTCCCACATGTTTTCTTCATGATCCCATGTAGCATCTTCAGGACCATAGCGGGTCCATTGAACCTTTACCATCCTTATGTATTTTTGCCTGAGAACTTTGAATTTTTGGTCTAGGATGCATACTGGCTCCACTCAAAAATCTCCTTCGTGCTCCACTTGGATCAAATTCCAATCAATTATGTGGTTAGGTTCATGCACATATTTCTTTAATAATGACACATGAAATACATTATGCACTCTCATGGATGCAGGAAATGATAGCATGTATGAAAATGACCCTATTTTTTTCTAAGATTTCAAAAGGTCCATAATATCTTGTTGTCAACTTTGGACAACTTCCTAGTCTTAGCGAACTTCTCTTTGCTTTCAATTTTAAGAATACATGTTCACCCACTTTGAAATCTCTAAAAAATCTATTCTTGTCTACATAATGTTTTTTCCTATATTGGGCAACCCGTAAATTCTAATTGATCTTTGCCATCTTCTCTTCCATTTCCTTCAACAAATCTATCCCAATAACAACTCTGTCTACTGGATTATCCCAACTCACTAGTGTGTTACAGTTTCTGCCATACAATGCTTCAAATGGACTCATTTTAATGAGGCTTGATGCCCATTATTGTAAGAAAATTCCACGAAGTGGATACAATTCTCCCACTTTGGTGGCGATCCATCACATACATTCTAAGAATGTCCTCAATTATTATGTTAATTCTCTCTATTTTCCCATATGACTGTGGGTGATATGTTATACTAAGATTTAGATTTGTTCCAAAACCTTTCCAAAAATTGGAAGTACACTTTGGATATTTATCTAAAACAATTTCCTTAGGCACCCCATGTAGCCTAGCAACTTCTTAATGTAAATCTCTATAATATTTGTTGCCTTGTGTGTAGTCTTCACTAGAATAAAATGTGTTTCCTTAGTTAATTCATCCACTACCACCATGATGGAATCATGTCGCTTCAATGTTCTGGAAAAATTAGTAATAAAATCCACTGTAACTACTTCCCACTTCCATTATGGAGTGGGCAATGGATGCAATAACCCAACTATATTCCTATGTTTTTTATTTACTTTATGACACTCTAGACATATGAATATGTAATTATCCACTTATTACTTCATTCCTGGCCAAAAGTATTGGCTTCTTACGGCTTCAATTGTGTTATTATATATTAGGTTCCTAACATATGACACATTATGTATTTCCTTCAACACTGCATTTTTCAAATAAATGGAATTCAACACATATACTTTGCCTTTGTACATGATAATTCCATCCTCTTTCAACTCATAATAATTACATTTATGCTGAAAATTACCTTGCTACAATGTTTCTTTTATTTTTGGATATTGTCGATCTGAATTTGCTGCTGCAATAATTTTATCTTTAAGATCAATATCATACATGTTTATGGCTGCAATATGCATCTCATGTGATATTATACTGAGTGCATCAACCAATTGATTTTCCCTGCCTTTTATATGCTTAATTTCAGATTCATATTCACTAAGAAATTTCATCCATCTAGTTTGTCTCACATTTATTGTTGAATGGCCAAAAAATACTTTAGACCATAATGGTCTATTCTTAGCTAAAATTTCCTCCCCATGAGGTAATTCCTCCACATTTTTAATGCATGTACAATTTATGCTAATTCCAGGTCATGGGTGACACAATTCCTCTCATGCTCTTTTAATTTTCTGGACTCATAGCATACCATATGATATTTTTGTGTGAGGAGTCCATCGAGCCCTTGTTTGCATGCATCCTTGCACACAACAAAATCCTCATCTAGATCTGCAATCTTCAATATTGACACACTTGCTAATGTGTCTTTCAACAATGTTGACGGTTCAGAATGACCCACTCAATCAGATGAAGGAAAATGCCTGATGGCAGGTCCCAATTAAACCCACTCTCATTTGGGGTAGCACTTCTGACTAGATTTTGACCTGGTTACCAACTAACTAAATTACTCACTAAAATACTAACTAGAATACTAACTAAATATGAATCTGAGAACCGAAGGTTCTCAGATGAATTAAAAATAAATATAAAGGAAGTAAATACAACTAACTAAAGTTAAGCTAAGGTGTATGATTATTATTCTAAGATGAAGTTTCTAAACTAACTTATCATGATCAGGAGAAAACTAGCAAAATAAATGGATACAGTGAATAATGTGTATTACTTTCATAAAACAAATTCATGACACAAGTGATATAGAACTTTAACCAAGAAGTTGTTTGCAGCCAATAAAAATTGTTTGACAAACTAATCTACATAGTCGTATCCATAAAGGAAAACAATAATGATTGTGAATCACAAGATATTAATCAGGAAATAATTCTAAGATTAACATTTAGAATCACAAAAACATATATGCATGGATATGAATTGTCACAATCATACACATAAGACACATTGTCTCCCAAAATTGTCTTCATTCCTTTATTCAAATAACAGTAAAAATACTAGTCCTTCTCAAAAGAACCAAAAGCCCTTATTCAATTACAATTATCCCATTTATAGAGGTGCCATGGGACTTCATTTCGATACTCATATTGATAATGGTTGGGATATTGAAGGGACGCTTCAAATTTCCTTTCCTTATTAGGGAATAATTACAATGGTATGATTTACCTTGCAAAATTTTGGTTACAAAAATAATCCTTTAGGGGTTCCCTAACGGTCTTTCCCTTGTGCCCACAACTACCTTCTAGTTATTGAAGTCTTCGAGTTGTTGGAGATACTTCACACACACCTAGGAATTATTTTTCCTAATGTTTTCCCTATTTTAACTAGTCATTATTTAATCTCCTATAGTCTAGAGAGAATATTCCTCTAGGAGAATATTCTCTTCAGTTCACACTTCAGTTTGATTAGTTGAGTGGAATGTAGATGCTACATTGGGATCATCACCAGCTAATGCACATTTTACTTGGGATTATCACCACATTAGTGCATTACTCATGATTCCTTGATCTCCTACTCACTTCACTCTGTTTCAGTCAGTTAACTAAAGACTGAGAGACTAGTTAACTCAGACTAGGTGGTAGTTAACTCCCGTAACTTCATGAGAGACTAGAATAGGTGGAAGTTTATTCCTGCAACTGCCGGTGTGTGTCCATATCACTCTAGACCACCACTATGGCACATTGGCTTCTCCTCTAGTGTGCATTAGTTGAGTTATACAGAGTATATCATGTGTAAATTATCATTCATTCATTTGGTTAACGAGGATTCTTCTATTCTTTCTCTCTTGTTTCTCTTTTCTCATATTTTCTCTGCAAACTGTGTATGTCATTTTCTAGATAGATATTTTCTATGCAGTGTCAACACATTTACATGGTATTAAAGCAGATGAATTTCTAGTAAACATATGTTGATACTGAAAGGGGGGTGAATCAGTATCAAGTACAATTTAAAACCTTTTTCAACTTATACTTAAACCATTCAATTATATCCAATGATCAATGAAAAATAGTATAAGAGTTACACCAATACACCACAATACAACATGCATAATATATGAGAAATAATCAATAGTTATTGTTCAAGGGAAGTAATGACTTCCAAAGGTAGCTACAGCTTCCAAATGTAAAGGGAGGGATAAACCTCCAAGAGGAAGATACAATCCTCCAATATCAATAGAGATTTTAACTCTCCATCCTTGCCGCTTCCTTCCACCCAAGAATATATCAGATATAATAAAGCTTTACATTAAATCATCACCATCAACCAATCATCACATAGAACCTGATAATGCTTCCTGAGACTTCTTCAATTTATGCAATTCTTCAATTCTTGGAGTAATATGATCCTATATATAATATTACTCAATGTATTCTCTTAAAACCCTCCAAGTTTCACTCCTTGAATCCTCCCCAAAAATAAGTTATAGAGAGAATGGTAGACCTTGTTCAATTCTAGTTTATTTAGGAGACCGAACTTGTACATAATCCCCCCTGCTCAATATTTAACATCAGATTCTAAAACTTGCACACAAGAAACTAAAGTCCGTACTCTTTCCAATGAATTTTTTTCCACATCAGTTGGATTCACGATGAAGAATTTATGACTATTTTACCCGGAACACCTGTTTATTGACTAGCTTCAGGACTGGTCACAAACCCTATCTTCCACAAAGTGTATCTCCATAATTATAGCGAATCAAGAGCTGAAATTTTTACCACATGTACCTTGATATGTATTCTAAATACCATAGAAATTTCACCATCTGAATTTTTCTATAAAAAGAGTTATATCAAAAGTGGTAAGATGACCTGAAAATAACATACCTTAGAACACATCACCAAAAGAATTCATCCTCCCTTGAAATCCGACCTTCTTTGCTTATGATTTCCTTTGAAATTCGACTTGTGTATCAAATGAATGTATAATGATATTTATTTATACCATTTATGTCACTTCCTTTTAACATTAGGGATGACCCGACAATTTCTTATTTTGTAATTCTTTTCTTTAATTATCTTCAGGGCCTACATGTACTTCCTTCTTCAATTCACTTTGTCATCTTCAAAAATTGATTTCTCCTCAACCATGAGGATCCACATTGCGTACCACATACCACCATAAACGACATGATGTATACTATCCATCCACGGGTCTTGTATCTACATGTGCATTTTCCTTCATGTCCAAATACCTTCATCAATCTTGCGGTCCAAAACCCATGACTAGGGTTGACATCAATGACAACAATCAATCTTCCAACAATCTCCCCCTTTTTCATTGATGGCAACACTCATGCTCCCCCTATCATCATGATCCCAATTTCTCTCCCCCTTTGAAATCAATGGCAAAGGGCAGGGCTTCTCCCCCTGAGTTTAATGGAAAAATGTAACTCTTGTCTTTGGGGTTGCTCCCCCTGAACATGTGGCACTGAATAATACTTCATCCTTATTTTTGGTCTTTGAGACTTTTTCTTCCTTGGAATCCTTTTCTGTGGCTTCTATATTCTCTCTCTTCTTCATGTCTAGGATGTATATGTTGTTCGGTCTTCTTGTTGTAGTTGCAACCAATCTTATTGAGTTATTTTCTCTGATTTTACATTTTTCGGGAGTCAAATGTAAGAGTGTATCCTTGATCACACATTTTACTAACACTGAGTAGATTATGATTCAAGTCTTCAAGCAATAGGACATTATTTGATTTTACATTTTTTCTTCCAAGTTCTACTACACCTTCTCCAAGTATTTTGGTAGATGAGTCATCTCCAAATGCAACATTGCCACCCTTTCTCTTCAAGCTGATGAATTTGTCTTGATCCCCGGTCATGTGTGAAGAATATCCACTATCTATGTACCATTCATCTTCTTCTTTACATTCTTCAGTGGTCAATTCTATTCGACAATCTTCATTGTTTGGAATCTCTTTCCTTATCCATACCGTGGTTGGCATATGGAAATCTTCATTCATATATCTACAATCTCGTTCTTTGTGACCGAGATAATTACATTTGTAGCATGCGATATTTTTGTCCATCAATGGGGAAAATGAATTATAACTTTTGTTGAAAAAACCACAATTATTTCCATATCTTCTATTTACACCATTCATGTTTCTTGCGTATGTGTTCCTTTCATTGATTCTGCAATTAATTTCCTTATGTCCAAAATTTTTGCAAGTATAACAATGACCAAGAAATAAATTTTGATACCTTGGAGTAA
>ML778490.1:326580-408476 GCA_009831015.1 Picea engelmannii
AAGTAATGACTTCCAAAGGTAGCTACAACTTCCAAATGTAAAGGGAGGGATAAACCTCCAAGAGGAAGATACAATCCTCCAATATCAAGAGAGAGTTTAACTCTCCATCCTTTCCCCTTCCTTCCACCCAAGAATATATGAGATATAATAAAACTTTACATTAAATCATCACAATCAACCAATCATCACATATAACCTGATAATGCTTCCCGAGACTTCTTCAATTTCTACAATTTATCAATTCTTGAAGTACTGGGATCCTATAGATAATATTACTCAATGTATTCTCTGAAAATCCTCCAAGTTTCACTCCTTGAATCTTCCCCAAAAATAAGTTATGGAGAGAATGGTAGACCTTGTTCAATTTTGGTTTATTCAAGAGGCCGAACTTGTACAGAATTCCCCACGCTCAATATTTAACATCAGATTCTGAAACTTGCATAAATAAAACTACAGTCTGTATGCTTTCCAATGAAGTTTTTCCCATGTCATTTGGATTATTTATGAAGAAGTTATGATTGTTTTACTCGGAACACCTGTTTATTGACTAGCTTTAGGACCGGTCACAAACCCTATCTTCCATAGAGTGTATGTCCATAATTATAGAGAATCAAAAGATGAAATTTTTACCACAGGTAAATTGATATGTCTTATCAATACCATAGAAATTTCACCATATGAATCATTATAGAAAAAGAGTTAGAGAAAAAGTGGTAAGATGACCAGAAAATAACATACCTTAGAACACATCAGCAAAAGATTTCATCCTCCCTTGAAATCCAACCTTCTTTACTTATGATTTCTTTTAAAATTTGACTTGTGTATCAAATGAATGTATAATGATATTTATTTATACCATTTATGTCACTTCCTTTTAACATTAGGGCCGACCTGACAATTTCTTATTTTGTAATTCTTTTATTTAATTATCTTCAGGGCCTACTTGTACTTGCTTATTCAATTCACTTTGTCATTTTCAAAAATTCATTTCTCCTCAACCATGAGGATCCACATGACATGCCACATATCACCGAAAACAACATGATGTATACTATCCATCCACGGGCCTTGTATCTACATGTGCATTTTCCTTCATGTCTAAATACCTTCATCAATATTGCGGTCCAAAACCCATGACTAGGGTTGACATCAATGACAACAACCAATCTTCCAACAAAATACACTCCAGATTCTTTTTGTAGGCACCGAAGATTGAATACAGTGGGAAAAATGGAATTTCAGAAAGAATTCATTCTTACACTGTACAATTTATTTGCATGGAAGGAAAATATGATAGTGCATATTTGAAGCAGAGGATTATACAGGTTAACCATGAACACATATACCAAACCACACATTAGCCATAGAAAAATCCAAGTATTTGAATCAAATGGATGAAGTGTTTGGAACTGTTTGCAGTCTCATTTCTCTTGAACTCCTCTTTCACATATCTTCTTATAAAACCCCCAATGAAGCCTGGACCACCATGGAAGGGATTTTTGGAAAACAAGATGATAAGAGGGGACACATGATCGAGGTGGAATTGCTCACTTTGGTTCCAAAAACCTTCGACAATATCCGATATTTATTTACCAAATATAAGGATTTGTTGTCGCAACTCAAGTCTTGTGGGGTTGATAAATATAAGGAGGAGAAAAAAATGGTTCTTACCATTATCTCCAAAAATGGTTAGTGTTTGTATCCAAAATTCATTCAGTTAGGCTCACCTATGGAGCCACCTGGACGATGCCCTCTCTTGAGGACTTTATCAAGTCTTTGATACAAGAGCACAACAAGCTCATCAATATGGGAAAAATCGAAGGATCAAAGGCACATGCACTTGTTGTGCAAGATGGTAGTAGTCACCAATATCAGAAATCTAAACATAAAGAAAAAGGGAAGGGACATGGAAATCTAAAGAAGGAAGGGTACTCAAAACCCTTCAACGACTCCTCTGTATCCAAAGGTGGAAATGGAAGAAAATGGGAAAAATACAATTACGTCCATAAAGGATTCCATATAGAATCCACATGTATGAAGAAAAATATAGATGAAATGGCCCAAATAATTCAACAAAACAACCTTGTAGATCACATCCCTGATGGTGCCAAGAAGAATAAGAAGCGAGAAGATCAAAATTTAAAGAAAGGTAATTCTAGCCATGCTTTGTTGCTATCAACTCTTGTCCCAATTCTTGGATTGTAGATTAAGAAGCATCACACTACATGATAGCCAAAAAATAAGTCTACTCTTTCTTGGATGCATGCAAAGGTCCTCCTATTCTGATGGGGGAAAATTCTCTAGTCGAGGTCACAGACAAAGGAAGAATTGAACTCACAAACGAAAGCTTTGAGAATGTGCTACATGTTCCCAAACTTTATGTCATTCTTCTCTCTGTGTATTAGATGAAAAACTCTAACACAAAAAAGAGAGATGTATTCACACCTGATTCTGTGGATATCTATGACATGAAAACCAATTCCAAGGTTGTTACCGGTGAGGTAAATCATCAATCCAAAATCTACACATTTTCTGAATTTATTGAACCATATTTTGCATTACTGCTTACCCATACTGATGAAAGCAGTAGGATATGGCACGAAAGATTTGGGCATTTAAATTTCAGATATATGTTACAACTTAGCAAGCAGGGAATGGTTGATGGTCTACCTGACATCCACTTCTCCAAAGGAATTTGTGAGGGATGTTTATTGGAAAACACCCTCAAGAGAAATTAGACAAAGGAAAGACTCATGAGGCCTCCTTTCCTTTAGATATGATCCATAGTGATCTAATGGGACCTTTTCTGCATCCATTAATCTGTAAAGTAAGGTACATGCTCATTTTTTTTTATGATTTCTCATGCTTCACATGGATTTTCTTTCTCAGGAAAAAATCAGAGGTCTTTCAACACCTCAAATATTTCAAAGCTCTTGTTGAGACACAGTTAGGAAAGAATATTAAAGTCCTCCGAAAAGATAATGGGGGGGATTATGTCAACCATGAGATACAAAATCTTTGTCTTGAGGCCGATATTCAGTTGCAACACACAGTTCCTTATACTTTGCAACAAAACAAAGTGGCTAAGAGGAAAAATAGATCCTTGAAAGAGATGGCATTGTGCATGTTGCATGCAAAGTCACTTCCATAGAGATTATGGGCTTAAGAACTTAATTGTGAAGCCTACATCCAAAAATAATCTCCCCATAGATCTGTCAGGGATAAGATCCCCTACAAGGCTCGTAGCGGCCTTAAACCAGAAGTGACCCACTTTCATGTATTCAGTTCTCATGCATGGGCTAGGATTCCCTATGAGAAGAGGAAGGCATTTGATCCACAAAGAACTGAGTGTATCTTTTTTGGATACCCTGGAATTATGAAGGGATATAGACTCATTGATATCTCCTCAGACTGTCTCATCATTGGGAATAGTGTCCAATTTTAGAAAAGTATCTCGCATGTACCTCAACAACCGCATCCAAACACTTTTGTTCTTCCGCCTGTCAAAGATGATGAGCATTCACATGCTAAATCTTCTCCAGATGAGAGTTCTAATTCAAAGGGTTCAGATGATTCATATATGATTCAGTACAGTCAGATGGAGAGTCAGTGCATGAATATGTAGATTCAAAGCTAGAGAAGAGGCCTAAGTGGGCCAAGACTGCTCTTCAGGATGTAAGAGATATTGTTGGGGATCCAGCTGATACTAGGAGGAATCTATATGATTTCTAGGAGTCTTCTCTTGCACTCACTTCCACTGAAAAATTGCCACCCAAGCATCTTTTCTTGGTTCATTGTTTAGATCCACAGTCCTATGGCAAGGCTGCTGGAAATCCCTTTTGGGAATCCGCCATGCAGAAGGAGTACAAATCCCTCCTCGAGAACCATATTTGGGATCTCGTTCCATTTCCTTCAGGAAGGAAACTTGTTAGGTGAAAACGGGTCTATAGGGCCAAAAGCACATTGGATGGATAGGTTAGCAGATACAAATCCAGGCTAGTTTCCCAAGGATTTCAATAGGTGCATGTCATTGACTATGATGAGACCTTCACTCCAGTAGTGAATATGGATTTCATACGTTTGGCACTTTCCATTATGGAAGAAGCCAAGGGATGGGAATCCCATCATACGGACATGAAGAATGAATTTCTCCATGATGATCTCTCTAAGGAGATCTATATGGAGTAACCACAGGGATTTTTGTAGGATTCATCTTTAGTCTGTCGACTAAATAAATCTCTTTATGGCCTCAAGCAGGCCTCGAGGGCATGGCATGCTGATATGGAATCCTATCTATTGTCACAGAAATTTGTACGTTGTAATTCAGACCCAAATCTTTACATGCTCAGGACGATTGATTCACTTCTACTCCTAGTTCTATATGTTGATGATTTGATGATCACCTATTTCTCGAATTCAACGATTTTTGCAGTCAAGAGAATTCTACATGAGAGGTTCTTGATGATAGACATGGGGCCACTGCATTTCTTCCTTGGACTCAAGACTAGTCAGGATGCATCAGGCATAAAACTATATCAGGCCAAGTTAGTATGAGATCTCCTCTAGAGATTTCTCATGACATACTGCAAGTCTTCCTTGACTCCCTTCCTATCAGGTGTCATACTTGAGGATGTCATGGACACTCCACTGGTGGATAACAAAATTTACAGAAATCTAGTGGGGAGTTTGTTGTGTCTCACACACTCTAGACTAGACCTCTCCTATGTAGTTGGAGCAGTCTCTAGGTTCATGTAGGTGCCATATGAGCTACATTGGAAGGTTTCAAAGCGTATCCTTCGATACGTACAGGGAACCATCACCTTCGAGATTCACTATGCAGAAAACTCTACATTGGATCTGATCGGGTTCATTGATTCTAACTGGGATGGAGATAGCATTGATCACAAGTCTACATCCGGTTACTCACTAAGTATGGGTTCTGGGCCCATCTACTGGTCGAGAAATAAGTAAGATTCTATTTCTCTATATTCAGTCGAGGTAGAGTACAGAGGGGTAGTTAACATAACCATTCAACATATGTTGCTACAACATTTTCTCACTGAGTTGGGAATTCAGTTTCACCAACCAATCGTCATCTGGTGTGAAAAACAGAGCACTCTTAAGTTCTGCAGAGATCCATTTTAGAGGCTGCCTATGAAGCAAATCGAGATCCACATGCACTACATCCAGGAATTAGTACATGAGGGGATCATTGACTTGTAGTAATTTCCTTCAATAGAAAATACTGTAGACATCTTCACCAAGACCTTCACTGAGAAAAAGTTCCATTCTCTACGCAGTCATCTTGGAGTGAAGGACATAGTTTCCTAACAACTATCAATTATTATTTTTACATATTTTCTTATTTTGAGGGGGGAGTTTTGCCTCTTTCCTCTTTTATTTCAGTGTATCTTTTGTATTTGGGTACCTAACATGGCCTCATTTCCGGGACACATTCTTTATTTTCACCACAGTGATGTTTAGAGGGGGTGTTGGATATACTTCACACACACCTAGGAATTATTTTTCCTAAGGTTTTACCTATGTTTACTAGTCATTATTTAGTCTCTTATAGTCTAGGGAGAATATTCCTCTAGTAGAATATTCTCTTCAGTTCACACTTTAGTTTGATCAGTTGAGTGGAGTCTATATGCCACATTAGGATCATCGCCATGAAACATTGGTATCATCACCAGATAATGCAAATTATTCTTTGGATTATCACCAGAATAGAACATTACTTATGATTCGCTGATCTCCTCCTCACTTCACTATGTTTCAGTCAGTTAACTGAAGACTGAGAGACTAGTTAACTCAGACTAGGTGGTAGTTAACTCCTGTAACTGCCTAAGAGACTAGAATACGTGGCATTTTACTCCTTTAACTATCAGTGTGCGTCTAGATCATTGTAGACCACCACTATGGCACATTGGCTTCTCCTCCAATGTGCATTAGTTAAGTTATACAAAGTATATCATGTGTAAATTATCATTCATTCATTTTCTCAATGAGAATTATTCTATTCTTTCTCTCTTGTTTCTCTTTTCTCATATTTTCTCTGCAAACTGTGTATGACATTAGCTAGATAGATATTTTCTATGTAGGTTCAACACATTTACATGAGTATGGAATCTACTCGATGCAACTGTGTCCTCTCCAGGTCATCCTAACTCTTGCGCATGGGAATGATGATTTTCACTTCGAGGCTTTGTTCAACACGTTCCATGACATCTTCGGTTAGGGTGATGATTTTGGAGGGTTGTATCAATCTCTTTTCGATAACCTATGGATTGATTTTGTTGGTTGCTTCAATTTCTATTTGAGCCAGGTTCCGCTTGGTGTCCACATATTCAATGATCATTTGGGTTAATGAATCTTTGTCGATGTCCCTTAGGGGTTCCATTCCAAATAGCGAGACAAAATTGTCAGACGATCTCTATACCTCTGTGCAGGGTACCATGACTTATCCCTGGCTCTTTACCACCTCGAAAATTGTTTCCATACATGTTTCTAGTAGTCGGCGATCACAGATTCTCTGCTCGTCAGAATACAACGAGAGGGTTTCTGGGGACGAAATAGTTGGTGGTGAGTCTTTCCATTCTGTGATTGTGTTGTAAGCTTCTAGGTATTTTTGATACTTTTCCTAGAAAATTTTCACCTGATAGTCAAACTGCGCCCATTCATATCAGTCACTAACACTTTGTCAAGTGCGTTGAACAACCTTTTCAACATGCTACAAAGTTCATTTTTCTCCAAAGATTTTGTCTTCACTGCCTCGAGAATCATTGTCTGGATTTGGTGATCTTCTATAGTCTTTTTGAAAATTTTGTTCTCCATTTGTGCCCTCTGGAATTCAGCTCGAACATTTTCATTGAAAGACCTTAATTCTTCCAATTGTTCTTTGAGTTTAGTCACTTCCAGATTTTGTGAGGTTTCAAGCTACTGCATGTCGCTAGCATGGGTCTTCTAGACCAGTGACATTGACTCAGTGAATTTTATTTGTAGACATTCCTCTTGTGCTTGTAATTTTTCTTTAATATCCTCCTCATAAGCCTGCTTGGCCTACTGAATTTCCTTTTTTTGTTCACTAAAAATATATTATTTGATGGTCGCCAGGGTCGTTTCCATCTCTATAATACTAGATTTTACATCATCTAGAGCTAAAATGAACTCATGCATCGACACAATTTTTACTCCAGCAAAGGCACTTAGCACCGAGGCCACTTGTAGAGCGTTTTCCTTTGCATCATGCTCGACTTTCCATTTGATATTCATTTTGGGCACATCCTGGATTGCTTCTATTTTTCCTATTTTTCTTTTGGGGGGTGTTTTCTCTATGGATCGGATCTTGTGGCTATAGTAATAATATTCAACTGTGACCAATGATCCTTCGAACCCGAGTCCTTTTGAGGTGAGCAAAAAAATTCCTGGAATATAAGTCAAAGGGGTGCATTCTTCAATTGGGATACCGACCACATTGATTTCAGGATCTTGGTTGATGATATCATTAACATCTACTTAAACGATGTCTCAGACTTCTATGATGTCGGTTTTATCCTTGTTTTTCTTCTCCTGGGTTTCTCTCGGTGTGACCGATGGCAGATTCCAGGTGTTTATTGTTTCTTTCTTCCTTGTGAAAATATTCTGGGAGGGGGAATCTTTACTTCTATTTTTGTCTAGAGCAACCTGCTTTTCTTCAGCTTATTTATTCTTCAACAGTTGGTACCTTTCTTCAGCCTCGTCATCCTTTCTTGCTAGTTCAACTTATTTATCTCTTCTCTTTTTCTCCTCTCCGCTTAGTTTTTTATTATCTTGGTGGAAGAGAGTTCAATATTTCTCTACCATCAATGTTTTGTCTTGTTCTTCATCCTTTATTAGTTTCTGTTGGGCTACATCATTCCTAAGCCTTTCCACCGCTTCTTCAAAACTCAGTGCACCGCAAAAGATATCCTATGAGAACCGAGACTCGTGCATGATTTGTGGTGCTATTTTATGGCCTTAATGTGCTCATAGACCACGTTCTGAGGGTCTTGTGATTTGGGTTCTCCCAAATAGTCCACAACTCCTTGAGTGCTTCAGCTTCCTTTTCATCTTTCTTTTTTTTTTCCAGAGAGTATGACACAACTTGGTTGGGGAAATTTGACCAATATTTCTTATTATTTTCTGAGAGGTTGGCATTGGTCCCTTTTTCAACAGTCTGGTACACAATATCCCTGGCCAATAGCTTATCGGGAACATACTTGGGTAGCAAGTGTGGAACTCATGTGGCCCCATAGATTCGAATGTAAGTGTAGTATTTCTTCATGTACCAATCCTAGATTTCCTTTAAACCTGTAAAATCCCCATGAGAGATTATATGTTGGAAAATATTGAAGATGGTCTTATGTAAGGGGACCAAGAAGTAATCACATATATAATATATAAATATCTTACAATTGACCTCCCATAATTAAGAACAATAAAAGTCAATTGGGCCCTTGTCTGAAGTCCAAGACTAGTTGAACATTGGGAATGATTTTGTAGTGCACAAAAAATCTATTAGATATGTTGACATGTAGAAAATGATTTTCTTCGGGCTCTTGGGATATTGGCTGCGCTGAGTGATGTTGAACGAGAGAATGGTTTCCCAATTGAACACATGGACATTCTAGACAATCTTGTAAGCCATTGGGAACCATTCGATCCTGAAATGAGTGCTACTCTCTTCGCCGTAGAACTGACAAATCATGGTATTTAGCACTCCGTAGGGATGTTTTAGATACCATGTTGGAACATACCTTTCTCCCTTTTTGCGAGCCATTCTTCATCATAAAAAAAATATTCGATGAGGGTCTCTAAGTCTTCATGGTTGACTCCGAAATGCTCGAGAAAAGACTCTTTTAGGGCCGCTATTGGTTTTGGGGGTTGATACGTAACCCCGATGTCATCCTCTTTGAGTGAGGCGATTATGATACCTAAAGAATGAGTATTAACCCAAAATCCTTTTGCAGATATGAAAAACACCATTTCGCTACGTCGTTGTAAGGAAAAATATTGGGGTGAGCGACTACTGTATGAATCCCACTCTTCATAATATTTCTGTATGCCTCACTATTTGGATCATAGTAAGGGAATATTTCATTCTCGAACATCTTCGGGATCTCAGCGTAATTGAGGTAGTGCTCCATCCCGTCATGGTTGTTGGTGTCAGAGATAGTGTATGAATATGGGATGGAGGTTGGAACAGGAGTTCCAGAGGTCTAGGATTTTCCTTTTCTAGTGAGAATCCTAGACATCTCTTCACCTGCACAAACCAATATATTATAATTAACAGTTTTGTCTCGTCTTTTAAATAACAATATAGAAAAGAAAAAAATAATACCATACTTTTTTATAGGCCATGATCGGTAGTCGATAAGACAAATATCATAGAGGATTGTAGACACAATTGTATTTTTTACCTTCGTGAGCCAGTGAGAAATAAGATGAGCCTTAGTTCCCCTTTTAACAAAAAAAAAACTCATAGATTCCCTCCTAACCACCCGTAATCAGTAAAAGTGTGAAACAACTTGGACTCAGTCAAAGGTGTACACAAAGAGTAAATGCACATACAAGTTATTGGTGGCTATAGTCGTTAAGGCATGAGAGAATTTGAAAATTTGGGAGGGAAATATTGTAGCTGTCGTTATTGGAAGTCGATGAGGATGAAAGGCGTGGACATGGGTGAGAAGAAAACCCTGATGATGATAAATACCTGATTAACCTCTTAAGTGTGATTACAGGGTCTAGGTTGGACCTAACATTACTTATAATGTTCAATTACATGACCGTTGGGATTTAATGTTTCAATGACTAATGCTAACAAGACATCAAGGTGGCAATGGGAGGACCCATTGAATATACCACATGAGATATATGATGGAGAAATGATCGGTGACGAATCAGTTCATAGGAGCTAAAATATAAAGGATGTGACAACTGGATATTAAAGGGAAGTGTCTTCGTCGACAAGGAGGGGAGGAAAAATAAGAAAGAGCCCAAAGAGAAATCCGATGACGAAATGAACTGGCCATGTAGTAACCTAAATTAATTAAGCCTAATATAATTCATACAATTACACATAAAATTTATTTCCATGCATAAGTAATTCATTAATCATCATATAAACAACATAAATTAATTTATGAACAACAATCTAATAAATTACATGACATAATATAGATACATTACATAACAGAATATAGATACCTATGGCTGATGCTGTTATCCCAATATCTGGCTGTCCTTTCTGTTGCTTTTTCCAGCTTGCTAGCTTTGACCAAACCCTGCCCAAACCAACTAACCACCCAGCCAACTAGGAGCAGCATGTCTGACTCCCTAGCTCCAGGATAATGTAAGGAATCCTGGCCTCCGTTCCCAAAACCCCTAGAAACCCGGTGCCCCCTACAATGGTTCACCAAAACCCCAAAACCAAACTCCCCAAAACTAGAAAAATATCCAACAGCCAGCATACAGTCCTCTCCTCCAAATTTTCCATAATCATCTCCCGTAGGAATCCTCCCCCATCATATCTCCCCCCATTCACCGACTCCCTATCCTCCATTAATTACCTTATCCTCCCCTTTATTACCTTATCTGATTCCTTTATTACCTTATCCTTCCACCCCATGCTTCATTCCCCCCCTACATACGTAAAGTCTTATTATAAATAATTTAAAGTTATTCAACCATTTAATTTATCACCCAAATCTTTGAATGTGTTAAGTAATCATTTAATTAATTAATCGACATTTATTAAACAATAAATAAATAAATAATATTATTAATAGTTAATCATTACTTAACTAATACACATTAAGACAGTTAAGTATTTAATTAACTATACTTAATAAACCCTATGCAATTATCTAACCAATGTTGTTACATACACCCACCCTTTAGGAAACTTCGTCCCAAGGTTAAGGTATTTCATGATACAAAGGGAAAGAAACATGGTTCACACATTCATAACAATTAACCGACATTATTAGTAAGTAAGCCAAGAAAACTCATACATACTAGTGTACATGTACAAGAAATGCATGTGTAGCTAGTACATACAAGTCTCGTGCATGTACTAATAATCAATAACTATCACCCTTATAGTAATTTATGTATGCATCCAATCTAATCAACAAGACTATTCTTTTATAAAAGACAATAAACCAATCAAATGTTTGCGAAATCCTTTAATTACAATTATCTAGTTCAACAATTTTATTTAGACAACTGTGTTTTAGTTACGTAATTATGAATATTCATATATACACATTTTATTTTTAGAAAGGAAAAACAATAAATTCCACCATTAGACAAATCTCCATATTTTCTCAACTATTTCTACTCATCCTTCCTCCCTAACTTACTTCCATCTTCATTCCTATCCTTCCTCTGCTGGACTATATTGGAACATCAACTATATTGACCTAACTCCAAATAGAACCTGTAAGTGGAAGTGTCACTATCTCGACCAAGCTTCCCCAGCAGGCAACTGACAGTCATCATCACACATCTAGAGGAGCGTGAGCTAACACCGTCCTCCCATGACTTCAAGTTCGGAGGATACACGGTGGGAAATGCCTCCACTCCTCCTAATCATAACTAGGGTCCACACCCTACAATGGAATATACAGTGGCACCATGTTGCTGGGAGTTTTGTCATCGTTTATTCAGTTTTGGGCAGTCTGATCACCTAAAATCCTGCACTGGTCCACATATCATAGCAATGCATCCAAACCAATATAATTTCACATACAAAGATTCATACCATAATGTTTCTCGGCTAGTGGTCATGACATCCACTTTCATCATCATTATCCCTTGGCTATTTCATAGTCCATAACCTGCAAATTAGTCTGTAACACAAACTCATACATTTCTATGCATTATCTTCATGTAATTGCATACAATCATCATTTCAATTCGGTATCCTTGTACCAACAACTTAACATCAAAGTTTTCAAGTTAGAAATAGATCTCATAATATCCCATAATTAAATTTTGACACCCATTCATAAAATTATCATTTACCAAATAGATTGCATCATATCCAACATTATCTGAATATATTTAAACATTCATAAAGGTTCATACGTCTTAAAAGTGTAGAAAATAAAAGTGTAGGCCTTAGGTAATCTTGGTTGTCTAAGTCAAAAGGTGGTGTTACATGCACCCCACCTCCAAGAAACATATTCTCGAGGTGGTCAAAAAAGTGAGGGATAGTCTCATCGTAGTGTCTTGACATCTTCCCAAGTAGCAGATCTTGGACTATACTTGTCCCATTGGACCTTAACTTAGTCTAACAGATGGTTCCTAAGTTGTCGGACTCTATGGTCCAATATGCGTAATGGTTCTATTGTGAGAGTTCCCACATCCGATACCTGAAATTCGTTCCAATTTAGTTTATGTGATTCATTAGTGACATAATGATATAAAACAAATAAATGAAAAACGTTATGAGTTTTATGCAAGTGGGGTGCCAGTACAAGACGATAGGAAACGGGTCCAATTTTCTCTTGGATTCTGAATGGTCCTATAAATCGAGGTGAAAACTTTGTCCCCTTCCCGAACTGTATGGTACTCTTATTAGGCCTGATACGAATGAAAACTTGGTCTCGCACTTCATAACTTCGGTCAGTCCTGTGTGCATGCGCATAACTTTTCTGCCTATCCTGTGCTTCCTTTAGTCTCTGCCTAATCTAAATCACATGTTCCTCCATCTCTTGAATCAATTTTGGCCCAACTATTACTCGGTTTTCTAGTCTATCCCAACTCAATGACGTTCTGCATGGCCTTCCATACAGGGCTTCATAGGGTGGCATTCTGATGGAGCTATGAAAACTGTTATTGTAAGCGAACTCTACCAAAGGTAGATACTTCTCCCAATGGGTTTGATTATCCATGACATACATCATAAGCATGTATTCCATGACTTGATTTATTCTCTCAGTTTTCCCATCTATTTCAGGATGATAAGTTGTGCTTAAGTTCAACTGAGTCCCAAACGCTGACTGCAAACTTATCCAAAACCTAGAAGTGAATTTGGAGTCCTTATATGAAATGATCTTCTTAGGTATCCCATGAAAATGGATAACCTCGCTTACAAACACACGTGCCACATCAGTGACATCGTAAGTGTCTCTAACTAGAATAAAATGAGCACTTTTGGTTAACTTATCGACTATCATAAGAATGGCATTGTGTCTATGAGATGTGAGTGGCAACCTCACAACAAAATCCATAGAGATGACTTCCCACTTGGACATAGGAACATCATGTGGTTGTAGGAGGCCTACCGGGTGATGGTGGTTGGCTTTCACTTGTTGACACTCTAGGCAGTTGACGACGAAATGGACTACATCATGCTTCATGCCTAACTAGAAGAAAAGTTTCCTCATGTTTGTGTACATCTTCTGCACACCCGAATGCACACAATAAAGTGCTCTATGGGCTTCCTTTAGTATGATGCTTCGAATATTCCCATCTTCAGGGATGTACATCCTTCCTCGATATCTCACTAGTCCATCTTCTTCCAAACTATATCCTTCATACTTTGGATCTAATTGCCTCCCACTCTGGAGGTTTGAAGTAACCTTTAAATACCAATTGTCTCCTTGGAGTTGCGTCAACACATGTTCCCTCAGATTGATCTTTAAAGGTACCAAGGAGAAGACACGTGGTCTCCTACTCAAGGCATCTACGACCACATTTTCCTTTCCCTTGATGTATGAAATACCAAAATCGTACTCACTCATAAACTCACTCCATCGCCTTTGCCTGGAATTCAGATCCCTTTGAGTGAAGAGATGTTTTAAACTTTGATGGTCCATTTTGAGCTCAAAGTTTCACCCCACAAGATAGTGCCTCCAAAGTTTCAAAGCTAGCATTATAAATGTCAACTCTAAATCATGAGTCACGTATAGCTCTTCATGTTTCTTCAACTTTCTTGATGCATAAGCTATCACTCCTCTATCCTGCATTAGCACGGCCCCCAACCCTTGCTTCAAGGCATCCATGTAGACTATGAAGTCCTTCTCCATATCCGGTACTTGTAGAATTGGCGTAGTAGTTAGTAACCTCTTAAGCTTGATGAATTCACTATCACATTCTTATGTCCATTCATACATGACCCCCTTGCACTGCAAAGTGGTGATGGGTTTCACTATTTTTGAGAATCCTTCCACAAATCTTCAGTAACAACCTGCTAGCCCCATGAAGCTTCTCACCTCATGGGCATTTTTCGGCACTGCCACTCCATAATGGCCTTTACTTTTTATGGGTCCATAGAGATTCCTTCACCGGAAATGATATGACCTAAATAGTGGATCTCTTTCTGGAAGAAGAAACACTTCGATAACTTCAAATACAATTTGTTCTCCCTAAGGCAGGACAACACCACTCACAAGTGTTCCTCATGTTCCCTTTCATTCTTGGAATAGATGAGGATGTCATCTAGAAAGACTTGTACAAAATGGTCTAAGTACTTCCAGAATATGCCATTCATGAGGCTCATGAATACTGTTGGTGCATTGGTCAATCCAAAAGGTACTACGACAAATTCGTGATGCCCAAACCCAGTTCGAAAGGCAGTTTTTGGGATATCGCCTTCCTTAATCCTTAACTGATGATACTAGGATCGCAAATCGATATTTTAGAATACCGCTGCTCCTTTCATATGATTGAAGAGGTCATCTATTCGTGACATTGGGTACCTATTTTTCACTGTAGCACGATTCAAGTCCCTGTAGTCTATACACAATCATAAGGATCCATCCTTCTTCTTTACAAAAAATACTGGTGCACCCCAAGGTGAAACACTGGGCCTTATTAGCCCTAAGTCTAGTAACTCTTTTAACTGCATTTTCAATTCACAAAGTTCTGGTGCTGTCATCTGATACGGAGTTTTGGAAATTGGTTCTGCACCAGGTTTTAGCTCAATAGTAAAATCAAGCTCCCTCTTAGGAGGTAAACCTAGTAACTCGTTCGAAAAAACATCCTTAAATTTTGACAATACTGGGTACTGATCTAATGAGGGTCCCTTCCTTTCATTCACTACTTCCACTACATATAGTCAACACCCTTGCCTCAAGCATCGCTTAACCTTCATAGTTGAGATAAAGCATAATGACACCCTTCTTTGTACACCCTAGATCTCTATTGGCCTTCCTTCATCGTCAACATATAGCACCCTTTTTGTGAAACAATCCACCAAAGCTTGATGAACTTCTAACCAATCCGTTCCAATGATTAGGTCATACGCCCCAAGAGTAGTGATGTATACCTTCAACTTGGTAGTACACACTCCCAGGTCTACTATACAATTATCAACACTAGGTCCTACCACTTGTTTTTCCCCGAAGCCATCTCGACTTGTTTAAATTCATCGTGCTCGTAGGCTGCCAACCCACTCTTTTCTAATGTAGATGGTGAAATGAAACTATCTGTCGCACCAGAATCAAACAAAATCTTAACATTGATATGATTTAGCATACCTGATGAATCCACCATCGTGGATTGATGTTTGTCCTGGCGATTATTAACCGCTACGTAAATCTGGTGGCTGCTACTTGCTCTTCCCATCAAGGCCTTTCCTTCTCTATGCACAAATACTGATTGTAACTCTGGGCAGTCACGTTGGTAATGGGGTCCTCCACATCCCCAATAGGTAACACAAGATTGAATCTGTGCACTATTATGTGACTGTCTCTGAAATGAGTTCCTTCCCCTAGAACCCCTTCCCCTGCTAGTTGTTCCCTGAGATGGTCATGGACCTTCTTGTGTCGTTGGTGATGAACGAGATGTTGCACTCGCTGCCATTGAAATCCCTATGGATTCTATTCTTGGTGCAACTCTATTACCATATGGAGGTGGCCTTGAGCCCCTCCCCTGGGAAATGTCCTAGGGGCATTCCCTATGAATCTGGGATGATGCGGAAAGGTCGGTCTCGTACCTCCGGTTAAGTTCATGCGTTCCTCTGCATAACGTGCATTTTCCATAGCTTCCATTACTGAAGTCGGTTTCCACATCTGCACCATAGCCCTTATCTTAGGGTTTAGCCCATAGACAAAGCGTTCTGTCTGTCGTTGGTCATTATCTATATATGAAACATATTTGACCAATTCCATAAACCTAATCTCATATTCCTCTACGGTTCTGTTTCCCTGTACTAAGGCATGAAATGCTCCTATCTGTTGTTCCTCATATTAAGCTGGCAGATATTTCCTTTGGAACCTCTCCTTGAAAAGTTCCCAAGATATGGTGTCTGGGGTAAGGTGCAGTTTCCTCTCCAGGTTTCCCCACCAGTTCAAGGCACTGTCTCTTAACTAAAAAATTGTTATTTTCTCCTTTGAGGTGGATGCATAGTCCCTTAAGTAAAAACTCCTTGTCATGCCTTCCAACCATGCTTCCATGCGTTTACTGGCGCGACCCCCAAAAAACTCCGAAAGTTTAATCTTCTGCAATTCTCGAGTGATGTTTTCGGGTGGAGGTCCTCCCCCTAAATCCCTTGATGCTTCTGGATTACCCATTCCATATGGTGGGGGTTCCACTTTGATCCATGTTGATTGTCTCCCCTTTAAAGTCTCATTTATGGCCTCCAAAGAGCGTAGTATGAGAGCTAGTTTCGTCGATGGTGGTGGCGACACTATTGGTGCCTGCGACGATGCTCCTCTGCCTCGATTCCCTCAATTCCTAACCATCCTGTATGATTTAACCTGCATCAACTAAAGTTGTTAGGGTGAGTTCAAGGACATTTCTCATTACACAACTTAACTAGAAAACAGGGTTAGGCGTAATTTTTTTTTTACTTGTCTGTAAACATACGTTACTCTCTTTAGGGGAGTGGCTAGGTTAGGGTTTAAGTGTCTAAGATTGATTTCTTCGCCTAAGAAAACTATTGACTCCTCTTGCCTCGTAGATATGCTAGCTTTGTTCTATACTCACCAATTTCTCTATCTTACATTCTTAGCGCGCAAGAAGCCCCCTCCCCGTGTCATGGTTTAAGTCTTCAAACTTTTAGTTTAACTAATTAGTGTGATTTTTTTTTAAACATAATTTAACATTAACATTAATTACTCATTTAATTAATTAATCATTTTAATTCCAATGATTAATTACTTTCAATTAATCACATTACTTAGTTTTAATTTGAAACATTTAATAATATATATTTATTTTTTGTTTTATTACTAAATAGTTAAACAATTAAAATTTAACTATTTAAAATTAACAATTTAATCAATTTAAAATTCAACTATTTAAATTTAACAATTTAAATTTTTTAACTATTTAAACAATTAAAATTTAAACTTTATAATAATTTAAAGGGATAATTAAGTAATAAATACAATATATATATATATATAAGAAATTAGTCAAAATAGAATTAAATAAATAAAATAAATAAATAAATAAAAAATCAACTCGGGCACACATGAAGCCCACGTGCCTCTCCCTCGTTTCTTTCCTTACCTAAAACCCTACACACCTCCTAACAAACCCTATACTATCCTCATCCTAACGCCCCCTCACTGCTGACTATCCCTCTCTGCAAGTGCGGCCAAGGTTTTCTCCTCCCCAACTCAGCAATCGCAGGCTCCTTCCTTGGTGGCTCGATGCTCAGCTCTGAGCGTTGGTGCTTGGGTGATGGATTCTATGTATTTTTTTTTGCACTACAGAGGCTCCCGGGCAGCGAGATGTTCCAGTCGAGAGTGCAAGCTCGTGAGCTCCCGTTCCTATGGTTGTTGCACGCTCCTTATTTCCTTGTGGGATTCACGTTCAACGCTGATTTTGGTGCTTGGTGTGTTGGGCTTTGTCTTGTATGTTGTTGCTTTGGTAAGGCGGGTTCGGTGGTTGTATTGGGCTGTGATGGTGCTAGCGTGTTGGTTCAAAATGGGCATCCCTCAGAGACTTAGCGCTTGGTCTTAGCTGCAGTTTTGAAATTGGGCATGTATCCAATATATTTATGTGTTATTATTATTATTTTATTTTTTTTTGTTTTGTATTAGCAAACTCAGCCAGTGTCGGCGGAATGCCGCATCTTTCGAGAATGGCATTCTCATCTATAGAAATGCTTTGAATACCTCCATGGGCGTTTTCATATAAGGTAAAAATGGGGTCCATTCCAACACCCCAGGCATCTGTATCTCTAATTTCCTCTTTTTCTATGTTAACATATACATTTTCTATATGGGGATGGGCACTGCTGTTTGTTTTATACTAAGGATAATGTAGGTTTTATGCTACAACACAAGAATGAATGGAAAGGAAGCTATGCTTAACATTTGATAAATTTTACAAAGTGCAGATGGGATGTTTGCTTCTATATGATGTTGATGTGTAGCCTTTAGAATGTAGATGGAGCTAACGTGAACTTACCAGACCCTAATGATGTTCAGGTTGGGTTTAGTTCAACTATACATATACGCGTGAAGTAGAGCATCTCTGGATCTTGAAGCTATTGTAATAGCTCATTTTATAAGCCGATTGAGATTTTATCATATGCTATTTTCCAATAATGCTTCTTTTTTGACTGATCAGTGCCCTGTACAGTCTGGATGTGTTTAAAGGTTGTTATTCATGTGGCAAGGATGACCAATAAATATACCATCAAAATCTGTACCGATTCTACATGCTAAAGGAATTTCTTGTTCTGAGCCAAATTTTGCTTAGAAGCGGTTAGTTTCTTTGAATACAGGTTATATGGTAGTAATTACTCTCCCCCATTGTGCTCAAGTGATGAAAAACAAATTGAATGAATCTCTGTGATTTGAAAAAAAAACTTGTTGCACTCTATTTTTTTTTTTTTTTACTAAAGAGTAATGACGAGTTAGGGTTTTAAAGGCGTGGAAAACAAGCTACAACCATTGCGATAGCCAAGGCGTCTCCCACTTTCCTGGAGTCAATGTCAACTCATTAACATTCTATATATCTTTCCAAATTTTCATCTCCGATGGATATTTTACGGTCTGCTTTGAAAGGTTTTTATGTCCGCTAGCCAGATTTTTTTTTTCAATATTCTCATCATGAAGTTTATGTCATATTCATAACATTATTTTCTATGTGTCTTTCCAAATTTTAATTTTTGATGGATATTTTACTGTCTGTTTTGCAATGTTTTTGTTTGTTGGCCAAACTTTGTCAAACAACTTAAGTCATTTTGGATGATAATCCCAACAAACATGTGTCTATTGTAGGATTGAAGTAACCCTACTTATCCTCTTTCAATTTCCTTTGTCAGATATTTTCTCCCTTGCTCCTATATTGGCCCCTTAGGTGCACTCCATTCTATTGCTCTTGTAGTTCCTAATTCCAGTAGTTGTTACTTTTTCATTCCACTTTATATCTAGAAGGTATTCTCCAGGTCATGTGTATCCCTGAAGAAAGTCTTTGATTTTATTGTGTCTCCCTCTCCCATTTACCTCCTTAGCCCGAAGGCTTTGCAAAATTAATTTAGGATATCTCTCTCCCATCAGGTTTGACTGTTGTCCTACTTGATGAATGCAATTGCCTTTTAATTTTGAACACTCATGACTAGACTGACCTTATGTATGTTTCTCTGTTCTGAATATTCCTTGATGGTGCTAATGGGGAGAGATGTCTTTATCTTCATTGTTGTTAATGTATTGTGCCATTAATTTTTTTTTTGAAAACTATTAACTTCTGTTTGGGTATACATGAAGCTGAATTTAAACTCTAGTATTCAGTGCCAAAGAGTCCTATGAACTTGTTCTTGTACACAAATTCATTCATACTCATGGAACAATTTAACAAAACTGGTGCTACTGGGATCATAACAGTGCATCCAAAAGCTCTACTGGCAATTATAAGGCCTCTGCTTCCTTTACATTATCAATATGTATGTCATTTATTTTTATATTTGTGTTAAAAATTTCTGTGCTTGGCTTGCAGGTTAGGTGGGGATGGAGCTTGGCCCTCAGGCCCAGATTTCAAACTAATGCTCTGATACCATGTGTAGTAACCTAAATTAATTAAGCCTAATACAATTCATAGAATTACACATAAAATTTCTTTCCATGCATAAGTAATTCATTAATCATCATATAAACAACATAAATTAATTTATGAATAACAATCTAATAAATTACATAACAGAATATAGATACATTACATAACAGAATATAGATACCTCTGGCTGATGCTATTATCCCAATATTTGGTTGTCCTTTCTGCTGCTTTGCCCAACCTGCTAGCTTTGACCAAACCCTGCCCAAACCGACTAACCACCCAGCCATCTAGGAGTAGCCTGTCCAGCTCCCTAGCTCCAGGATACCATAAGGAATCCTAGCCTCTGTGCCCAAAACCCCCAACAACTTGGTGCCCCCTGCAATGGTTCACCAAAACCCCAAAACCAAACTCCCCAAAACCAAAAAAATATCCAACAGCCAGCGTACAGTCCTCTCCTCCCAATTTTCCATAATCCTCTCTCGTAGGACTCTTCCCCTGTCATATCTCCCCCCATTCACCAACTCCCTATCCTCCATTAATTACCTTATCCTCCCCTTTATTACCTTATCCGATTCCTTTATTACCTTATCCTTCCACCCCATGCTTCATTCCCCCCCTGCATACGTAAAGTCTTATTATAAATAATTTAAAGTTATTCAGCCATTTAATCTATTACCCAAATCTTTGAATGTGTTAAGTAATCATTTAATTAATTAATTGACATTTATTAAACAATAAATAAATAAATAAATAAATATTATTATTAATAGTTAATCATTAGTTAGCTAATACACATTAAGACAGTTAATTATTTAATTAACTATGCTTAATAAACCCTATGCAATTATCTAACCAAGGTTGTTACAGGCCAAGTACATTATCCTTTGTAACCTTAACATGCGTCGAAAGAGAAAAAACTTGCGCATTGGTTGAATTGAGGGGCCCACGAGGGGGAAAAGGCTGAGGTGTATTCAAGAGAGAGGAACATGTGTGAGTTGAGAAGTGACTAGGAGAGAGAGAGAGAGAGAGAGAGAGAGAGAGAGAGAGAGAGAGAGAGATTAGTGTCATCAACACAATGAGTAGGAGTGCAATGATGGGAGCACATCATTAACTTCCGACAATGACATTGTGAGGCATCGTCGTCGGTGAAATATGAAGGGGAGCCTATATGCATGCTTGATGAAACCCGACGATGCAAAGGTAAGAAGGGAGGAAAATAAAGAAGCAGATGGGAAGTACGGATTTTAGTTCCAAACAATCAGATGAAGATTTAACCATATATACTTCATAAAAAAAAATGCATCCACGCATTAAGATTTGAAAAACTTTAAATGGGGGAAGGGGTTGTTGTTCTATCACAACAAATGGCGACACATTGGGAAGAACCAATTATTTCTAATATGGAAAGAAAAATACTGAGGCATCATTAATTGTGTTGTTACCTTTCGATAGTTCATACAGTTTGTAGGTTGAGGACCCCAAATTCGATTAGCCTTAAGAATTAGAGGAAAAAACCATCACTGATGATCTTCTCCATAATTAGAGTGATTTTTCATGGGGTTTATGTAATCCAATAGTGAGACATGAGAGGGTTACACTACAGAGAAATATTTACCAATCGATATGGACTATAGTTTGTTCCTCACCTCTCTTTCCCAACATTTCTTCACTGCCATCAAGCATCCATAGCCCCGATGAAGGTGCCTTGGTATCATACAAGCATATCCCCACTTCCAATGAGCATCCATAGCCTCGACGGGTTTTCTTATACTTCCCACACTTTAAAGTGCTTCCAACCTCCTGACATTCAAGTTTCCCTACCTTGATTTTTTAGATATATGATTTATGTATTTCTTTTGCAACATTTGTCAAGGTGTGTGGGAAGAAAGGTGATACGAGAGTTACTTTGATGTGAAAATATCAATCGATGGTTCTTTCTCATGTGTACCTCACATGAATTGATGGTATAGTAAAATTAAGGAATAAAGGGTAATATCACTAGAAGTATGCAGGGGATATCAATTTTGAGAGAAATCCACTGAATTGGTTTGGAACACATGCCTATCTTGAGAGTGGTCACACATAGTAAAGATGACTGATACGATCTATCAGAAGGTATGAAATTTTGTAGGTCCGAGGTTTTCTCTTAGCCAGAGTGAACCAAATCCTCTTCATGTGTCTTCATCTTTCGTGCATAAACGTAGAGTTACAAATCTTCTGATTAATGTTGAGTGAGAGGTGTCCGAGAAGAAAAGTGGTTACATGGGATGAAACCAAAGGGTTATCACTATGGGAAAAAGACTAGTAAAGGGTGATGAACTGCTAATGATTGTGGATAGGCACTGGTGAAAATAAAAAGGAACACTAAAGCGAAACATCTAGAGAAAATGATGCGAAGAAAGGTAAAATATGACTAATTAGAAAAACACACAGACTAGGAAAGGAAAAAAAAAAAAACTCCTACTATTTACAAGACTACCATCACCACGGGCGATTAATATAAGTATTTTTTTAGGACTTGGCCATTGACATGGATCTCCTCCTCCTCTCCCTGTAATGTCTTAAGTCGGAAGGTCCCATGACCTATTTTCTGTTGGATCAGATAAGGTCCCAACCACAACTTCTAAAACTTGGTGTGTTTTCCTTTTAATTCATTTATTTATCCCATTTGAGTACACTATCCCCTTCATGAAAATATTTATTACCCACAGATGACTTGTCAAACCACCTTTTGATTACTTATTGATGGTGTATTAATTTCATTGGATCTTTCTCCCTTTCTTATTCTAATTTTAAATGCATGTTAAGCCTCTCTTGTATCACTGGGCAGGCCTCATCACGGATGGATTGGACCAATTTCAAAGATGGTAAGAAAGTGTGATTAGGTATGGTGGCCTCCTATCCACAGACTAGGAAAAAAGGGAGTTACTGAATGAATGAATTAGGAGTTACTCAATTAACCCAGAGAGCATTTGGTAGAGGCCGAAGGTGACATTTTCTTTGATTGTCATTAATCGTCTTCTTGAGGATGTTGATGAGGTTTTTGTTAGTGGATTCTTCCAAACCATTCCCTTGTGGGTAGTAATTTATTGAATATTTGACTTTGATATTTCTTTCAAGGGTGAATTCAGCCAATTTCAGAGAAGACAAATATTTTTCATTATAAGAAACTAATGATTCAGGAAATCCAAACCTGGTGATGATGTGAGATTGAAGGAACAAAATCACCTAGTTTTCATTAATAGTCTTTAAGGGGATCACCTCACTCCATATGGTAAGGTAGTCAGTGGCCGTTAGGATGTATTTGTGCAGTTCAGAGGAATTGGGATTGATTTCCTTGATTACTTATATCCCCTAATGTTGAAATGGACATTGAATAATCATCGACTGTAGAGGGAATGCATTTTTCTTCTCTCTTCCTTCTCACTTTTGACATTGCTAGAATCTCCTTGCATACATGTGGGGATATTTAAATATTAAGGGCCAGTGCTATCCATATATGAGGATTTTGTGTACATTAGTATCTTCACTGTAATGCCCTCTTGTGGGTCCATCTTGGAGATCAGACATGACTTTCTCAACGTCTCTTTTCTCCATACATCTTAGGAATACACCATCATAGTTTTTTATGCATATAATTCCCTAGATAAGTTAATATTGGGTGGATTTGAGCCTTAGGACCATTTTCTTTTTGGGGTCCAAATAATGTGGAGCTAATCCATAAGTAAAGTAATATTTAACTTCATAGAACTAGGTGTCTGAACTGACTGGAATGTAACAAAATTCTTTTTCAAATAGATCAAAATATTGATATAGAGAATCTTCCTAAGACTTGATGCAGGGGGATTCTGCGACCATTTTTCATAGCCCTTTCCCTTTAACGATTTTTGCAGGTTTAATCTCCAGGTCATATTATTATAGGGCCATAATAAAATTGGATCTCTTCTCTACCAAATCTCTTTATACTAGGAGGTTTTTGACGACTGGGTAGGGAACAATAACCTTGGTTTTAGATTTGAGTAATAATCGCCGAAAGTGATTGACAAATTTGAATACTGCATATGCATGTTTATCAACTTCAGGATAATTTAGCTCAACTCCTTGTAGACTTGAACTCATAAAATCCAAAGGAAGCTCGTCTCTTTTTGAATTCTTCTGTGTCAAGGCAACCAAAAATGCAATATCGAAGGAGAATCTGTAGAGGATGAAATATTGATCAAAATATGGGTTCAACAGTGCAAGTGATTTCTCAATACATTCTTTGATTTTATTGAAAGCTTCCTTCTCTTTAGACCCCCATTTAAATTCAACATTCTTTTTTATCATATCTTGTAGGGGTTTTACCGTTTCGACGAAACTGGGAATGAACCGTCTTGGAAAATTTATTCTTTCGAGGTACGACTGCATAGAATTTTTGTTGTGAGGGGGAGGGATCTTAGCGATTTCCTTGGTTCTCTTAGTTTAAATCCACATACCTTGATTGGAAATTATGAAGCCCAAGACATTTCCTTCATCAACAATGAAAATGGATTTCTTGGGGTTCAGAGATATGTTGTATCTCCCGCATCTATTGAATACCTTCTTCAAATGAGAGATGTGGTCCTATCTATTCTTTGAGAAGATAGTTACGTCATCTAGGTATACTACCACACAGTCTCCCACCATACCTCTAAAGGCAATATCCATGGCTCGTTGAAAATTTGCTCCAACATTTATCAGTTCGAAAGGAATTTTCCTATAGGTATATGTTCCCCATTTGGTTTTGAATTATGTATTTAGTTGATCCTCATGAGCTACTAAGACTTGGTTATATACTGAGAACTCTTCTAGAAGGGAGAGTGTCTCTGATCTAGAGACACACTGTAGAATTTGTTCCATGGGAGGCATAGGGTAGTTATCTTTCTTTGAGGCCTTGTTTACATTTCTAAAATCAACACAAAGCATGATATCCCTATTATTTTTCCTTACTAGCACTAAATTTTATATCCACTACGTATGTCTTACTAGAAAAATGATTTTAGCAAAGCAACTAGAAATTTGTTCAACTCTACTTTAACTTGTGGTTCAAGGATGGGATGCATCTTACTTAACTCTTGTTGGAATGGCTTGGTTTGAGGTTTCACGGGGATGGAATGCTGTATAATATTTGTATCATATGTCTCTAGATACTCATACATTCAGGAAAAAATGTCTTTCTACTCTTTGAATAAATTGATGTATGATTTCCTTTCCTGAGGAGAGAAATTTTTTTCCAAGGTTAATGTTCTAAGGGGCGATCTCTGACCCTAGGTTTACTATTTCAAAATGCATGCATGAGTTGTTAGTCTTGTAGTTGATGACTTTTTTGAATTTGTCTTGAAATTTGTAGAGTTTTTCTAGTCTAAAAACACTCTTGGGAATATTGTTGGTTGGACCTATTGCGTTTTCTACTTCAACAACATCATTATTATTTGTATTTATCAGTAGGTCATGTTGGCCTTCATTTATGATAGAATCCTTGAAGGTGTCTTTAAGGTGTAGTAAATTTATGAGCTACTGGTCATCATCAAAGACCCTCCAGTTCACGATATTGTTAGTAATTGATGTCATGTACAAAAGTTCAACGAAGAAAGTGTCATGCATCAATCCATCAGAGGGTATTAATCTAGACACTATGTTAGCTAACAAATCAACATCATAATTCAATGATTGTGGAATGATGTTAATATTAAATGTAGTGAAAGATTTGATTAGTTCCCAAACCTCAGACTGATAATTTTTTAAGTGACTTGAAATACAATGAATGGTGTTTCGTACCTGTGTGACGATGATTTCAGAATCACCAAACACCTTGATTTTTTCTTCCTTCAATTCAATTGCCTTCCTTAGCCCCTGTACCAGGGATTAGTATTCAAAAGTATTGTTGGTGCAAGGAAATTCTAGTCTGTATGCAACTAACATTTTAGTACCTTTCGAGTATTTTAGTATGCAACCCTTGCTTGCACCTTCTAAAGACTTGGATCCATCAAAAAATAATGTCCACATGTCAGGATCCCCCTTTTTTATTTCAATTGGTATTTTTGAATTTTGATTTTTTTTGGTTTTAATGAGGTTAATAGAGTCAGTGAATTTTTCTAACTTATCTCTAGGAACTACGTTAGTTTGTACATTAGAGGAATTGTTAGTTTGATCATCTATATTACAATTGGGATCAATAATCTGGGTGCAATGAAGGATTTCAAATTGTGTCAGATTCCACAAGAGACAATGGTTTAGCCATGAAATTCCCAAAGAATGTTTCATATGAATAATTACCAAGAATTGAATGGTTGAACATTAATTGTTCATTCGAGACAATCAAATTAGTAATGACATGTTTCATATACATTTCTCTATCAATCCTTATTTGATTCATTTTACCATTGTTAGGTAGGCACAAGTGGGGCCATTCAGTAGAAAAGTAGTCATTTAACATAGCCTACCGGTCTCAGCTTAACAACATGCCATAGTTGTTTGGAATGTCTACTACTATTATATCTATGGTTTGATGAAATTTTGGGTTAGCAGACATTCTGATCAAAACCTTTTTCAATTCTCCAATAACCTTAACTTTGGTTTTGTCTAACTGAATAATATGGATGTTAGATGGTTCAGGTTTGATATTAAGCTTGTCATAGAATTTTAGGGGCATGACATTAGATGAAGCTCCTGAGTCTACCATGCAATTATGAACGTTTCTATTAAATATTTCAAAATTGATGAGGAAAGGAGGGGTGGTGGACCTATATCTTTGACCATTTAAGGACAGATTAGTCGCAACTTGACTTTTAGATGGAGTGTTATTGTCAGTTGAAGTTACCTTGGTTATCCCTTTCTTGGTTATAGCGTTTGCTTCCTTTGTGCCACGGGACAATTTTCCTTGCAAAGTTATTATAAAAGTCTCTTGAATTTGTGGAATCTTCATAATTTCAAACAAATAAATGTTAGATTTTTTTTTCTTTATATCTTTTAGGAAGTCATAATCCAACCTGGCCAAGGGTGTGGGTGAATTATTTGGTTTATTGGTTTGATCTATCATTTTGGGATTAGAAGGGGTGGCCTCAGAGGTGTCAGGAATAACATTTGTCGAAGGAGAAGGTTTCTTGGGAGTAGAGGTGGTGGGAGAAGTAGGATTAGTGGTACTAGGGGTGTCATCAGAAACCTTCTTACTGACACTCCTAGTGGTTACGATGATTTGTGATATTTTCACTTCTTCAACTTCTTCCTAATCTTCACATAAAGAAATGTCCCATAATGAGTTTAATTGTTGTTCTACCAGCTTGTTATAATCCTGAGGTTGTTCTTGCGGTTCCTGACTTTCTTTTCCCTCATCAACGATTTCGGTTATATTCTCTATTGCCTAGGTTTAAAGGGCCTATATAATATCCTCCATGTTAATACCTTCCGTCTGAGAAGGGGTGGTTTTGTTGGTTGGTGGAGTGTTCTCATATTTATTTGGGGGAAAATTAAAGAATTTTTTTTGGTTAGAATATCCCTCTCCAGTACCCATTTTCATGTCAACCAAGTCATTGGATAGATTCTTAATGATTCTCTAGAGAGATTCCATATCCATTGAATCACAAGGCTTCTTATATTCACTTGGTTTAGATGAAGAAATTGTTAAACAATTGGCTTAGGTTGATGGAAAATTGGTATGGATTGTTGGTTTTCATTGATGTCAACCATTGGAGAGTGATATTGTATATTGATTTCAACCCTTAGTGATTGATGTCAACCCATGGAGAAATTACGGTAGAGAATTCTGGTAGCACAAAGGTTTGGGTAATGGACCCAAGTTTGTTTGATGTATAATGGTATGATTTTTAATATATTTAAAGGTAAGACTATTCTATATGGACAATACATGTAATTTCATTTCCGGTGGTATGTGGAATGCCACATAACTCCTCACGGTTAGAGAGTTATGGCCATGTGAAGTTGGAGAACCCAGGTTTGGGTAATGGACCTAAGTTTGTTTGATGTATAATTGTATGAGTTTTGATATATTTGTAGGTAAGAATATTCTAGATGGATATTAAATTTCATTCCATTTCTAGTGGTATGTGGAATGTCACATAACTCCTCACGGTTAGAGAGTTATGGCCATGTGAAGTTGGAGAACCCTCATGAGTCATCTAGAAACCCCAAAAGGTCAAAGTAGTCAAAGTGGTTTAAGAGATTTTATAAGGTAAATAATAAAGTGAATTGATGATTTTACTATAAGTCAAAGTGAATAAAAAATGAATTATTTAAATAATAAAGTTAATGGATAAATTACTAAGTTGACAAGTGGTTAGAAGTGGGTTAACCCTAAAATAAGGAAAGTGGGTTAAGATGGTTAAAAGGTAACCCCTTGAGGAAGCTACATGAAAGTATAAATAAGAGGAAAGACTCTCTCATTTTATTCACACTTGAGAATATTGAATATCTACAAGTGACTGAGGTAACCAAAGGATACCTAAGCCGAATTTTAGAGGGAAGCTGAAGTAAAGAAGGCCGAAATTCAAGGGAGGATAAATTATTTTGATGATGCTTTCTAAGGTATGTTATTTACAGGTCATCTCACCATTTTATCAATAACATTTTTTCTAGAATGATTCAAACCATGAAATTAGGAGGACGTTGAGGAAACATATCCAAGTAGTTGTGGTACAAATTTAAGCTTGTGGGTCTTTCTATTTTTGGAGTTACACTTTGTGGAAAATGGGGTTTATGGCTAGTCCTGAAACTAGTCTAAAACATGTGTTTCGGGTAAAAACGTCATAAACTCTTCATAACAGATCCAAATTCAGTAAGACCAAATGTTTTGGTTATAGTACAATATGTGTTATTCTGTGTACAATGTGTATATCCATACAACAAATATTGCGTGCGGGTCACGCTCTACAAGTTCACTCTCTAGAATAAGCTAGAATTCAACAAGCTATGCCATTTTTGCTATAAATCTTTTTTTGAGAGGTTCCAAGTAGTGGCACTTGGAGGAATTGCATAAAACACACTGAATAACATTATGTACTACTTCCAAATCTTTATTCATTACAGGTACATAATTATGATTATTTCAGGTTAGGGTTGTTGACTAATCCAAAACTAGTCATGTGAGACTAGAGTAAAGTTTGATGAAAATGCTAGTCTCTTGTTGTTAAAGTTAAGGAAGGTTTGCAGATATGTGATCATATACATCAAGTCTATTACAAATTTACAAATCATATTTGGATGATGAAATTGATGAGGGATTTTTGTTGATATACATGTTGGGTACATGGTTGAGACAAGTAGTTGATGAGTTGGCACATACATGAGGTATATAGTTGATGATGTTGGTATATCTTGATGAGTCATAGTTGATGAGTATTTTATACATGATTGGTACATACTTGGTACATGGTTGGAGGCACTTGTTAGTAGTATTATTTGACACATGGTTTATGGATGATGTAACATACTTGTATTGGTATATTATTAGAAGCACATATTGATCTTGGTGATGATTATGAATTGTTGTGTTATGCTTGGTTGATGCACATCTTTGAGAGTTGTCTTGGTGATTGATCTGATTTGGTTGATAATATTGATGAGACATGTTGTTTGGACATGTTGTTGTGACATTTTATTTGTACAAGTTTGGTGCATGGTTGATGCACTTGTTCATGGGACAGGTTGGTGCATGGTGATGCACTTGTTCATGGTATAAGTTGGTGCATGGTTGATGCACTTGTTCATGGTATAGGTTGAGGTATAGGTTGGTACATGGTTGATGCACTTGTTTATGGTACATGTTGAGTACAGTTTGTTTGGTACAGGTTGGTGCATGGTTGATGCACTTGTTTATGGTACAGGTTGATTACAGGTTGAGGTACAAGTTGATGCATGGTTCAGGTTATTGGTATAGGTTGTTTGGTGTAGGTTTATTGGTACAAGTTTATAGTAGTATATCTCATAGTGATAGTGTGATAGTGGTTCCATCATTCTACTTATATGTTAGGGTGGTTGGATGGGGCAAGGACAGGTGGTTGTAGCCAGAGAACCTATGGGGTTGTATCCTCCTTCTGGTTGTAGCCAAAGAATTGGGGAGTTGGAGATTCCCTCAGGTTGTAGCCTGAGAAACTAGGGGGTTGGAGCCTCCTTCTAGTTGTAGCTGGAAAACAAAGGAAGTTGGTGCTTCCAATGAATGTAATTCTTAAATACATATAAGAAAAAGCATTCTGTGGTTTTATCCTGCTTTGAGTTTCCACATAAAACATTGGTGTATTATGTATGTGTGTGATTGCTCATTTGTTCATTTTTTATTAACTCTGCAACTATTGGATGATAATTCTACATTGATATAACATTTTCATTTTATGGTGAAAAAGGATTAAATTTATCTATTAATGATTCACCCCCCCTCTCAGTAATCCAACAATTGGTATCAAAGTGAGGTTCCTTCAGGAAACAGTTTAACCACTAGAAGGAGATCATGGATTATTTTCATAATGGAGTACCAATGTTTAATGGTCAGAATGGTTTTATGTATGAGATGTGGAGCAGAAGGATGAAAGTATTTTTATAGGCAGAAGGACATTATATTTGGCTATCAGTGGTTACATGATATGATAGTTCAAAAAGGGAAAATACTGCAACCAATAAGGAATTGAAGAAGAATAAAAAAATAGCAATGGATTTCATCTGGGAAGGATTACCTAATCCGGTAAGAGAAAAGGTTGGTAAATTTTTATGAGATAAATAACTTTGGGATAAGTTACATGACATATATTCCTCACCCATCGCAGATTGAGAAAATGCCAAAGAATATGCAGATACAGATCAAGAAGAATTATGTTCACTATGTCAAACATATTCAGAAGATGAAGAGTACATAATCACCAGAGGTATGTTGTTTTGCTTTAATTGTGAAAATGTGGACATCTTTAAATAGAATTCCATGAAGGAAATGAGACAAAAACTAATTGAAAAGGAAGACAATTATGAAGCAAAATTGATTAGTGCTTTAGATGAGCTAAGAGAAGAAAACAAGTCACTCAAGAAAGAATTGATGAAACAAAAGGAATGTGTTCACATTTTTTAAGAAGCCCAACATGTCATCGATAACTTAAGAACTCAACTAGAAGAAGCCAGAAAGATTGAAGAAAATATTGAATATCAAAATAAGTATTTGGAATCCAACATAGAAGCACATAAGGAAGAAGAATAAACGAGAGAGAAGATATTGACATATTATCTTAAGGAAATAACTAATTATCTAAACCAACTTGAGGCAGAGTTTGGTCAAGAAGAGAAAGGACTTGAAGAAGAAATAATCACATTAAAAATTCATCTTGAATAAGCGAAAAGAACAGAAGAAGTCATGAAGTATCAGATAATGAAGAAAGAAGAAGAGGTTGAAAATCTTGGATACAAAGTTTTCGGATTGAGAAGTAAAATCGCCAAGCTCAACAAGAACATTGAAGAGACAGAAACATCCACATTAGTTATAGAGAATGAAGAGAAACACTCTAGGTTGCTAGAAAAGAAGAATGAAGAAAATAGATAGAGTTATGCAGAAGTAATCAAAGGAAGGAATCATGGTCAAATAGAATCTAAGAAAACTATTGAAGATACATCTTCAAGAAGACCATCCATGTTCAAGCCATAAAGAATCTTCAATCATGATCATGATCAGTGAAGGAAAAAATTTAGAAGGACTACGCCACAAAGAAGATCATTCACTCCTAGGTATGCAAATTTATTTTATGGTCATTATTTTTATTGTATTAACTTTGGACATAAGGTTGCATATTGCAAGGATTATAAAATAAATGTTCAAGCAAGAAATGCCTATGTGGCCCCACGTAACATTGAATGTTACAAATGTCATAACTATGGACACATATCTAGTGATTGTAGAAGCATGATCGATACTTCCTTGAAAGAGAACACTAATATCAGATGTAAGAAAGTGTTTATAAGAAAACATGAAGAACAGGTGAACAAATACCAGGTCCCAGAGATCGCAATATTGAAAATAAAATGAGATGAAAAAAATTCTATAGAGAAAAAGAAAGACGCTAGATACAAAAAGGTTTGGAAAATAACTGAAAGAAAATAAGGACATGTAAAGGAGGAACATGTTAAAGAGATTTTACTTTCAGGCATTATAGTGAAATATAAATTCACAGACAGAAAGAAAGAAGTCAGAGATCAGAGAGATGATGAATCTACCAATGAAGATGATGATGAATATACCAATGAAGATGATGATGAATACACATCAAAGCATAAATTGTTCTGAGCCATCCGACTTAGAGACTCCCAAGTAATATAAATATTAGACAGGGGGAGTCTATGTGATAGTTGTGACAAACCAAAGAACCATCCTTCGAGCAGCTTGCAAAGTTTGAGAAGATAGTTTCAGAGAAGTTAGTTAGTGGAAGTACAATTTGATAGATTAATCAAGACTTCATGATAGTATAGTAATAAATGGGTCATCATTATGGGTAGTTGTGCAAGTAGATTCTTGAACAACATGGACAGAGATGGATTCATAAGAATACTTAGCAGGTTTGGACTGATATATGACAGTGGACGAGAGCATGGATTCATAGAGTGGTTCAGAGAATGGTCCAGAGACAAAGGAACATTATCATAATGGATGATAATTACACAGGAAATGGCTTGAACAATGCTAATGGATTCCAAATTGATAGATATTTTTTTGGACACATACAATGCATACAATAGTTCACATTCAAAACATAGTAATGATCAGAAAAAACAATGACAAAACTCCCTACGAGCTATGGAAAGGAAGTGAAAACAACAACCTCTACATCAAGGTAACTCAAGGTAGTATTTTATTAATTGAAATTTATGTTGATGATATTGTTTTTGGAATTACTAATGATAGGTTAAGACATAAATTTGCAAATGACATGCAAAATGAATTTGAAATGTCATTACTCTAAGAACTATCCTTTTTTTTCCGGGTCTTCAGATATGTCAAAGCAATTGAGGAATTTGTTTTTCCATCAAACTAAGTATATCAAAGAAAGGCTAAAGAGGTTCAGAATGGAATATTGCAAACCCATTACCACTCCTATGCAAACCAGTTGTAAGTTAAGAAAAGATGATGATTCAAAGTCTACAGACCAGAGGAAATACAATTCAATGATTGGTAGCTTAATATATGTGATAACATCCAGATCATATGTAATGTAGGCAATTGGATAGGTGGCATGATTTCAAGCAACACCAAAGGAATCACATGTATTAGCAGTGAAGAGTATTTTCATATATCTCAAAGGAACATAAGAGTTTGGATTATGGTATCTAAAAGGAAAGGATCTATCACTTATTGCCTACACAGATGCAGATTGGGTAGGTTGCATTGATGACCGATGAAGCACCATTGGAGTAGAGTTCTACTTGGGTGAGTGCTTAGTATCATGTCTAAGCAAGAAAAAATCATCAGTATCATTATTTACAGTTGAAGTAGAGTATATTGCAGAAACAACATGTTGTACACATGTTCTATGGATAAAACAAACTCTGACAGATATAGAGGTTGAGTATGATGAGCCCATTCCAATCTATTGTGATAATACAAGCGCCATAGGTATCTAAAAAAACCCGTTGATGCACTCAAATACAAAGAAAATTCCAGTAAAGTATCACTTTCTATAGGAACTGGTTGCAGAGAAGAACATCAAAGTTGAATATGTGGGCACAAAAGAACAAGTGGCAGACATATTTACAAAACCTCTTCCAAGAGAAGCCTTTGAGTATATTCTCTAGAGACTTGGATTAATTTCTACTCCAAAATGAATTCTTTTGAATGCTTATCTTATATGTCTTATATCCACACAAGGAAGCACCATAAAGAGGACAGTTCAGGTTGGGAGATCAGTTTCAAGAAGAGTTCAGCCAGAGGGAGTATCCCCACGAACAATTTAGTTAGGGGGAGCAGCCACAGATAGAAAGATACATTTTCCATTGATGACAAAGGGGGAGAGATTTATTAGATGCAGGCTTAGATAATGAGCACAAAGGCATGTTTCCATGGGGAGTGATTCTCATAAGGGAAGAATGAGCGATCTGAATTTAGTGTTGCATTAGAGTGATACCCTTTGTAAAAAAGGGAGATATTATTCATATGAATGGAGAGAGAGTAATTAGAGGCTTATAAACACAAATAAAAATCAAAGGCATGTAGAGAGGGGGAGAATCCCCAAGGAGATTTCAGTTAGGGGGATCATCCCCAAAGGGAGATACCATTTTCCATTGATGTCAAAGGGGGAGAGATAGAAACATTGATGAGGAGTATAAACATGAATATTATCATGACTAAGTGTTTCCATCAATGTTGGTGTTGCCATCAATTCTAAAGGGGGAGATTGTCAAAAAATTGGCTTAGGTTGATTGAGCATTGGTATGGATTTTTGGTTGTCATTGATGTCAACCATTGGAGAGTGATATTATAGATTGATGTCAAGCCTTGGAGAAATTACGGTAGAGAATTTATCTAGCACAAAGGTTTGGGTAATGGAACCAAGTTTGTTTGATGTATAATGGTATGAGTTTTAATATATTTGAAGGTAAGACTATTATATATGGATAGTACATGTCGTTCCATTTTTGGTGGTATGTGGAACGTCACATATCTCCTCATGGTTAGAGAGGCATGGCCATGTGAAGTTGGAGAACCCAGGTTTGTGTAATGGACCCAAGTTTGTTTGATGTATAATGGTATGAGTTTTGATATATTTGAAGGTAATGATATTCTAGATGGATAGTAGATGTCATGCCATTTCCATTGGTATGTGGAACATCAGATAATTACTCACAGTTAGAGAGTTATGGCCATGTGAAGTTGGAGAACCCTCATGAGTCATCTAGAAGCCCCAAAAGGTCAAAGTACTCAAATTGGTTTAAGAGATTTTAAAGGTAAATAATAAAGTGAAGTGATGAGTTTACTATAAGTCAAAGTGAATACAAAATAAATTATTTAAATAATAAAGTTAATGGATAAATTACTAAGTTGACAAGTGGTTAGAAGTGGGTTAACCCTAAAATAATGAAAGTGGGTTACTATGGTTAAAAGGTAACCTCTTGAGGAAGCTACATGAAAGTATAAATAAGAGGAAATGATATCTCATTTTAATAAAACTTGAGCATATTGAATATATGCAAGTGACTGAGGTAACCAAAGGATATATATGCTGACTTTCAGAGGTAAAGTGAAGTAAAGAAGGCCAAAATTCAAGGGAGGATAAATTATTTTGATGATGCTTTCTAAGGTATGTTATTCACATGTCATCTCACCATTTTCGCAATAAATTTTTTTATAGAATGATTCAGACCATGGAATTGGGAGGACGTTGAGGAAACATATCCTAGTAGACGTGGCACAAATTTCAGCTTGTGGGTCGTTGTATTTTTGGAGTTACACTCCGTGGAAAATAGGGTTTGTGGATAGTCCCGTGTTGGCACAGGGGCGGACCCGGGGTTCAAATCCAAGAGCACACCAACAAGCCCTAACTACTAGACCTTTCAACTACACTTGCGAAGAAGAAGCAGTCTCACCCGAAGTAGCTATGGGGGGGTTGCAGGACAAATATGTCTACAACCAAGGGAAATGTCAAGTGGATCTAATATTAGAACAATACAACATGCATATATTACTTATCACTTAGATCTACTTCACACAACTACATATCTGATCTAACAAAGCAATGCAAAACTAATATATTAATGATAAAAATAGAGCATCAATCACATGTACATAAAATATACATGGTTCGCCCTCTCTCTAGGGCTACATCCACAGAACTGTGCTTTATAATATATTAAGATGAAACATACAGTTATGATTTGCGCTCTTAGCCAACATATCTTCTCTCTTCTTCTCTCGATCTCTCCCCTCCCTGCGCACCCAGATACAGGGTTGATCTTTGCACCCAACTGAAGATCTTACAATACAGAAGGCCCTTGTACTCAACTCTTCTCTCTCTCACAACGATAATCACTCAGGCCAAAATAGTACAAATAGATCACACAACTCAAACAACCCTATTCCCTCATATAGGTTCTTATTTATACATTACAATCATTCACCGACATCCTTAGGTCAAAACCTAGGTTTCTAAAACCATAGATACCAAAACCCTAGGTGTCTAAAACCCTAGGTCAACTTGACCCATGTTTTCAGGGCTTCACCAGCCTGTCTTTCCTTCCTTTTGGCGTGGTGATCCAAAGCATCTAATGGTGGATTTTTCTGCTTGCTGAGTCATCCAGGGTCCTTCTTCCTTGTTGACCTGTCATCCTTGATCTCCTCGTCCAACGGCTTGGTTTCTTGGGCTTCACTCTGCCTTTTCTTGTCTTTTGCTCACTTTGACCCAGTAATAGTCACAGTGTCTTCTGTGAAGTTCTCATTTGCCTTTTATTCCTTTTTCTTTTCTTACTTCCCTATCCAAGGGCCAATAGACCCCCAACACTCACCTGTGACTCATATTGAGGCACTTCAGATCTAACTCTTTTGTTTTACTTTGACTTTAGGCTACGCAGTGCAGCCTTTGATTTCTACTCTATGCCTTCTCTCCTTCCCTTTCCAGACTTTCTTTTCTGTGTCTGGTACCCAGTTTCAACTGCACCTGGTACCTAGACCCTTTTTCTTATGCTTTTACTTAGAGTTGCGAGGCAGGTGGTTGTCATAGTACAACTTTGACTGATTCCCATTCACTAATCCTTCCTTCCATTCTCCCTTTAAAGTATTCAACTGCACAACTCCTCCTTCTGTAACATAAGTGACCTCATATGGCCCAAGCCAATGCATTATGAACTTCCCAGGATGCTTGATGAACTTACTTTCATATACCTGTACTAGATCGCCTTGTCTAAATGCCTTCTTCTTGATGTGCCTGTCATGGTAGGCCTTCTCTCTTTCCTTCTGTTCTTTCTGATGCAATCCTGCAATAAATATATCTTCTTTGAGTTTGACCAACTGCGTGAGCCTCTATTGAACAACGCCAACCTCATCCATATCGGTAAATGCATCAATTCTTAAGCTTGGCACCAAGTATTCCATTGGAACAACAACTTCGAGACCATTAACCAACTTGAAGGGGGCTTGCATTGTTAACTTCTTTCAAGTGGTTCTATAGGCCCGAAGTACTGCTGGTACTCTTAAATCCCAGTCATCACTGTTCACAATACAAATATTCATTAACGTTGATTCCAAGATCTTGTTGAATGCTTCAACGGTCCCATTTTCTTGTGGATGGTAAGGTGTTCTCTTATGGTGATGGACTGGAAATTCCTCAATCAAGGCTTCAATAGTCTTATTTATGAAACAGGTGCCTTGATCACTCATAATGATCTTTGGGCATCCAAACCTGGTTATGATATCATCAAATATGAAGTGCGCAATTGTAGTTGCACGACAGTCCTTAACTACTCTAGCTTTGACCCATCTAGTCAAGTATTTTGTTGCAGTGATGATGTACCTTGCTCCTGTGCGCTTTCCTGGTGGGTTTATGGGTCCCATGAATTCAATGAACCATTTATCAAATACTTGTATGGTCATCTGTGGTGCTAATGGAATTTCATCTCTTCTAGATGGTTTTCCAACTCTTTGGCATACATCGTAGGCCTTGTAGTAGTCTTTAGCATCTCTGTGTAAGGTAGGCCACCAAAGGCTAGCTCTCAAAACCTTCTGCGTAGTTCCTTTCCCTGTGTAATGTCCTCCTACAATTCCCTCGTGATATTCTGCAAGGATCAATGGTTTCTCTGTCTCCGTAACACATCTTCTTAGTATCTCATCAGGTCCCATGTTTTATAGTTGTCTAGCTATAAGCGAGAAGTCTGCAATGCGCACTACTAGTTGTTTCTTCTGGGGAATCATATACTCACTAGGCTCCATTCCTGTTTACAGGAACTGGACTATTTCTGTGAAGTGGTCATCAATCTTTCTAATTGCTAGCAACTATGCATCCAACAATGCATCCTCCAAACTAGTCGGCTCTTCGCCATGTTCCAACCTTGACAAGTGGTTAGGGCCTTTGTTCATTCTTCCTAGATTTACTATGATCTAAAATTCATATTCTTGAAATAGCAGAAGCCATATGCATATTCTCCCCCCCCCAACACTGGCTTGTTGACTAGGTATTTCAGCACAGAGTGATCAGTAAACATTTTAAAGTTCCCTCCCAACAAGTAGTGGTGAAATTTCTGCAGTGCATACACCATGGCTAACCCTTCTCGCTCAGTGGTGGTGTAGTTGACGTCTACAGTTGATAGCTTCCTGCTAGAAAAATCTAATGGATGATCAATTTCTCCTTCACCAGGTTGTGCTAACACTTCTCCTAAGGAAATGGAAGATGCATCAACATGTACATGAAATTCCTTGCTCCAATCTGGAAAGACCAGAATAGGCACAGTAACCATTTTCTGTTTCAGTGTGTCAAAGCTCTGCTGACATTATTCTGTCCAATTGAACTGACAATCTTTCTTCAAAAGATTCTCCATGGGTGTTGTAATCTAGGAATATCCCTTAATGAACATTCTGTAGTATCCTGTGTGTCCCATCACAGTGCGCAACTGTTTGAATAAAGTTGGAGGGGGTAGATCCACTATAATGTCAATTTTAGATGGATCTACCAGCAATCATTACCTGCATACAATATGGCCTAACAACACTCCAAATGGTGAGAAGAAGATAAAATTATTCAGGTTTAAGTCAATTTGACACTATTTACATTTGTCCAACATTAGCTTTAGACATTTAATATGATTTTTCAATAAGCTAAAAACAGTCCAATTATCAAAATATGCTTCTAGAAAGTTATGCAATAAATCCTTGAATGATTCGACCACTAACCTGGAGAAGATAGCTTGGGAATTCTTCAATCCAAATGGAATTACTGTATACTGATAAGACCCCCATTCTGTTGCAAAAGTGGTCTTGTGGCGATCTTACTTGGCAATCCAGATTTGATGGTATCCTGAAAATCCATCTGTAAAAGAATATACTTCCTGGCATCCCACATTATCTAACACTTCGTCAGTGAATGGAGTAGGGAAGCGGTCATGCAAACATAAATCATTCAGCTTATTGAGATCTACACAAATCCTAATCTCTCCTATATTTTTGTCCTGTACCACCATAGGCATGATCCACTCTGATTCGTCAAGAGGTTCTATAATCCTTGCTTCCAGCATTCTGTCGAGCTCAATCTTCACTTTCTCCTTATATTTAGGGTTCAATATGTAGGGTCTCTGTTTGACTGGTCTTGCATTTGGTTTCAGATGGATCCACATCTCTCCCATAGGCCCTTTGATGCCATTCATATCAATGAACTTGGTCGGAAACAAGTCCGGATACTCGTGCAGTAGTTCTGTGATCTTGTCAATGGTAGCAACATCCCAATAATATCCAACATTAGCAAGATTCGGGGTCTATTCTATTCCAATATTGACCTTCTTAATCTTGATTGGTTGTTCAATGAATGGTAACTCGACTCTTGGTCCTCCCACATCTCTCTGGCCTTCTGTTTCTGTGATGTTCACCTTCCTCGGATCATCATCTTCATCAACATTGATGTTGTAGCAGCCTTGTAGTTTCTGGAGAGGCGTAGTCCATTTGTCCTCTTCTTGTTCCAAAGGAAGGCTAGATGCCTCCTCGAATACTTTATGTCTCATAATCTATAATGCTTGATCTACTGAAGGATATTGACTTTCAAATAAGAAGGTGGTTATAAAATTTTGAGTCATACCTTTCCAATCTGTGGTGATGAGGCACAACTCTACTTCAAGGTACCAGTTGATAGGTGTTGTGTCCAGTGTGTTTATGAATTTTTGTACCCATTGTTCTTGAGGAAAATTTCTCCAGGCTTTCTCACAGCTTCACACATGGTCCTTTGGGCAGCTTCAACCTATGTACTGAACTTCACATCCTTCTACTTGTGCTGAGAACTGCGCTGTCATCAAGGTATGACATTGTACCCAGTCTGTAATATTTATTTTGTGTGTCCCCCACCATCTTTCTGGGGTTTCTTTCAGGGCCTCATCCATCGCCAACAATCTTTGTTGCATTGGTACACTTTTTTCAAAATCTGACAAGAAGGTTTCTGTAGGATTTAGACCATCAAAGGTGGGTAAGTTACTTACTGTTGTGTCGATCCAACAAAATTATCTGGTTAATCTAACACATCTTCTTGTAGATATCTCATACATTTTATTATGTCAGTTCTCTAGTGCTTCTTCTGAGTTTGATGAGCATGCGTTGTCACTTCGCCAACTTAGGTTTCCATCAGCCATAGGATTAATGTAATCATGTTGTCTGGCTATTAATTTGTATATATTTTCTAGTTCATATGCGCAATCTTCTTCTTTTATGGGCTCTGTGTATCGCTGACCTTCATCTAGATCTAAGGGTGCAATGACACTAAGGTCATATTTTTCAAAAGTCATACGTCTCTTATATAAATAAACCATAGTGGACTTATTGAAGGCCCAATCAATTCCTAACAACGCAGGGTAAGGGCAACTGTCATCAACTATCTCAATCACCTCAAAATCTGCAAGTGTTCTTACTCCATCGATGTCCACAGGGACATGTTTCAGTCTACCAAAGGGGCTTATAGCCTGTTGATTAGCCATCCTGATCCTGATAGGGGAATAGATCAACTTAGGTTTTCCCATCAGTGCCCAATTTTGCTTCATCATGACATTGAACTCCAACCCTAAGTCAAGGACCACATAGTCTATATCATATTCTCTTACTTGATTCAAGTGTAATTCCTTATTTTTCCTTCTCTTTTTAGCGATTTGGTGTACTACCCTATTCAGTAAGGGGTCAATCTTTCCTAGCTCATACTATCTGGTTAAATTTTGTGTTTCTTGTACAACTCTCTCATCCTAAATCAACTTAAGACAAGTATATAGAAATTCCATGAGCTTTCTTACCTCTTTTCCTTCTCGTGGTGAAGTTGATTGATCAAATGCCTGCGGCATTCCATATTCTCGTACTTCTGGTCATGTCTTTGATGAAGAACCCTGGTGTCCTTTGAACTCTTTTCTTATTCCTCAAATATTTGTCTTTCTTTCTTTGCTTCAACGGTTTGGGTCATTTTTGTAACTTTCTTGATTCTTGAGTCCTCTGTAGTCTTTCCTTGGGTCAGTCTATCTTCTCCTGTAACAAAGCCTCCTCTAGTAATAACAACGACTCTAGGGTCTTCTCCGCGAGGTTCATATTTTATCAATTGTATATATGGGTTCTGTTGAGGTCCTCGTTTCTCTTGAAGTTTAGCTAACAATGCTGGACATTCTTCAATAACATGATCGAAGGAGTTGCAATAGCTGCAAGTAGTGCAAGGGTTTTGACAGTCCCTTGCCAAGTGTCCTTGTTGTGCATAGTTATAAAAGATGATCTGTCCTCAACCTCGACCCATACCTCCTCCTCATCCTCGACCCATACCTCCTCCTCATCCTCATCCTCTTTATCCACCGTGAGGATTGAAGTTTCCTATCCCAGGGGAGTTGTACTTTGTAGTGTTTCCTTCTTGTTGTACTTATCCTTGAATTTTGTATATATCTCTTGACCTTTCATGCATGATATCATAAGACCTACAATCCCTATCATCATGTCCCATGGACTTATAGAACATGCAATACAAATTTTGGGGTGTCTAAACATATGTTTGCATGTAATACCACTCACCAGTACGATGTCTATTTCGGCATACCTTGCACCAGGGTAAGGTGACTTTCTTCAAAGGACTCGTAGCTCTAGAGGCCAAATATTCATGGAATAGGGGACAATGTTCCTTGTCATGGCCCTCTGATATACATCTGACACACCATATGTCTTCTCTTTTATATTTTCCTTTGTCTTTATTCATATCTTCGACCTGCAGGGACAAACTAGTTAGTTGACTTAAGATCTGACTCATACCTGAGTTGGATTCTCCCATAGGGGATGATTCTAGCTTCATGGATATCTCCAATGCCTTAGCCTATGAAGCAATATTTTGCTGCATAAGGGGAAATATGATGTGTGGTAACAAGGCAACAATGAACCACTCTTTGTTCTTCTCATCTGGGATCTAAAAAGTCAATTGACCTGTCAAGGTCTTGAATCTTTGGTTGAATTCCCAGATAGGTTCAACTATCTTCTACTTGATCTCTTTCATATCTATAATACATTATGAATATGAATTAGGTTTCTTAAACTCGGAAGTCAACACATTCTTGATCTCGTTCAACATCTTAGGTTGTGCAATTTCTTGGACAAGCTTCAAGTACTAGCTTAGTGCGCGATCGCGAAGGGTAGTACTAAACTAGGTTCTTTTAGTAGCTTCATTGGTGGAATTTTTAATATTCCATATGGCTTCACAAAGAAACTAGTGTTGATCAAGATATTCAGATCCATCTCCCCTAAAGAGAGGGAGTCTCATCTCATCTTCCATAGATCTTCCTAGGTTTCCTGTCTGAGTATGTCGTGGACTACTAGTAATAGTAATATGAAAGATCTGGTAACTCTGATTACTCTGATTGTTGAATGTTGTTGAACCAATAGGAGTATTAATAGTACTTACTTCAATAATTTGTGCAGTTCCTAAGGTTTCTGGCTCATCCTGGCGATGTTCTTCAACTTCCTCTTCCTCTTCCCTAGAGGGTTCTAAATTCTCTTCATCTGTCAGATCTGCCTCTTCTCTAGTGTAGAAACCCTCATCTCCATAGTTCTTCTCGAACATGTTTGCTAGATGAACTTCTCTGAAAACTCTCCCACTGCACATATGTCCAGCCTCTGTGTCACTGTTGTTGTCCAAATTCTTGAACATTATCCTTTTCAAGTCCGATCGATCTATTGTATCTTCAATATGTTCTTCTCATGCAATAGCATCTTGATTCTCAACTTCAAAAAGTGTAAAAATTTTCCTCTGGGTCCGTTGAATAAATATCTCTCGGCTTGGCTATATGAATCTACTCTGTCAAAAAAAAACTTAGTGATGTAGCCTCCAATGGTGCTATCGAACCAATGATCTACTGCTCTTGTCACTACGTTGTCAAATCTCTTGACATTTTTGATCAATGCCGACATCCAAACTACAAGAGGTCTAGATCTGACCTCAAACTGGGTATCTACCAACCTGGCTAACCACTCATATAGTTCTTGATGGATTCCTCCAAATAATATCTCGTGTATATCAGTAAAAATATGTCTCTCCAACCAATCCTTTGTACTAAGGTTAGGGTTCTTGTTTTGTGCTTCAACGAAGTCCTTTTCTTTATCCTCTATCCACTTATGAATCTATGTATTTGATGGAAACCACCTTGAAATTCCCTCATGAATATTCCTATCCTGGAAACAAAACCATTTGTTGGCACAGGGGTAGACCCAGGGTTCAACTTCAAGAGCACACCAACAAGCCCTAACTACTGGCCCTTTCGGCTACACCTACAAAGCAGATGCAGTCTCACCCGAAGCGGCTATGGGGGGGTTGCAGGACAAAGATGTATACAACCAAGGTAAATTTCAAGTGGATCTAATACTAGAATAGTACAACATGCATATATTACTTATCACTTAGATCTACTTCGCACAACTATAGATATGATCTAACACAACAATGAAAAACCAATATATCAATGATAAAATAAGAGCATCAATCACACGTACACAAAATATACATGGTTCACCCTCTCTCCAAGGCTATGTCCATAGAACTTTGCTTTATAATATATTAATATGAAGCAAACAGTTCCTATCTATGCTCTTAGCTAACATATCTTCTCTCTTCTTCTATCGATCTCTCCCCTCCCTGCACACCCATCTGCATGGTTGATATTTGTACCCAGTTGAAGATATTACAATACAAAAGGCCCTCATACTCAATTCTTCTCTCTCTCACAACAATAATCACTTAGGCCAAAATAGTACAAATAGATCACACAACTCGAACCAACCCTCTTCCCTCATATAGGTTCTTATTTATACATTACAATCACTCACCGACATCCTTAGGTCGAAACCTAGGTGTCTAAAACCTTAGATACCAAAACCCTAGGTCAACTTGACCCATGTTTTCAGGGCTTCACCAACATGTCTTTGCTTCCTTCTCACGTGGTTCTCCAAATAATATAACGGTGGCTTTTTCTGCTTACTGAGTCGTCCACAGTCCTTCTTCCTTGCTAACATGTCATCCTCGATCTCTTCATCCAACAACTTGCTTTCTCAGGCTTCAATCCGTCTTTTCTGCTCTTTTTCTCACTTCGACCCAGTAACAGTCACTGTGTCTTCCATGAAGTTCAACTTTTTCCTTTTCTCCCTTGTTCTTTGCTTGCTTCCTTAACCAAGGTCCAACATCCTGAAACTAGTCTAAAATAGGTGTTTCGGGTAAAAACATCATAAATTCTTCATAACAGATCCAAATTCAGTAAGACCAAATGTGTTGGTTAGAGTACAATATGTAGTATTGTTTTTAAAATTTTCATATCCATAAAACAAATATTCTGTGCGGGGCACACTCTACAAGTTCAGTCTTTGGAATAAGACAAAATTCAAAAAGGTATGTCATTTTTTATATAAATCCTTTTCCGAGAGGTTCCAAGTAGTGAGACATGGAGGAATTGTATAAAACAAACTGAAGAACATTTTGTATTATTTTCATATCTTTATTCATTACAGGTACATAGTTATGATTATTTCAAGTTAGGGTTGTTGACTAATCCAAAACTAGTCATGTGAGACTAAAGTAAAGTTTGATGAAAATGATAGTCTCTTGTTGTTAAAGTTAAGGAAGGTTTGCAGGTATGTGATCATATACACCAGGTCTATTACAGAGTTACAAATCATATTTGGATGATGAAATTGATGAGTGATTTTTTTTGAGGTACATGTTGGGTACATGGTTGAGACAAGTAGTTGGTGAGTTGGCACATACATGAGGTGTATAGTTGATGATGTTGGTACATATTGATGAGTCATAGTTGATGAGTATTTGATACATGATTGGTACATACTTGGTACATGGTTGGAGGCATTTGTTAGTAGTATTGTTTGACACGTGGTTTATGGATAATGTAGCATACGTGTATTGGTATATTATTAGAAGCACATATTGATCTTGGTGATGATTATGAGTTGTTGTGTTATGCTTGGTTGATGTACATAATTGAGAGTTGTCTTGGTGATTGATATTGGTGAGTAGATCTGATTTGTTTGATAAGATTGATGAAACAAGTTGTTGTGATAGGTTGTTTGGACATGTTGTTGTGACAGGTTATTTGTACAGGTTTGGTGCATGGTTGATTCACTTGTTCATGGTACATGTTGAGGTATAGGTTGTTGCATGGTTGATGCACTTGTTTATGGTACAGGTTGATTACATGTTGTTTGGTATAGGTTGGTGCATGGTTGATGAACTTGTTTATGGTATAGTTTGATTACAGGTTGAGGTACATGTTGAGGTACAAGCTGATTCATGGTTCAGGTTATTGGTACATGTTGTTTGGTGCAATTTTATTGGTATAGGTTTATAGCAGTATATCTCATAGTGATAGTGTGACAGTGGTTCCATCATTCTACTTATAGATCAGGGTGGTTGGACGGGGCAAGGACATATGGTTGTAGCCACCTTCCGATTGTAGCTGGAGAACATAGGGGGTTATAGCCTCCTTCTGGTTGTAGCCGGAGAATTTGGGAGTTGGAGCTTCCCTCAAGTTGTATCCTGAGAAACTAGGGGGTTGGAGGTCCTTCCATTTGTAGCTGAAAAATAACGGAAGTTGGTGCTTCCAATGAATGTAATTCTTAAAGACATATAAGAAAAAGCATTCTGTGGTTTTCTCCTTCTTTGGGTTTCCACGTAAAACAAGGGTTTACTGTGTATGTGTGTGATTTCTCATTTGTTCATTGTTTATTTACTCTACAACTATTGGATGATAATGCTACATTGATATAACACTTTCATTTTATGGTGAAAAATGATTAAATTGATCTATTACTGATTCACCCCCCCTCTCAGTAATCCAACAAAAACTTTACCTTTACCCTTATCTTTAAATGGTTCTGAGCTAGAACTACCTTTTAAAATAAACATATTTTTCTCAAACTTAATGGCTTCTTGGAAAGTTTTTCTCGAGTTCCTTTCTCAAATATTTTTACATCCATGGCTATGGAGATGGGAAAACTAGAGGTGTAGAATTCAATAGTTGTGTCTTCAAAATGTTTTGAGGCATGTAAGATTCATTTTACCAAAGTAAGGAAACGTTAATTGTACTCGATAACTAACCCTTTTGAATCCATATTAACTCTTGAGAGTTATATAACCCAGGTCGTTGGTGTTTTATTTTCCCCGAACTTTCGAAGGAAAGAGGTTTCAAAAGTTCTCTAGTTCGGAATGGAGGCTTCTTCTAAAGAGAAATATGATGTTGACGTGTTTTCTTCAAAAATAAGGGGGAACAAATGAAAAATGATGTATTCACGTTGAATTCTATGTAACCTAATAGCCAACATGAATTTATTAACATGGTTTTCAACTGAATCATTTTTTTCAGGGTCAAATTTAGGAAGAAACTTCTCAGGGTGTCTCAACATGTCATGTTGGATCCCTGGCACAACGACCGCATCGTCAAACAATGAGGAATGGTAGAGGGGAGGATTTTGGTTCACGTTCACTCCAACCATGTTGGGGGGCTAATATACAATGATTTGATAGGGGTTATCTTCGATCTCACTCTCAGATCCATCTCTTTCTTCGAAGTTGTCCTCTGATTCATCTCTGGGAGTGTGAGGGGGTGACGTGGGAGGTGAGGGTGGTTTATATACTACCCAACCAATGATTATATAATATTTAAGATGAAATTTTGAAGCCTCGGGGAAATTAGAAGTATCCTTAGGAATGTGATATTTTGGGGTTCCATCCTAATGGTTTTCTTGATAAGAGTCTAGGTCAGAAAAATAGGGATTTGTATGTAAAAGGTATTCTTGATTTTTAGGAAGAGAGTAATCCAAGGGAAATTGTCTGGTCTGTCTGCTAAGTTGTCTAGTTAGTGCGCGGTTGGTTTTTTTGGTTGAGCGTTTGACTATATCTTAGATCTCTGAGAAGGTTAGGACATAATTTTGAGGGGAAGAAAAGGACGTTTCGAGGTGAGTGTGAACACGGTGAGTACTGACCTAAGCTGGCGTGTTCACAACATAATATGAAGGCAAGATAGTATGTTCGGGGTGAACTTGGTGGGATTTACTTGTCGAGGAAAATCTTGATTGCGGGGAAAAATGGGAAGGGTTTTAATTTATATTTGTAGCCATTTAGTTTTGTGGCCCTCCTTCTAGCACCATTTCTGTTTATGGTCTATAATGATCCGCTCAATTAGATGAGGGAAAACGCCCGATGGCAGGTCCCAATTAGACCCACTCTCGTTTGTGGTAGAGCTTCCAAACATATTTTGGCCTGGTTACCAACTAACTAAAATACTAACTAAATATGAATCTGAGAACTGAAATTTCGTAGATGAATTAAAAATAAATAAAAAGGAAGTAAATACAACTACCTAAAGTTAAGATAAGGTGTAAGATTATTATTCTAAGATGCAATTTCTAAACTAATACTAAACTAACCTATATTGATCAGGAGCAAACTAGCAAAATAAATGAATACAGTGAATAATGTGTATTACTTGCATAGAATAAATTCATGACACAAGTGATATAGAAATTTAACAAAGAATTTGTTTGTGGCCAATACAAATTGTTTGAAAAACTAAGCTACAAATTCATTGTATCCATAAAGGAAAACAATAATGATTGTGAATCAAAGGATATTAATCAAGAAATAATTCTAATATTAACATTCAGAATCATAAAAACATATATGCATGGATATGAATAGTCACAATCATACAAATAAAATCCATTCTCTCTCGATATTGTTTTCAGTCCTTTATTCAAATAATAGTAAAAATACCATCCCTTATCAAAAGAACCAAAATCCCGTATTCAATTAAAATTATCCCATTTAGAGAGGTACCATGGGATTGTGTTTTGATACTCATATTGATGACGATTGGGATACCGAAGTGACGCTTCAACTTTCCTTTCCTGATTAGGGAATAATTACAATGATCTAATTTACCCTGCAAAATTTTGGTTACAAAAATAATCCTTCAGGGGTGCTCTGACGGTTTTTCCCTCATGTCCATGACTTCCTTCTAGTTCTTAACATTTCTGAGTATGGAACATACTCAAAGAAATTTTGTCCTCTCTATGTCATCCTGACTCTTGCACATGGGAATGTTGAATTTCGTTTTGAGGCTCTATTCAACACGTTGCACGACATATTCAGTTAGGGTGATGATTTTGGAGGGTTTGATCGATCTGTTTTTGATAACCTCCACATTGATTTCGTTGATTGGTTTAATTTCTCTCTAATCCATGTTCCCCTTGGTGTCCACATCTTCAATGATTGTCTGGGTGGATGAAACTTTATCGATGTCCCTCAAGGGGTCCATTTCAAATAGTGAGAGCAGATCATTGAATGATATCCATACCTCTGTGCATGATACCGTGACTTGTCCTTAGGTAGTTACCACCTCAACAATCATTTCCATACCTATTTCCAGTAGTCGACGATGACAAATTCTCTTCTCATCAGAATACAATGGGAGGGTTTTTGGGGACATAAATATTGGTGGTGAGTCTTGCCATTCTTTAATTGTGTCATAAGCTTCCATGGATTTTTTATACTTTTCCTAGAAAAAATTCACCTGAGAGTTGAACTGCGTCCATTAATATCCAGTCACCAACACTCTGTCGAGTGTGCTGAGCAACATTTTCTGCATGATTTGAATTTCTTCATTTTTCTCCAGGGATTTTGTCTTCACTGCCTCGAGAATCACTATCTAGCTTTGGTGATCTTCAATAGTCTTTCTCAAAACTTCCTTCTCCATTTTTACCCTCTAGAATTTGGCTCAACCTTTTTCATTGAAAGACCTCAATTATTCCAATTGTGCTTTAAGTTTAGTCACTTCCATAATTTGTGAGGTTTCAATTTGCTGCATGTCGTTAGCATGGGACTTTTGGACCAGTGACATTGACTCAATGAATTTCATTTGTAGATGTTCCTCCCATGCTTGTAATTTATTTTTAATATCCTCCTCATAAGCATGTTGAATTTCCTTTGTTTGTTCATCGACAATAGATTTTTTGATGGTTTCCAGGGTCTTTTCCAGCTCTGTAATCATAGATTTTGCATCGTCTAGAGCTACGGTGACCTCATGCATAGACATGATGTTTACCCCAACAAAGGCATTGAGTGCCGATGAAACTTGTAGAGTGGTATCCTTTGCATTAGGATCGACTTTCCATTTGATATTTTTTTTGGGCACATCCTGGATTGCTTCTATTTTTCCTCTTTTTCTATTGGGGGCCCTCTTCTCTATGGCTTGGGTCTTGTGGCTCTAGTAATAATATCCAACTATGACCACTGCACCTTCGAACTTGATTCCTTCTGAGGTGAGAGAAAAAATTCCTAGAATAAAATCAAAAGGGGTGCATTCTTCAATTGGGATACCGACCACATTGCTTTGAGGATCTAGGTCGATGATAACATCAACACCTACTAAAACAATGTCTTCGAATTTTGTGTTATTGGCTTTATCCTTCTTTTTTTTCTCCTAGGTTTCTTCCAATGTGATGGATGGTGGCTTACCTATGTTTGTTATTCCTTTCTTCCTTGTGCCAATATTTCGAGAGGGGGAATATTTACTTCTATTTTTTTCCATCATGTCTTGTTTTTCTTCAGCTTCTTTCTTCTTCAAAAGTTGGTACCTTTCTTCGGCCTCGTCAGCATTCCTTTCTAGTTCAACTTCTTTATCTATTCTCTTTTTCTCCTCTTCTCTTATTTTTTTATTATAATGGTGGAGGAGAGCTCGAAACTGCTCCATTCTCAATGTTCTATCTTGTTCTTCATCCTTTCTTAATTGATGTTGGGATACATCATTTGTAATCCTTTCCACCACTTCTTTGAAACCCAGTGTGCTTAAGAAGATATCATATGAGAACCGAGACTCATGCATGATCTATGGTGATAATTTTATGGCCTTAATTTTCTCATATACCACGTTCTGAGGGTCATGTGATTCAGATCCCCCCAAATATAGGCAAACCTCCTTGATTGCTTCAAATTACTTTTCAGCTCGCTTCTTGTTCTCTAGAGAGTATGACCCAACCTAGATGGGAAAGTCGACCCATATTTCTTATTCTTTTTTGAAATGTAGGTAGTGGCCCCTTTTTAGACAATCTGGTATGCAATTGCCCTGGCCAATAGATTATCAAGAACATACTTGGGTAGCAAGTGTGGCACTCCTGTGGCCCCATAGATCTGAATGTAAGTGTAGTATTTCTTCATGTACCAATCCCTGATGTCCTTTAAACCTTTGAGAGCCCTGAGAGATATTCTATGTGGGAAAATATCGAATATGGTCTTATGTAAGGGGGACAGGAAGTAATCACATATATCATAGAAAAATATTTTACGGTTGACCTCCCACAATTGAGAACAATAAAATTCAATTGGGCCCTTGTCCGAAGTCCAAGACCAGTTGAAAGATGGGAATGAGTTTGTGATACACACAATGTCTATTAGATAATGTAGAAACCAAGATTCTTCATTCTCTTGGGATCTTGGCTGTGCTGAGTGACGCTAAATGAGAGAATGGTTTCCAAATTGAACACATAGCCAATTTTGGAAATCCTGTAAGCCACTGGGAACCATTCCATCCTGAAATGAGTGTTACTCTCTTCACCATAGAGCTGATAGATCATGGTATTTAACACTCTGTAGTTACTTTTTAGATACCATGATGGAACATTAATTTCTCCCTTTTTTTATGACCATTCTTCATCATAAAACCAATCTTCCATGAGGGTATCGAAGTCTTCATGGTTGACTCTGAAATGCTCAAGAAAATACTCTATTAGGGCCACTATTAGTTCTAGGGGTTGATACCTAACCTCAATTTCATTCAATTTGAGTGAGGCAATTGGAAGACCTTAAGGCCAAGTATTAAACCATAATCCTTTTGCAGATATGAGAAACACCATTTGGATGCATCGTTTTAAGGAAAAAGCTTGGGGCAAGTGACTACTGAATGAATCCCACTCTTCCTGATATTTCTGTTTACCTCAATGTTTAGATCATCGAAAGGGAATATTTCATTCTTGAACATGTCCAAGATCTTGGCATAATTGAGGTAGTGATTTGTCCTATGATGGTTGTTAGTGTCAAAGATAATGTATGACTCTAGGATGGAGGCTGGAACAGGAGTTCAATAGGTATAGGATTTTCCTTTTCTAGTGAGAATCTTGGACATCTCTTCGCCTACACAAACCAATATATTGTAATTAACAGAGTCGTATCGACTTTGAAATAATAGTGTCGAAAAGAAAAAATAATATCATACTTTTTTATAGTCCAAGAGTGATAGTTAATCAGAGCATTACAGACATATTTTTCTTTTTTACCTTCGTGAGCCAGTGAGAATGAATACAGGCCTTAGTGATTTGTTTAACAAAACAATAATCCATGGATTTTCTCCTAACCATGAAAAATCAATACAAGGGTGAAATAGCTTGGACTTGATCATGGGCATACATAGAGAGTAAATGTGGGTACAGGTGATTGGCGATTATAGATTTTAAGAGACGAAAGAATTTAAACAATTGGGAGGGAAATATTATAGTTGTCGTAGTTGGCAGTCGATGAAGACGAAAGGTGAATACATGGGTGAGAATAAAACCCTGACGACGATAAATACCTGATTAACTACTTAAGAGTGATTATAGGATCTAGTTTGGACCTAACATTACTTTTAACATTCAATTACATGACCATTGGGAGTTAATCTTTCAATGACTAATGCTGACAAGACGTCAAGGTGGCAGGGGGGGGGACCCATTGAGATATGGGAACCCATCGATGATGACTTGTTTCATAGGATCCACAATATAAAGGATGTGAAAACTGAATAGCAAAGGGTGGCATCATCATTGGCAAGGAGGGGAATAAAACAAGAAAGATCCCAACGAGAAATCCGACGACGAAATGAACTAGCTGAGCATGTTAGCATTTGTAACGTTGACACACGTCGAAAGAGAAAATACTTCTACATTGGTTCAATTGAGGGGCACATGAGGGGGGAAATTCTGAGGTGTATTCAAGAGAGAGGAACACTTGTGAGATGAGAAGTGACTAGGAGAGAGAGAGAGAGAGAGAGAGAGAGAGAGAGAGAGAGAGATCAGTTGGAGGATTTATCGAACCGATGAAATCAACAACCCATTTTTCAAAATCTTTTAGTGCGCAAAGAGTGTGTAGAGGTAACTCATTGCGGTGTGATTATTTCCCCACTCTTTAACATACATCGTATGCCTAAGAATATTTCTTAGTATCTTTAAAAATTGTAGGCCACCATAGTCCTATCTATAAGATTTTTATAGCAGTTTCCTTTCTGCCAATGTGTCCTCCCATAACTTCACTATGAAATTCCCATAGAATATCAAGTCTTTCATGGTCTAACGCACAATGCTGTAAGGTATTATCCAATCCCAATTTATAGAGTTGGTCCACAATTAGTTGATAATCCGCTGTGTGAACCATGAAGTTCCTTTTTGTGTTTTGGAATATCCTTTCGGCGTAGTACCATTCGTTAGGAATAGGGTAATGTCTAACAGATAATCAGAAACAACCTCAATACAAAAAAGGTCAGCATCAGGGAGTTGATCATGTACATGTCCACCACTTTCTTCGAACTCTAGGCGAGACAAGTGATTTTTCCTGACATTTAACTTTCCCGGATTAACAACGACCTCAAATGAGAATTCCTGAAATAACAACAACCACCTATAAATGTGGCCCTATAACATAGGTTTTTTCACCAGATACTTCAAAGAAGAATGGTTAGTAAAAAACTTAAAATGACTTCCAAGAAAATAATGCCTAAAATTTTGTAAATCATACAACATATCCAAACCCACCCTTTCAGTTGTTGTGTAGTTACATTCATCTTGGGAAATTTTATGACTGGAAAAGTATATAGGATGGTCCAAGTTTCCTTCCCTTGGTTGCGTAAGAATATCATCTAGCGCAACTGTAGAGGCATCGAAATGTACATGAAATTCAATTTTCTAGTTAGGATAAGTCAGAATGGGAGAAATTCTCAACTTCTCTTTTAGCAGGTCAAATACTTTATCACAGTTCTGATTCCAATGAAATTCCTCAGATTTCTTCAGTACTTGTTCTAATGGTGTGGTTATACTTGCGTAGTTCCTAATAAACCTGTGATAATATCCCATATGTCCCAAAGTAGTCCACAACTATTTGACAATGGTACGAGGAGGAATATTGAGAATTAATGTGACTTTAGAAAGATCGACTATCACTCCCTCCCTACAAACTATGTGTCCTAACATATTTCCGAAGGGTACACAAAAAATACATTTTCGTAGATTAAGGGAAATATGTAACTTTCTACAATGGTCCAACATCAATCGTAATATCCCAATGTTCTCTTTATGTAAGTTGTAAACAATCCAATTATCTAGTTATACCTCAAGGAATTTATGAATGAAATCACAAAATGTTGCGATCGCGATCTGAGAAAATACCGTTGAATAATTCTTAAGCCTGAAAGGCATAACATTGTAGGAAAATGAACTTGACTCAATAATGAAGGTAATCTTCTTCTTTTTTTCCTTGGTGATTCAAACATGGTGATATCTGAAGAACCCATTTGTAAAGGTATATGCCTTGTTTCCTGCTACTTGATCCATTACCTCATTGCTAAAGGGGGTAGGAAAGGGTTCATGTACACAAGCAACATTCAGGATTCGATAATCCACACAAACCCGTATATCATCTGTACCTTTCTTGGTTTGTATCATGATAGGACTAATGCATTAATCCTTATCGACAAGGAAAATCAACCCAGCTATGAGCATCCTATCAATATCCTTCTTCAATTTTTCTTTGACTTTGATATTTAGATGATATGGCCTATGCTTGATTGGTATTGATTCAATATTTAACTATATCCTCATCTCCCCTAAATCACCCTTAATACCATTTAATTATGAAGAAATTATAGGAAACAAATCCTCATATTCTCGCAACAGAGTTATATCTCTGTCACTATCTATTTATCCCAATAGTATCCAATGGATGCTATCTTAGGATGATCATTAGTTCCTTTATTGAATTTCTACAAATTCAAGGGTTTGGTATAGGAACTACTAACAACCTTTGATATCGTATCTTTAGCCTCCCTAGTCCCTTCGAATTCTGAAATTTTAGATGCCTAAGTTCCTCAAGGTCATCAGGATATTCTAGGTCTTTATCAATAGTAGGAAAGACCGTAGGTAGTTGAGTAGGGGCTGGGTAAATACTATGATGAAGGAGGCACTCATGTTTAGGACAAACAATAGGAGGATGTATAAGATTAACTTCATCAGAAAAAACTATTTTCTTAATCTATTGCAAAGCTAAAGTGATTTCAGGGGACTTACTTAATAATCAGAACTCTTGACAGAACTATCATTGAAGGATTTCCCAACAACCAGTTTGGTGTCGAGCTTCCTCATGTATAGACAAAGCAGTTGGAATTTATCCCAAGGAATGAATAAATTTATGCACCCAAAATTGAGAAGGAAGTTGCGTAACTTCCCATACCTAAATATAATGTGCCACATGCTCCCTTGGATTCAAAATCCCATCATATAATTCCAAAGCGGACTATTATAGATTCAACGAAGTAAACTATGAAGGGGGGATAAATAAATGTTTGATGGAACACTTTTATTTATCCCGATAAGACAAATTACCCTTATGGTTGGCCCACCAGTTAGCGGGAGAGGATCTTAATGCAATATCCATTCTAGAAAATTCTTTACTCTAGCGCAAATTTGTCCTCCACCTCAACTAGAAATCTGCCCAAATTTGAAGTTCCATCATATAAGGGTGTTCTATAACCTCAAATCCAATCCACTTGAATTCTCTAATAGTCACGCAACATCATGAAAAATTCTCATATCTGCCTTGTTGCCAGTTGTCAAATGTTACCTCTGAATCCTCCCCTCTAGACTGAATACTCCACCAACTTACTAAGCCATCTGTAGTTGCGTTAATATAGTCTACCTGCTTTCTTGTAGTCAGAGTATAGAGATGATCCAGGGCATCATTTTCCATATTCCCCTCTACCAGATCCATATAGCGAGGAACTCGATAGGGATCTAGTGGTTGGGTTACTTTCATACCATCTACTTCAAAATTCATGAGTTCCTTTTTAATATCTATAAATTCACAATTATCATAAGTTCAGCCTATACCCAAAAGAGCCAAGTATGGGTCCTTCTCTCCCATGATTTATATAACCTTAAAGTCAACCATTTCCTTGACCCCATCTAAGTCCACTTCAACATTCTGTAGCCTCACAAAAGGATAGATACAATATTGATTGGCCATCCACAAATGAATGGGAAAATAGACCAACTTGATCTTACCCATGGCTTCCCAAGTCTTATTAGTTAGGATATTGACATTAGACCCAAAATTGAAACATAACATCATTAGTATCATAAGTGTTGATGTGAGAATTTAGTTTGAATTCCCTTTTAGAGCGTTGCCTCCTTCTCTATACTCTACCTATATTTCTCTATGGAAGGTGAGAAACAACCAACTCTGTTGGGTTCTATTCAACCTCTAAAATAACCCTAAGATTATTTTGCAACTCCTTAGCGATTTGTTCGTCATCCAGAATGTCATAAAATAAGCAAAGCCATAACTCAATGGTTTATTGGGGTCTCACTAGAAGATCCTTCTATGCCACCAAAGTTTCTACAAGTTTAGGTTGAAGCTCACATATTGAATTTGTAGATGTCGGTATTGCAGGATTAGAAATTCATCAAAATATCTCGATGACATCCTTAAAAAATTGTTTTTCTGAAAGGGCATCATATTTAACATATTCTGGTACCTCCTTGCAGATATTGCTTTGAGTTGATTTGTTCACATCAACACCACTCCTTTTTTTGCCTCTAGTAATAGTATTAATATTGGGTGTTTTTTCTTTGGTGATAAGTCGGGGCTCCAAACTAATCAAATTGGCACCTCGCTTCCTGGCACAATATTCACACTTTTTAATCAATTCAGGGAAGTATTTGGTGGCATGGGTGTTGTTTCTATGGTGGGAACAAAAAGGATGTATTAGAAGTGGACAATCTCTAGAAATATGTCCTTTCTCATCATAATTATAACACTGGTATGGCCCTCTTCCATTAGTTCATCCACCTCTGAAACCTCCACCAACTCTATTTCCTCCTCCAAATCCTTGAGGAGCTTCGTCAACCTTGATGTATAATGATCTAGCCTATCTACAAGATCATCTAGAGCACAAAAATGGACATTGTTTAGTGGTGTGAGTAGGTGACCCACAAAACTCATAGTAGATTGTGTTCACGACATGGGTTTCTTTTTGTAGTATTGGGAAAATACCGAGGGGTATGCCCATGGCTTCAAAAATTTTCATAGTATTCATTACTCTGATTACCCTGATGGTTTGGGAAGGTGTGGTATTTCACATGTCCATGGAATGATGGTGTGGATACTACTTTCAAAACCCCTCCTATTGGGCCTATTGGTGGAGGTTCCATTGGTGGTTGAGGGGGTCTTTCATCCCTCATTTTGGGAAATTTCATCGTTGTATGCTCCTCACTGTAGCAACTAGTACACCAGACTTGTGGGAGGGATTCTCTAGGAATTGTCAATTATTGAATCTTATCATTCAAGGAATAAATAGAGCATTGTAGTTGCATAATATTATAGTCATGGGGTGGTCTTATTACCTACAAGCTACTAGGATATCTCACGATCGCCTCAATTTTCATAGTCTATTCTATGGCTTCCCCCAATGTAGTTATCCACTGATGGGTTAATGGAATCTGAGTTGATGGTAAAAGTACTTGACTGAACCATTACCATTGGTGGTATTTGTGAATGGGGTTGAATAATTTCCCTATCATGTCTTTGAATATTTGGTTATAATCCCAGGAAAAATCTCCATCTCTCTATTTGATTTCTCACAGTTTAGAAAGAGCTTGCTGCTCAGATTGGGGTAATTTAAATTCAACTATAAATTTTTGTTTGACTTGCAGTAAAGGAAATGGTTTCCCTTAGGAATTCCCTGGTTCAATGTATTTCATATAACATTTTAATTCCCAACCCCTTAACTTGGTATTAAATTCATCTTATTTGTTAGCATCCAAATTTCTACGAGATTGCCAGATGGCCTCATAAAGGAGCCAATGTTTTTCTACATCCTCATCCCCTTTACCCCAAAATTATGGGTATCAGGTGAGGGATCCAACGTGCTCATGTGACATGAGAGGACTTGGGAACCCTATCAAGATAAATTTTAGAGGCCTTGGTTGTGATAAAACTAAAGAAATTTCCAAACTACATCTAGTAGTACCACTCAAACTGGTTGGACTAGAATGAGGAGAAATGATAGAAATTGTGGGAGAGTGTATTGTAGAATTTACTAGATTAGAAGATTATGCTGAGGGACTGGGTGATCCAAGGCTGGTTCCTATGTCGTTAGAATGGGGTTCTTTAACTTGGGGACTCTTGGTAGGAGGACATATCGTATCAGGTCCTATATTGTACTTCACATCTTCGAGCGTTGCATGAGTTGATTCACCCACAAATTTTGCAGAGGTTACAATTGAGTCTTGTTTCTTGATGGTGACTCTGATATTGATTCTTTCTTTTGACTTTGATCCACCTTGTCTACTCTCTCCATAACTCTTATATTTCTCTCCAAACGTCTCCTTCAACCATTCACTGACCAACCTTCCATGTAACTACAAATTTTTCAACTTCTGTAACTCTCTTTTATGACTCTTCTCGAGGATAATCTCCTTGCGCAACTGTTATGGCCTCTTCATAAAATTTCGCATATGTTCTCACAACCTCTTTTCAATCACCGCAACCCTTTTCTAGTCTCGCTTGTCTTTGGAACTCTTCTAAAAAATGACCCCACACACCTCAAGAATGTTTGTATCCTAACTCATGGATCCTTACATAAATCACCCGCCTCTCATGCACAAAGGGTTTTACTCTACCATCTCAACCAAAGGAACCGATAGCATTCCTTCTTCCATCAGTAAGGTCTTCATCCACAACAAAATTTCTCTCAGTAATATCCCTCATAAAATATTGCTTCTTCCTTTGAGAATGACTGGTAGTTTTCCATGGAAAATTCAACTATGTATCCTTACAGGGTATTTTGGACCTATAAGTCCATAGATAAAAAAATTAGGTATCTAACTTGTGAAGAGAATCTAGCCGCTCAATAGTTCATTTGAATTTTTTCTTGACGTGATATTTAAATTCTGGCGCTTCTTGCAACCGATTGAGCCACTAGTAGAACTCCTCTAGGAAACAAATCTAGAATATTTCATACTAATCGCCGGCTGGATTAGAATAAAATATTACGTCCTTCACAACCCTCGGACCTTTCTGTCATAACTCAATTTCTTGAAATATGAACTTGTCACGCCTTCTTTCCCACAAGTTTTCAATGTCATAATTAAATATGTGATGCTGCATCCTCTGAAAACTCGCTCATAAGTTAGAACCTGACAATTGAACCATTTGTTGGCGTGAAATTGGAGACCAAGATTCTTGAAGGTTAATAACAAAGGTACCGTTGTATTCTAGTTGCTCTGGCATATTCATCCTTCCGAAAGAAAAGGAGGTCTCACCTGAAGCGCTACCAAGACTTGTGTGATAAAGCGAGTTAAAGAGGACAAACCATAAAGTCCAATGCATTACAGTACAAGTCCATACTTAAAGGTAAATATATCATAACATTAAAAGACTTAGACCAGTAAAATCATTGAATGGTCCATGTTGTGCAACATTAAAGTAAACACATACATCAAGAAGATTGTTTAAATAGTAACACAACTAGTTGTTACACATAACAACAAATATTACATAGGAAAGAAACCATGCATTCATCCACATAATGACAATTTTTTGGGTTCCTGGATAATCCAACATATATTATCTTATTATAATTGATCATACATGGAATGCATTCTTTTATATCAAGAATTATACAATAAGATCAGTAATAAGGTATCCTCTCTCAACTCTCAAACTATGTATAGTTGCAGTTCATGCTCAGTAATGCTCAATAGCACAAAACCCCACAACAACATAACAACAACAACAGAGCAACAACCTGTTGACGGGTATGAATGGCCTATCAATCAGATAAGGGAGAACACCCGATGGCAAGTCCCAATTAGACCTACTCTCATTTGGTGTAGTTTTTCTTGCGAGTATATGGGCCTCATTTCTTCTCAAAATAAAAAGAAGAAAAGGAGAAATATAGTAGACTGCCCCCCAAAGAGTTCTAATTAATCCTAAGGCTAATCTAATTGAAGGAAAAATAATCTAATCTAACTAATTCTAATCTATCCCAGGAGAAAAACTAATAGATGAGCATAAATTAAAATGAAACTTGGACGACATAAATAGTTCATTGCAGCAAAATTATGTTATACCAATAATATTATAAAAAACATCCCAAATAGTTGAAGATGATACTTATAACATCATCCCTATACTCATAAGAAATCACAACAACATAATAATTCTAGATACTAAGCACATAAATAGTTCAAATGATCAATACCCCAAAAAAAAAAACCACAGATACAAGTGTATAATAGTCCCACAAGGATTTGCAAACAATCATGACTTCAAAATATCTCATGCTCTTTATTACTCATAAGTAATAATACCATCTTTTGTTACAAAGGGAAAAAGTCCCGACCTCTATCCTACGAGTTCTTTTTTATAAGATAAGAGAGAGAGAATTTTCAGTTCTCATGACTGCTCATTTCATTTTCCTTTCGTTTCTTATCTCCCATTTAGAAAATGAACATGTGAGAATTACAAAGAGAAGAATAGACTCATGAGTGATCATTTTCTCTCTAAGGTAGTTTACAAATGATATTTGTTAAAAAACAATCATTGACTTTGTTCATTGGCGTTATCTTCCATTCCTCAAACGTTTCTGGTGGTTTCTAGATTCTTCTTGTTGATTAATATCTTTATGGACTTTTCTCCTCTATCTCAACTTTCCATTGAGCTATTGTTGGCTCTATTTCGTTGCTCGTATCCTGAGATATCGCTTCTTGAAGTCTGCATAGCCAGTTCTTCAATCAGATTCAGGTTATGTCTGTGTTTTACATTTTTGGATCATTTCTACTCAACATTTTCCAAAACTTATTGTTCAATATTTTTCTTCTCCTTTCCATCTATCCATTGAGCCATCCTAGGCCTGATTTCGTCGCCCATAGCCCCAGATATGACTGTTGGAAGTTGGTATGGCCATTTTTGTCTCTGAATTCATGGTCTATTTTTTCTTCATTTATGACATATTTTATCACTTTTCTAGCATGAAGACCTATACCAATGCGTTACTCTGTCTGATACCTTTCCAATGAGGTATCATGGGCCTCATTCTGACATCTAGAGCAAAATTTATAGTCGTTTAAATATCGTCACTCAACAACCATTGATCAAGTGGGTTAATCTGGACCATTTATTTTTGAACCTGTAAAAACGAGAAATCCTACTTGGATAAGAAATCAACACTTAGATATTAGATAGCTTAACCCCAATGGATATTTTGATTCAAAACCTAGGCAACATGGGACCCACGTCTTGTAGCATAATTTTCTCTAATTCTCCCTTTTCCCTTTTTTATTTTTTAGCATTAGGAAAATAATTTAAAATGAAAATAGAAAAATATTTACATTAATTTATGCTTTTTAACAAAATAAACAAAAATATGATTACTGTAATCCTATGTAAAAAATAGAAAATTAAACTAATTACCCCCCATTAACGAAAAATAAAAATTACCAACCCCACTGGATTTGAACCCATGAACTCCGAGGAAGAAACAATTTATTTTTAACAGTTAGGCCCATTTAGGTTTGTTATTCATTTAATCTACGCAAAAATATAAATCTATGAAAATTAAAAATAAAATTAATAAATAAATAAATAAAAACAAAACAAAAGAAATAAAATAAAAAATAATATATACAAAAGAAATAAAAAAAAATTCCCCCCCAAAACATAAATTCCAAACCTCTACATTGAAATGTGTGTCAAAAATATTTTTGGAGTCAATGTTTTTGCAGTGGATAGATGTATGCGAGATGCCCACTCGAAAATATTATTAGAGTCTGACAATATCTCATCACGTTCAGACTCCAAACATAATGAATATATTATGCACATGTTCCAATGAATTCCCATCCCAAGAAAATATTAAAATAAGGTATGTTCCCCGGTGCACATTTCCCCAAAAATATTCCATGTCCACGTGCTTTTCAAAATGAATTTATTAATATAATATGTGTTCCTGTGACTTCACGTTTCCCCCCAAAAAAATCAACGTTCTTATTTTCCCCCAAAATCTAATAAAATAATTTTGATGTCGTTCTCTTCGAAGTGTTGAGTGAAGGAGAGTTATGTGAGCTTTGATGAGCTCACTTTGAAGGGCTCTTCACAGTGAGAAGGTAATGCGTGATGAGTGAACTCCAAAGGGCTCTTCAGAGTGCAATGGCAAGGGGATGGTTTATTTATTATATTTTATTATATTTTATATTTAATTATTATCATACAACATGAAACCTTGGAGTAAGCCCCCCTTTTTACACATTTTCATCATTATTTAATTAATAAATTCCCATAAAACATAATATATTTTGCTACATGTTTCTATGCATTTTGGGAATAGGGTTTGAAATATAAGTTAATATAGTTTCCAGAAATTCCTAGAAAATATGAATTCCCTATAAAATAGGAAATCATTATAAAGTATGAAATCCCTAGACAGTAGGACCTGAGGTAGTACGTTTAGATTTTGGTGAGAAAGAGGAAAAGTTAAAAAGGGTAAAAAATGTACAATTTAGGTCTAGTGAAAAAAATAATGAAAAACGAAAATGAAAATCATGAAAATTTAAATTAAAAAGAAAATTTGATTTGTTTTTCTATTTTCTATTTTCTATTTTTATTTAATTTTATTTATGAGAAAAATATGTACACAGCAAATGGTAAACATGATTAGTTTATTAAACACACATAGTTTACAAAAGAAAAATAAATAATTAAGTCGAATACATAAAATCAAATAAAATGTATACATAAATATTTAGAAAATAAAATAAAATAAAAATAAAAAATATATATACAAAATTAGAATAAAATATTAAAATTTATAAAATAAAATAATTCCAAATTAGGAAAATTAGGAGCAAATTAAACAAGTTGAGGCTCCATGCCTCCTAGGTTCCACTGGTCAGGGTTCTGCACCTAGGGGCCAAAATTTAAAAAAAAGGTGTATAGGGTAGGATTCAAAAAACTAGACATCATGGAGAGGAGTGGGGTTAGATGGCGATCAAGGGATTGACGATTCAGTTTTGACAAAGAATGAGTGATGAGAGAGAAGGATGATGCTTCATACGATGATTTAACGTCGCAAGTACCGACAACTAGAAATAGAACATCGATTCTAGCCAAGTGTGCAACATAGGTTAATCTAGTCAATATGTGCATCCTATAGGGCATACATGCTCATATCACAAGGAACAAGAGAAAGACTAGATATAGGAAAAAATATCTACACCAAGCCACTACGAGGCGACAAATCGACAAGGACTCACAATCAAAAGGCTAAACGGACTTATGGTGTGGGTTTTGGCGAGAGGTAAGACCAAGAGAGGACCCGATGTAAACCAATACGAAAAGGTTCAAGGACAAGATTGTGGGAAAGGTGGGTTTTCTATCCTTCAGGGGATTTAGACCTCAAGAAAGCTACATGTGAAGGTAATCTGCTTCCCAAAAAGGAGAAGCCTGGGAAGAATCAAGGTCAAGGTAGGAAACAAGGATCGAAATATTTCCCCACAAGCCTCTCAAGGTTGAAGTGGCCATGTGAACTCAGTTCCCCTGCAAAACAACAAGAATGATATCAACCATGTGATTAAAATAAGACTTTCTAGTACAATAAATAATACATTCCCCATCTTTAATCCAATTTATAAGAGAGTGCTAGGTTCATTTGGTGATAACATGGTGAATGTAGATGAGTGTCCCGAAACTACATATGCCAAGTCTCAACTCAAAAGAAGAATCAACAATAAATGATTTAGACTTAGAGTTTGAAATAGGTGATCAAAATCTGCATGCAAAATTATAAAGATGGAAACATGAAGCAAAAACATGCCAACAAGAAGATGCATAGTTTGAGTTAGTCAATAAGGAGATGCAATAGAACAAACCATGCAACCACATAAGATCACCGAGAACTTGGGAATTAGAAAAAGGTAAAAAAATAACAAATGTTAACTCCATCATACAAATGTCAACAAACATAACAGTTAAATAAACATCATGAAGACATTTGAAATCATCATATAAAAAGGAAAAATCAACACCCATCAAAGATAGTCATCAATCAAGATAAAACCCCTAATTCCCTCAATGTAGGAAAATTGATAGTATTAGGTTCAAGCAGTAGAGGATTAAGAAATAGGATCAAAATTTTAGTAGGGGCCCCCTTTCCTATCGCTTGCACAATAAAAAGTAAAGGGGGGTTGTTGCGGCCACAACAAATGGAAACACATTGGAAGAACCAATTATCCTTTTCAATTAAAATCTAGGGCATATAATTTAGATCTGAGTTTTAAAGATAATCTCAACAAGACTGCAGTCAATTTTCCAATAGTCATGGGTACCAAAATGACACCAAAATTCTAAAATATATAACCCAATATTTCTAGTACTTGTAGTCTAACACACTTTTTTCAAAGAGCCAAATAGCGAGACAAATTATTTTATTGGTTGCACACTTCAAACTAGCTTTGGTTCAACCATGGGTTTTCACTTGTATAACAAGAAAACATCTACATATGTGTGTTCCTCATCTCTCTTTTCCTGGCATTTCTTTTCCATCAAAAATCATCCATAGCCTTAACAAAGTTCCATCAGTACCATACAAGCATGGCCTCGCTATCAGCAGGCGTCCATAGTCCTGACGGATTTATTTGTACTTCTCACAATATTAATGGTGCTTTCAAATTCCTTTTTATTTCAGAGTATTCTCACCCTTTTATATTTTAGAATTTTATATATAGATATGCATACGCACATAGGGTATGAAGGAAGTAGGGTGATATGATAGTTTCTTTGATTTGTTGAGTAGATGTTATGCATTTTAATTTAACCCACGTGTCTCCCAAAAAACCATCATAGTATTGGCCATTTTATTAATGTGAAGTGGATGAAGCTCGAAGAAAAAGATAGATAAACACTTTCCTATACTTATAGATTATCATGGTATGCTCAACAGGTACATGTGTTCCACCACAACTATTGGTCCATACCTACAACTGAGAACTTCATGAATGTTCATTCAGATAGAGCATCTCATGCATCTTATGACTTGTAAAACATATTCTTCAGTATGTCACCATAATTGGACTAGCCCCTCACTCAAATTTAAAGAGTAACCCTCGAGGAAAACTAAGAGTCAAATCAACTCAAGGAAATAAATCCAACATTCAACTTAAAAGATGGAAGTAATTTGTACAACCAAAAAGCAAGATTGAAATCAGAAGTCAATTCGAGAAAAAAAATTCTAAATTAAATGAAGTCTAAAGCTAGAATGTTAGTCATCAAGGAAGGATGAAAATTATGTAAAAGACAAGAGAAATCAATAGCAAGCAACAAATCTGGTGCAACAACAACAAAAATATTTTCAGTGAAAACTCAAAAAGTAAGCCAAGAGCCAAAATCAATTAAGAAATCTCAACCATTCAAAATCTATCCCAATGAAAAGTTTTTGAGAGTTTCTGATCTGAAATGAAGAAAAAATTAGATTACAAGAATTGATGATTTAGTATAAAAGATTTGTAAAACAATTATTCCATCAATTGTTACATGCAATTCTTCTTTCATTTAGTGCAACAAAACAATCTTATTGGAATCAAGCAACATGGATTAATGTAGATGCTCAATAAAAAAATATTTTCAAAAACCAATTACATGAAACATTCCACAAACCCATAAGCTCTTTCATTGCATAAACAATTCCTTTGCATATTTGAAAATGATTAATTTTCAGCAAAAAACACATTTCAGTTTTCTCACCAAAGCATAATTTTCTCTTTGTTACAAAAGATAATAATTAACTACATAGATCCAAATAATTTAGTCTGGTAAGGAAAAGAGGGAAAAATGAAAGTTATGGAGGTTATCAAAATGACTCTAAACATCAACTAGTTTAGAAAACAATATGCGAATAAATGAACAAGAATACATTTCTGATAAATTGTTGAATTGGTGACAATCTTGGTTCATTAATCATACAATGTCACAAAGGAATCTGAGCAGTCAATTTCAAATTAACACTTCCATATGTTTCTTCCATTCGAAGAGAAACAATTCAGAGTTGTTGTTTGCACAAGCTATTTTGCCATCTTGCATACAAAAGAGAATGGTGTGATCAACTCTTAGACAGTTTGGGAGGAAATCCTTCTCTTAAATGACTGACTTATTAAAATGAAATGAAATTAAAAATAAAAGTAAAGATCTAGATTAAAATAATCCTAGGAAAGCATGCTAAGCTAATGTAAACTTAAATTAAGTGGGTTGTCATAAAACCTATGCAAATTTCAATGTTGTTATCAAGTATTCATCTGTTGTTCATTTAACCGAATATTACAGGCTTCTTCCTAAGAGATAAGCACTAGGTGCTTTCACACACAATTCCCTTCAACAAGAGACTAAGTACCATTGATTGTTGTGAGATGTGAATCCCTGGACACAATGTCATGTTCATAAACTCAGAATCAATCAAATTAAGTAAACAAAACCATAATACTTCAATCCCATCTATCTTCTGAAGATACCAATCCACCAACAAACATTAGTCATCAAAATATGATTGAAAACATATTACCATTGCACCCCAAGGTAAGTTTTTCCTCTGATTAGTAACAATAATGATGCAAAACATTTGTATGATCACCTTCAATCTTGTGAGAGGAAAGATAAAATCATCATGGAAAAATAACAATCAAGACACTTTCAAGATGAAAATGGCCACAGGTTACAATCTAGATGGATTGACTTCCCAACACAAATAAAAAATATAATTAGAAATCAAAATTGAAAATGAGGAAGATTGGATTTCTAATACGTGATGAAAATTGGCATGATGGGAAAATCCATGAAACTTGTATCTTCAATCTCCCAAGAATGTTCCAAGTAGAGAAACCACAAATTTCACTTTGTTGGGATTAGAATATGAAGAAAATGAAGTAGAAAACAAAAGTGTGTAGCTTGTCTCTCCACTAAATAGTTTTCCATTAAAAATAACGAGACATATAATTTGGAAAACAAAAATCAGAAAGCTCATGAGTAAGAGGGATCAAAATAGAAGAAGTACGGACATGACCCAAACATGCTTATCTTTTTCTAATTATGAATAATCTGATTTTGAGTTTGAAGAGTGTTGAAGAGTGTGGGGCCCAATATATTAATGAGTTACATCCCACAAGATATTCACATCTTGAAACTTACTATCATGGATAAAATAAAAATAAACTATAAAAATTTGAAATTGGAATCTTAGAAGTTGCAGTGTAATATTCCATAAAGATACTTACAACTCCCAAACATTTGAATGGATTCAACACGAGATAAGTGTGTAGTTCCCAACCATGATAAAAAATCAGATTATGCAAGAATGTAACCATAATGAGTAACCCAAAATCAACAAACCCAAATGATGAAAATATATGTTCAAGAAAATATCAAGTCTAAAAATCTATGGAATTGACAATAGTGAGATTGAGTCTTTGGTCAATCAACGTATTGAAGAAAAAAAAAATTGATTCTAGAAAAATTTCTAAAAAAGATATCAACAAAGATATTTAAATAACCATGTTGTTTATAAATGTCAAAACATGCATCTAGACAATGTGAATGAATATCCCTTACTACTGTGTATAAGAGGAAACATGGGTGATGAAAGTTGCAAGATAAATGATGAAACTCATATTTGAAAAACTAACTAATCAAAGCATAAGATATGTGTAGCCAATCTCCATAAATTAAAACTAAAGGTGCTGAAAGAAAATAACTCAAACGAAATAAAAGTAAGCTTAGCTTACTATGCTAAACAAGTCTATGAAAAAAATTCATGTTGGATGAAAGTAATCAAAGAAAAGAGTGAATGGGAAATAAATTATTTGAATAACTTTGATTTTGAAATAATCATTCAAATAAATGTAAGGAATGGAGTGGTTTCAATCTCAAATGGGTAGAATTAGTCACTCAAACTTTACATTTACGGTGTGTGGGAAAACAAGCCCAAAACTCATAAGAATCTCAGTCAAACAAATTTTTCCAAATTAGAATCATGTGGATATGAGATGGAACAGATAAGAGTGTCCATTTTCATCACAAGAGGAAATAAAAAATATCTTTTATAAAATATCTCACTTGTGAAATACTCTATTGTTTGAAAAATGATATTCCTAAAATCAATGATCTGAAAACTACCCAACACACATAAAAATTTGAGGATGAGATGGAGTAAATTTTCCCCATATCAAAATTAAATTGATGAAATCCAATCAAGGGAAAATTAGTGTCAAATCCTTCTATTTCTTTTCACCTTTGTTGAGAATTCATTTATTGATCAACCAAAAATCATGAAAAGGGAATGAAAACACAACTAATTAAAAAATAGAAGGAAAAACTAAAGTATGCAAAGGAAAGACACTAGCCTATTCTACACTACTTCTATCCTATGCTACAAATGACAGAAAAAATGAACTATGTAAAGTCATAACACCAATGTAGCCATCCTTGTAATCCAAATCTTGCATACATATGTTCAAGACAAAATATCGTTTACAACACTTGGAATAAAAATAGTGTAAAGATATGAAAAATTAAAACACGATAAACTCTATCCACTATATTAGAAATGTCATAATGATAATTCATGGAAAATATATCTATGTAAGATCTCTCCAACCATGCTTCAATTATGTGATAAAATATTTCACTACTATCATAGAATTGATGGAGGGAGTTCAATGGAAATTAGCATATCAAATGTGAACCATGGACATAATTTGTGTAAAGTGTGCTTGTCAAGGGAATATTCATGCTAGTAAAGTTGTTCATCCCTAAAGACAAAACAAAAGAATGAATACCTGGCATAACCATTGACGTAAACTGAAGTGCCTCATTATCTTGGAAAGCCTCCTTGTATTCATACTTCAAGTAACCATCAACTTGAGATAGACTAGTGAGATCAAATGATATGTGTGGGATATGACCAACCATGGTATGAGAGGTATCTTCAAAAAACTGGTGAAATCCACTAGTATCAACAATATCAAGTAAAGGGATACTTGAACAAGAAGATTCTCTATTTATTATAAATGAAGAAGAGAAAGAAGAGAACATCTTTTGATACACATACGCTACAACATTCCCTTCATCCCATGAAGAATGATGATAAGGCATAAAATTAATAAGTTCATGGGAAGAGGCCTTACCCTATCATCTTCCATATGCACATCACCACCATCAAGTAATACAAAAGGGGCTGACACCATTGAATTTATTTGAATAGAAAAGTGGGTGGCTTCCTACAAAGTTAAGTCATTAAATAGGTCAAGATACAAATAATAATAAGTGGAAGAATTAAGAGAATTAAAATCCTCTCTAGAACAAGAATTGTTTTCATAAAGTGACTCCCTGGATGGTATTTTCTCTTGTTTAAGAACATTGGTGATTGTTTGTGGATCGGTAGACTCCACATGAGACATGGTTTCACAATTAACACGTTCTTCATCAACAAGGTTTCCCTTTCCCAAGAAAAAAATGGACTAATGTGATAAGAGAGGTATCTATTGTGTGTTTATTTCTTCTCCATAAGTGATAATATCTGTGTGGTTGTTTTTCTCTTGCATAATATGAAAATATGAAATGTCTTCCAAAACATATTCATGATTAGAAGATAGAAGCAAGTCACAAGAATGATTACAAAAATAAGGTTCAATAAATAATCCATCAAAAATAGGAAAAAAATATTACTCTATGTCAGTTGAATCAAGAGAATTTATAACAACAGGGAAATCCAAATCAACATAAACTAATTCCATTTTATTGATGGGTGAGGAAAGATTCATTTCATGAATGTACATATTTTCCTCATTAATAAAGTGATCAACATTTAAAGATCCTTCCATAGCTTTCTCCTCAATTTCTTGTGATGAAAAATATGATATATGATAATGAGAACCTAACATAACCATCAGTGTGACCTGAAGTGTCTCATTATCACTAGAAAAAGCCTCCTCTTGGTCAACTACAGAAAAATATGAACTTGAACTTACTACACAAGAGGTCTCTTTTTCATCACAAGGAAGGAAAGTGAGAATGGAGTGATGGAAGGATACATATGTTTCTTCCGAAAAATAATTCTCTATCTGATCTATATCCCCCATAGTAAAGAAATATCTGGACATATGGAGTTCAAACAAAGGATTAATATTTTCAACATCTTCATTTAAATCCAAATCAACATGTAAAGGAACATTAAAACATGATTCATTGGTAAGATAAACTAAACATGAACTCAAATCATTGTTAGAGGGCATATCATCCAAAGGAAATCTACATCAAAGAAGAGTAAATTTGATTAAAAAATCCTTTAGACATTCATCTTCATTCTTCCTAAGTTTTGATATCTCTACACACAAATCATCATAATCATAATTCTCAAAAGCATGAAAAAAATCACGCATAAATTGTTCCCATGTGTGAATAGAGGCGGTCGACAAAGTCTCACACCAACTCTTAACCTAGCTTGCAAAGGTGAGAGTAAAAAACCTGCAAATGACATGACCATTAGTAATATTGTGAGAACAACAAACTTTCCAGAAATTAAGAGCAAAAGTATTGACCTCTATCCTACGAGTTCTTTTTTATTAGAGAGAGAGAGAGAGAGAGAGAGAGAGAGATTTTAGATCTCATGACCGTTCATTTAATTTTCCTTCCATTTCTTATCTCCCATTTTGAAAATGAACATGTGAGCATTAAAAAGAGAAGAGGAACATATTCATGAGTGATCATTTTTTCTCTAAGGCAGTTTACAAATGATATTTGTTAAAAAAAATCATTGACTATGTCTGTTGGAATTATCTTTTGTTCCTTGAACATTTTTGAGTGTTTTTGGCTTCTACTTGTTGATTAAGATATTTCAGGATTCTTATCCTCTATATCAACTTTCCATTGAGCTATTGTTGGCTCGATTATGTTTCTTGTAGCCTGAGATATGGTTTCTTGGAGTCTGCATAACTGGTTCTTCAATCACATTTTTGTTCCATATGTGTTTTTCATTTCCGAACCATTTTTTCTCATAATTTTCCAAATATTGTTGTTCTATATTTATGTTATCTTTTACATCTTTCCATCGATCCATCTTGGGCATGATTTCGTCATTTGTAGCCCCGAATATGACTGTTGGAAGTTGGTATGGCCATTTTTTACTCCGAATTTCTGGTCTGCTTTTTTCTTCATTTTATGACATATTATATCACATGTATGGCATGGAAACATTTATCACTATGTTCCTATGTATTATACCTTTCCAATGAGGTATCAAAAGCCTCATTCTGACACTTTTAACAAAAGTTATGGCCATTTAAAAATCGTCACTCAACAACCATTGATTAAACCCGTGGGTTAATTTGGACCATTTATTCTTGAACCCACAAAAAAGAGAAATACCACCTGCATAAGAAATCAACACTTAGTGATTAGATAGTTTAACCCCTATGGATAGTTTTATTCAAAACCTAGGCGACACGGGACCCACAACTTGTAGCATAATTTTCTTTAATTTTCCCTTTTTTATTTTTTAGCATTAAGAAAATAATTTAAAATGAAAATAGAAAAATATTTACATTAATTTTACATTTATTTATGATTTTAACAAAATAAACAAAAAATCGATTACCCTAATCCTATGTAAAATAGAAAATTAAAATAATTACACCCCATTATCGAAAAATAAAAATTACCAAGGTTAAAACCAATAAAATAATAATTACCCTACTCCCCCACTAGATTTGAACCTGTGACCTCCGGGGAAGAGACACATTTTTAACCATCAGGCCCATTCAGGTTTTTTTATTCATTTAATCTACAAAAAACTATAAATCTATGAAAATTAAAAATAAAATTAAATAAAAAATTAAATTAAATAAAAAATAAAAATAAAAATAAAACAAAATAAATAAAATAAAAATAATACATACAAAAGAAATAAAAATAAAATTTCTCCTTAAAACATAAATTCCAAACCTATACATGGAAATGTGTGCCAAAAAGATTTTAAGAGACAAGTTATCTAGAGTGGATAGATGTACATGAGCTTCCCCACTTCTAAAGACTATCAGAGTCTCATGGTAGCTCATCACGTTCAAACTCCAAACACAACGAATATATTATGCACACGTTCCAATGAATTCTCATCCCAAGAAAATATTAAAATAAGTCATGTCCCTAGGTGCACATTTCCCAAACAATATTCCACGTGCACATCCTTTTCAAAAATAAATTATTAAAATAATATCTGGCCCATGACTTCATATTTTCCCCAAAACAAAATTAAATAAATCAATGTTCACTTTTTACCAAAAATCTAATAAAATAATTTCGATGTCATTCTCTTTAGAGTGTTGAGTGAAGGAGAGTTGGGTGAGCTCCAATGATCTCACTCCGAAGGGTTGTTCGAAGTGTGATGGTAAGGCGTGTTGAGTGAAATCTGAAGGGCTCTTCAGAGTGCGATATATATATATATATATATATATATATATATATATATATAATTTTTTAAATTTTTTTATATTTAATTATTATCATACAAGATGAAACCTTATATTAAGGCCCCTTTTTTTTTTTGCACATTTTCATCATTATTTAATTAGTAAATTCCCATAAAACATAATGTATTTTGTTATAAGTTTTAATGCATTTTGGGAATAAGGTTTGAAATATAAGTTAATACAGTTTCCATAAATTCATAGAAAATAGGAACTCCCTGTAAAATAGAAAATCCCTATAAAATAGGAAATCCCTATAAAGTAGGGCCTAGGGAAGTACGTTTAGGTTTAGTGAGAAAGGGGAAAAGTAAAAAAGGTAAAACATGTACAAATTAAGTTTAATGAAAAAAGAAAATTGAAAAACAAAAACAAAAATCACGAAAATTTAAATTAAAAAAGAAATTTGATTTGTTTTTTATTATTTATTTAATTTTATTTATGAAAAAACATCTACACATTAAATTGGTAAAAATGATTAGTTTATTAAGCATACATAGTTTACAAAAGAAATAAAATAAAAATAAAAATAAATTAAATCAAATACATAAAATCAAATAAAATGTATACATAAATATTTACAAAATAAAATCAAATAAAAATATAATTAAAATAAAAATGGAATAAAAATAACATAAAATAAAATAAAATATATATACAAAATTAGAATAAAATACTTACAAAAATATATAGAAAAATTAATGAAATAAAATAATATAATATAATTACAAATTAGGAAAATTGGGAGGAAATTAAACAAATCAAGGTTCCATGCCCCCTACATTCCATTGGTCAAGGTTCCACACCTAGGGGACAAAATTTTAAAAAAAGATGTATAGGGTAGGATTAAAAAAACCAGGCATGGTGGAGAGGAGCATGGTTAGATAATGATCAATGGTTTGGTGATTCGACTACGACAAAGGAGGAGTGACGAGAGAGAAGAATGACTCTTCATGCGATGATTTAATGTCACAAGTAGGGACAAGTAGAAATAGAACATTGACTCCAACCAAGCGCACACCACATGTAAATCTAGTCAATATGTGCATCCCGTAGGGCATGCATTCTTAGATCACAAGGAGCGAGAGCAAGACCAGTTCCAGGAAAATGTCTCTACACCATGCCACTATGAGAAATACAAATGCGACATATATCTGGCAAGCATCAGGCGACAAATCAACAAGCACTCACAATCAAGAGGCTAAAAATACTTATGGCATAGGTTTTGGTGAGAGGTAATACCAAGAGAGGACTTGGTGTAAACTAATCATAAGAGGTTCAAGGACATGCTTGCGGGAAAGGTGGGTCCAAAAACTTTTGGGGGCTTCAGACCTTGAGAAAACTGCAAGTGAAGGTAATCCACTTCCCAACACGGAGAATCCTGGAAAGAATCAAGGTCAATATAACAAACAAGAATCAACAAATTTCCCCACATGCCTCTCAAGGCTAAAGCGTCCATGCCAACATAGTTGTTATGGAATAATTTCCCTGAGGACAGGTGAATATCCCCTTGGATTATAGACCCCTAATACCAAGACAGAAAGATACAAATGGAAACTAACATCTCGTTGAGATTTTTCTAACTAGCCAAAAAGAGAGAAAGAGAAAAAGGTGATCGTACCTATTTTCGATGTTTTTCCTCGCTGCTCCAATTCGAGCTTGATGTCCAAACTCTTTTACATAGCTTGATACTACAAAACTACATACATCAAAGGGAAACAAGGAAACTCCTACTCTACCATATTGGATTAAACAAATTCATCTATAATAGACAATCATATGCAAGGTACACAAACTAGAAGGGAATAGGCCAAGTATATTGAGGAGAACTTGAAAGAGAAACTTACAATCATGGATGGTGTTGCAGCAGATTCCCCAAATCCTCCTCATTCGACCTCTTTATTGAAAGATCCATGATCAAAATAAAAACACTTTTGTTGATTATTTTCCTCCCTCTTCACCATGAGAATGCCTCCATTTATAGGCTTTTGGAGGCTCAACCACCTTGGTTATATTTGGGATTAGTTGAGGATATGACTCCATCAGTTGTGTCATCTCCCTTAGATGCAACCTAAGGGTTAGAATTGAGCCAAACCAACTCGAATCATCTCTAGTTGTCCTTAGAGAAAAATGGGATTTCTTCCCATGATTTTCTCAACCAATCAATGATCCTTTACAACGGGAAATAGAGCACTACAATGCTCCCTACATATGAGTAGGGGAGCATTGATATTCCAAAATTTTTTCAAGATGAAAAATTATCACAGAAAAACACTTTGTTTCATCTGTTAAATGAAATGTATTCTTATTCCAAAATTTTCTATAGGATGTATCACATGTTTCAATGGTGTTGTTCGCAATGCCACATATGCAAAACGAAAATGTGACATTTATGACACTTGTGACAAAAGTGCGAGACTTGAGACAATGATAATGCGACATTATCAAAGTGAGGAATTTTGATGTGTAACAGATTTCCCCCAAAAGTGTGAAGTCAAAAGATGAAAGATGATGATTGAAACACTTTGTAGATTTTTCAAAGCAAGGGTATGGAGTCGAAGAACCTAGTAGAAGCTGCAAAAAACCATCAAACAAATGTTGTCATTTGTTTCAATCCCAAGGTAGGCATACCTATTCTTGGGTAATAAATGACTCAAGGTATGGTCGTCAATAAATACATTGTGGATCCATAATGATATTGACTAAGGGTATGGCCATCAGTGATACATTATGGATCCATACTTCCCTAACATAGATTGATCGTAGCCACGAAAAATACACAGTGGAGCTACGAGATGATAAGACATAGCCAAAAACAAATATAATGTGGATCTATGTGATAGCATAAGTATTATCATGCTCAAATAATTTCCTTGGAAGCCTAGAAAATAAGATGTCATAATGAATTCTCAACCCAGGGTATTCGTCCCAATCCCAATGTAGTATGAATCTAACCATGTGAATAGATGTCTTCATGTCGAACATGGAAGAAACCACTTTATTACTAGTTGTTAAGGTGAACTGTTAACAAGTGCGAGGGAAATCACCAGTGATGTAAATGACTCCCAAGGTACCCTAGTACAATCCAGCGAATGTGAATAAGTGACCTAAGGTCAAACATTCATGGAATCATCCAATCAAAGGTCAATGATGTAAACCCACTGTTGGAAGCGAGGAGGCTCGTCATCGAGGCATGAAAGTCCCAAGGTACTAACTAGTTTCTAAGTCTGATTTTGAGATGATGTGTTGAGGTTGACAGGAAAAGACTCGTTGAAGGAGGGCCTTGATGTATCCCCCATCATCGACAAAAAAATGACATAAAAATGATGGGATATAGTGAACGAATTATAAACTGACATGGGTATGGAAGCTGGTAATTTTTCATATGGCTGACTCTTGAGGTAGATACTTCCCTTGAACACCGAGGCACGACATGAGACTTGGAAACATCAACATAAAATGGGCCAAAACATAATGTAGTGGGCGTTGTGATATTCTTTGGATGACTCAAAGGAGTGGAAAGACTCATAGGATTGGTTAGTGCAAAGGCTTAGCGGATTATCTAAGTGTTCAGGGTGAAGGTTAAAATAAAGTATCATGTTCAAGGGTGACCACAAGAGTTGTTTACAAAAATTCTCAAGAAACTTGACCTACTTCCTTCAAATTTTTCCCCCGTCCAGATAGATGAGTACCTATTTTTAATTTAATGAGCTCAAGGAGGATAACACATGATCGATATAACTCACCTTTAGTAAGCCCCTATTCCTTTGTTTAACGAACTGGAAGAAGTAAAATTTCATTCCAAAATGGGACCTTCAATGTGTAGTTTAGCGAGTCTAGAGAAGGAAAACTCAATGGTTTTTCCTTTTTAGAGAGTATGAAAAGAACTTAAAGGAAACTCCAGGGTTGTCCATTTTCATGATGTTAGTCCCCAAGGTCTGAAAAAGAGATAAATTGTTACTCAGAATACGCCCTTCCAAAACCCTTTTAACGAGTGTGAAATAAAGCAAGATCATTCAACAATATTTTCATATTTAGAGAGTCTGAAAAGAGATTAAAGATGACTCTAAGGGTTCCCTTTTTGGTATAACCTTTATGATTCTGAAAAAGTGATAAAATTCTACTCGATTACATTCTCATGTTTTTTGTGAGCGCAAGAAAGAAAAAAGATTATGCTCACTAATGTTACAAGGTTACGAAAAGATGCCACTTGAAATCCTTTAAAAAAAAATTGTCTGGGCATAAGGTATTAGAAACTCTTCGAAACAATGATTAAAAACCCAAAAAATGACTTTATAACAAGGAGAAAATATCAAAATGAACCTATCAAATACCAAAATAGGTTAAAATCTCATTTTACCATTCTCCTCTAGATTTTGTTTTTTCCTCCTCTTGGAAGTGTTTTTAGAGCGGCGACTGTGGGAGCTATGAGCGATCATTTCTAGATTCGTCCAGACCAGGTTAGTCATATCTTCCTCATTATCCTTTTTCATGGTTTTTTACTGTGTTTTATCATTTATTTTGAGCATTCTAGGATCCTTAAGAAGCCCTAGAACGTCGAACCAGATCAATGCTCCCTCAAAGAACTGAGGGGAGTGCCGACCAAGATTTTAGCACACTGCTGTTGTGGGTGGGAAATCCCTCCTACGGACTAGCACCAAGGGTTTTATCATGCATGCAGAAATGACCTAAATATTCTTACTTTTTACCATCATCCCATGCCTAGACCCCCATTACTCATATGTAAATACAAGGCTCAAGAGATTAAGTTTACGTACCTTATTCTTCGTGTTTGATGTCGATCCATTTTCACGCTTGGTCGTTATTTGACTGCAACTCTCCTCCCAATGCTGACCTGCATTCACTAAAGACAAAAAAAGAACTCCACATGCATTTGATCTATGAACTAACGGGTTAGAGATTTAATCAATCATACAATCAATATTCCAATAATGACAATCTCATATGGTAGGACGGGAAAATAAATTCTTTTATTAGCTTCAAAATGATACCTTACAATGATAAAGTTGGCTACTGCTCCTCGATCCTGGTCCTGGGCTCTTCTTCCACTATCTTCCAACTATTTTTCTCTATACTTCTCTTTGCATGAGGATGGCTAAAGGTTGGGACAAAGGGAATGCTCAATCGGGTATAGTTTCTTTACTATGATTCTCCTCTTCCAAATGGGACCCCTACCCCTTATTTTATAGGTTAGAAGGGGCTAGGTATTTGGTCGAATGTCCAGCCATGCATGGAAAAAAGGTTTAGTTAACTTACCCAAAGTTGTGTGTTCTGTCAACAACTTTCCTTTTTTTTTTCTTTTGTAAGTACACGCAGGTTGTCTTGGGTCATCTAGCGTGTACACACGTACAATAATGGAGCAGGGTGCGTGGGCCTTTATAAAAGGGGTTTTTAAGAAGAGTTGTTCAATAGTGTTTTGGAAAAGAAGGAATCTGAGATGGCCTGATGCCAGGTAAGCATGTCTGGTGCAAATTAGGGTTATAAAAGATGCCCCCTAATGTGTGAGGTCAGAAGAGCATCTAATGGCTGAAATACATTAACAATCTTCACCGATGTGCTGAACAAGTGAGCTCAGGGACCAGAAATCAGGAGGTGTCATCTGCAAAATAATAATTGTCTCATTGAGGCAAGCATACCCATGCTCAGGATAAAATAAAATAATGGCTACCAATCAAATACACTATAGATCCATGTCATATAACAATATAAAGTGTAGCTGCGAACAATACACAGTGGAGCTACATCTCAAAATAAAAAAGATATACATGTAGAGTATCCATCTTCTAGAAGGTGATAAGGCCTGATGGCTAGAGATGAGGTCTCCAGAGCTCAAGAAACAACTTCAAAATATTTAAAACTCGGGTAGGAGTGTAATATGAGTGTACAACTTCACTACCCAGAGGTCTTCGATGACTCGTCGGTCATGGACTAGAGAATCTTGATGATCAGACTGAAGGCTTCATTGATTTCGAACAAAGACTTGATTGGACATTCGGGATGGACATGCATGAGGGAAAGAGACACACTGCAGAGGGGATGACTCAGGCTTGGTAAAACTTACCTTGGACAATAGCACGACAAATGATGATACTCAGGCAGCATGGCATTAACATAAGTTTACGAGGCAGGAGGCAACACAAACTCTCCATATATTTGGAAGAATAACCAAACGGAGGAGGACACAACTCTATATAGAGAGAACAACTTCCTAAGGTCATATTAAATCCTAGGGTTTGACAAACAAATGTTCTTTATCCAAAGGTGACTCATTGTTCTTCCAAAAAAGAAAATACTTTTCCCTTCCTCTTTTTGGGGTATATTTGATTTTTTTTGTCTTTTTCAATAATTTTGGAAAAAGACTAAAAGAATGCTACGTTACAAAGGAGGGATGAGTGTTGCAAACATACAAGTTCAAGGAGCAAGAACAATACTGATGTTCAAAGTAAGGACACTCAGGAAAAATCCTCCAGGGGCCAAAGGTGTCAAGACGCAGAGGCAAAGTGCTACAGGGCTTGCGTATAAGGCATACTTAAGATGGTTTAGTTGAGAGCAACATCGAGTCAGAATTAGGCCAAAGACATGGGTATGAAAATGCGATTAATAAAACACACAATGGTAACGTCCTTCGATGTAAGTTTAATGAGCCTAGAGAAGGTAATCTCGACGATTTTTCATATTTAGAGAGTCTGAAAAAAGGACTCCACTGGGGTACCTTTTTTGAAGAGAGTCTAGTCGGTTCAAAAAAGGGGTAAATTAGCACCGACAAGACATCTATTCAAAACCATTTTAACGAGTGTGATAAAGACAAGATCACTCAACCATTTTTTCATTTTTAAGAAGTCTGAAAAAATCTTAACTATGGACTCCATTAGGAATGTTCTTCTAGACCATTTTAACGAGTGTGAAAGAATAAGGTCACTCGACGATCTTTTCAATTTTAGGGAGTCTGAAAAGAGCTTAACTATAGACTCTGTGGGGGTTCCTTTTTCATACATTTAGTCCCTCAGGCTCGAAAAAGGGTTAAAATGATACCTGAGGCTACTCTTCTAGAGAACTGAAGTTCCTTAGAGTATACCTTTGTTCATACATTTGACCGTACAGACTGAAAAAGGGGTAAACTACCATCAGATAGACGTGACTTCAAATTTCAGTTTAACAAGCATGAAAGGCCACAAGATCTCTTGGCAATCTTTTCATGTTTAGAGGGTCTGAAAAGGGCTTAAAAGAAGACCCGTTATGTTCTAGGAGTCCCGTGGGTGAGGTCAAGAGTCATGCAAATGAAGCTCAAATGTGTAATCAGGAAAAACAAAAAAGACTCCCGAGCCTACATTCATTAGTGACAACATGGACACCATATTGAAACCAGGATCTACCTAGGGCATCCATGTTCCGGTAAGCTCTATCACCAAATCACGACACTTATAAAGAAACAATGATGGTTCTGTGTCACAACCTGATGGGATCGATCCTATGGAAAAGGGATAAAGACAACGAGATACAAAAGGGATAAAGACAACGAGATACAAAAGTATGGGTGGAAACCTAACCTATATGCTCAAGTTTATCATCTGAGGTTTTTCCCGTGGATCATCAAAAGTGACCCAAAACTCCAAAAAATGTCCTGATACCCGATCATAACCTTCCAAAGAAACTCCTGAATCACTCTAAATGGTTTTCAATTTAAATAAAATGATAAGGGGGGAAAAAAAGTGACAAAAGGGGCCAAAAAGTCTATAAATAGAAGCTGCCAGCTCATTAGCACCATTGCTGATTTGGAAATTGACTCTGGAGCAAAAAACCCCCTTTGATAAAAGTGGTGATTATGGGAGCTACAGTGGACGAAACGACCATCCGTCTGGACCAAGTATGTATAAACTACCCCCCTTTTCTTTGTAATTCTTTATTTGTGCTTTTAGTTTCAAGTTTTGGGGGGGCGTCGACCCTCAAAAGGTCAGTCCTAGGTCCACGTGGGTTGTCTTATGATAGGATGTGTGTACACTCGGGTAGAGGAAAAACTACACACCTGTACACATGACTGTCATCAATATAACCCACGTGGACCCTTTATTTAATGGAATTAAAAAAAAAAAACAAGGGTTAACCCTCCTGAACTTGGTTTTTGCAGGATGTATGTTCACTGGAGGGAAAGAGAGCATGAGGAGATCAGTGCGTTGATCAGGGAAGACCCCAATGTTGTTTCTTCCTTAATGCAATGTGGGATGATAAAATTCTTCCTATGTCCTTTTATGCGAGGACAACCTAGTCTACTAAATGCCTTGGTTGATTATTTGCATCCCAAAGTAGAGGCCTTTATGTTAGAGGGGCAGTCACTGGTGCCCACTACAGAGGATATATACTTTTTGAATGGCCTCTCCAGGAGAGGGGAACCAGTGAATTTTCGGACATTTCTTTTGGGGCCTCATAACGTATCGAAATTGATAGGTGTTAAGCCCTAATATTGACTCATTACCCCTTAATTGGGGCATATTAGATTAGTAATGTTATTTTATTTATGTCGTATTTAGGCCATTAGTTGTAATTTAGATTAGTAATTTTATTTTATTTATGTCGGCTTTAGGCCATTAGTTGTAATTATACCTCCTAGTCTCCTATATATACCAAGGAGACATTTTCATTTTGAATCATCTTGTACTTGAACATTTAAGTGGGGTAAAAGGAGGTTGCTCCCTTGAAGAGGATCATTATCTAAAATTATCTCTTTTGCAAGGCGTTGATTACTTTTTATGAGGTTTTTCTATGCTATATTGATATTTGGTTCCTAACATATGGTATCAGAGCTCAAGGTCTTGGGGTTTTGCTGCTACATCTAAGACACCGTGGAATTTTCGATATAACTTTTTTTCTACAACATTTCAGAAGGAACGGCTTGGAAGTTATTTATAATATGGATCAAGGTATATTGGGTTCAAAATTTAGGTCTTGAGGCCTTATACTTTCGTAGATATAGCCTGTACAAGATAGGGTTCTTGAATCATCCTGAAATGAGTCACTGCGGAATTTTCGCTATAAAATATTTTCTGTAACGTTTCAGACCCTAAAATCTGGAGGAAATTTACATAAATTAGTAATGTATATGTGTTAAAAATTTCAGCATCAGGGTCATATTAAATTTGTAGATACACCCTGTGAAAGATAGGGTATCTGACTAGTCCTATTGACTAGTCTCAAGAAGGTGTTCCAGGTAAAAAAATCATAACTTCTTCCTAGAGTATCCAAATTGAGAGGGAATGGTTGCATTGGATTGTGGATAGTCTATAGTATTTTGGGTGTGAGTTTCATAATTTTATATCAATTATTTTGTGCGGAGAATGCTATACAAGTGAGACCTCCTAGAAAGGCCAAAAATCGACAAGTTGTGGGGAAGTTACCATAAATTCCACTTGGCACATCCAATTTTGATTAGACCTATGGCATTGCAGAGAAGAAATATCAAAGAACTACATAAAAGAAAGTTTCATACCCAGAAGGGCCGAAACTTGGGAGATACTACAGAAAAAATATTGTCTAGCAGAACCACCTCAAAATCAAGGTTCAAAAGTGACACTTGGCCAACATGCCATCCAAAAAGGGAACTTCTACACCAACTAAGCCTCCAGAAAATCCTACTTGCACTCTTGATGAAGGTGAAGAAATGCGTAGGGACATAAATGATTTACAATAGAAGATAGTTACAAAAGATGAACTGGAAGAGATGATGGAGGGTTTAAAAGGGGAGATCATGGAAGTATTGAAAATTTTCATAACAGAGAAGACACCTGAAAGTGAAAATGCATCCCATGAAATTCATGATGTGGACACAAGGAAGGTGAATCAAGAATGGAGAAACTCC
>ML778490.1:412340-476474 GCA_009831015.1 Picea engelmannii
TCGGCTTTAGGCCATTAGTTGTAATTTAGATTAGTAATGTTATTTTATTTATGTCGGCTTTAGGCCATTAGTTGTAATTATACCTCCTAGTCTCCTATATATTCCAAGGAGACATTTTCATTTTGAATCATCTTGTACTTGAAAATTTAAGTGGGGTAAAAGGAGGTTGCCCCCTTGAAGAGGCTTATTATCTGAAATTATCTCTTTTTCAAGGCATTGAGTACTTTTTTTGAGGTTTTTCTATGCTATATTGATATTTGGTTCCTAACAATAGGACTTTATTGTGAGGCTGATACAGACCGATCAAGCTCGCAGGTGCCGATAAGCAAGATGACGGATTTATCAATGCAGGAGATTGTGTTTCTTGTTGGGAAGATGATTGGTTCTACGACTCTACATCAGGCGTCCCATGCACAGATGAACTGTGCAGTCCAATGCTTAAATGCACAGATATTTGACTGGAGCACTACACTGTTGGATTGTATGAAGAGGCAACTGACAGATTTTCGGTTGTGGACATAGAGGAACTTTGGGTTTGGGATGATTATATGCTCTTTCTCCTTTGAAAGAGTTCCTAGTTTCAGTCCTCGAGTGGTGGTATGAAGACATCAGGGCTCTCTTCCTATGGTTTGCATATGGGCAGTGTTGCTGCCACGACAGGGTGGTGGAAGGACCAATGAGTCCTTCAACGATGACTTATTTTCTTGGTTGTCGTGGAAGATCCCATCCATAGAGGATTATCCTTATGCTGGTATTGATTTCTCGAGAGATCCCGAGATCCCCATACCTCCAAGTGAGGAGGGAGGCGAGATGGGTAAGTTTGCATCATTTTTTTTTGTGAAACATATGTAATTTTTATGTTGTTGTTTTTTATATATATATAATTTTTTTTATACCAGAGTATTTGACAGATATATGTCTATTATGTGCAGATGTGGGACTAGTGCGACCTGCGGATTATGCGAGGAACAAGCATTGTCCTCGGCCAGGGGCCACACCTACTGCCACAGGGGGACCAACAATAGTAGGAGAGCTTCCAACCAGTGAGGCTGAGAGGGTTTTGAGATGAGTTGAGAGAAACTTTACCTTGCTCACCCACACAGTCCCTATGGCAGAGATTGAGGATCTTCCACCATCTATGCAACCTCATGTAGTGGGGGCACCATGGATGTGGGTCCAACTGTTTAGACATTTGGCAAACGTTGTTGATCATTACAACAGGGCCCACAGGCCCTAACCTTAGTTAGTCTAGACTTTTCACGTGCTGAGAGCACTACTTTTATATATTTTTTGATGGAATAAGCCCCATGAATCGTTACTGGTCATATTTTTGAGGTACTTGCGTCCACCTATGTACTCTGATGATTATGATATTATATATGTATTTTTATGTCTTTTTGTGTCTTATGGATCATATTTGCCTTTAAAAATGTATTTTACATGTTTATGTGTATGTGTGAGATGCCAGTCTAAAATTTGATTAGCTAGAGTATTTGTAATTTGGTTTAATCTCATAGGAACATGAAAATATGTAATACAATCAAAGCTTCATTCTAAGAGACGTACCCTAAGGAATCGTCGGTGTAAAGTCGGATCATGAACACAGTAGACTCTATTTAACTGAGACACAACTACTTGAGCATCTAAATAGACCTGGAGATGAGAGATACCAAATGACAGGGCATCACGAATTAACTCAATAGCTGCACTGCACTTGACGACATTGTTTGTGGTGTCACCTAAGCATATACCTCCGGAAGATAATAACTGGCCTCGAGGTGTAAAAATTACCCAAGCTATGGAGGCAAGCCTCTGAGTGTGCCAGCTAGCACCATTTGCATACCCAATGAACACCTTTGATTCACTTGACATCTTCCATAGTGACAAAAGATAACATAAAAAACGACATGTCCATAATACTAAAATAAAATAGAAAGTAATAGCACAAAGACTATACATATGTTACAAAAATTTACCCAAGGTGACCTACCTATGAGTAATACTTCTTGAGGTAGAGCCCATTTCTAAGCTCCACCAAATCATTTTCCTCAAAGTCAACCAGATGATAAGCACCCTTTTTTAGAACCTCTTTTATGATGAAAGGTATGAACCGCATGGGTTTGAATATTCCTTTCCCTAGGGGGTCCTTATCTTGGTCATAGACCAGGACAAGGTCGCCTTCAGAGAAAATCCAAGGACAAACAGACCATTCATACTGACACTTGACCTTATGTTTCTGAGCCTTGTTGGCTAGGGTCACATCACGACGCTTCTCATTGAGCCGCTTAAGGTATAACAACCGTTCTTCAAGTGGAGAAGTGTCTGGAAATAAATGTACTGCCAATTTTAGGGACAAGATCTGACATTCGATAGGCAAGACTGCTTCCAGCCTGTAAATGAGTTGAAAAGGTGAGAAACTGGTTGCAGTATTAACAAACATTCGGTAAGCCCATAATGTCGAGTATAACATAAAATGCCAATTTGACTTGGCTGAGTTGATTGTTCGCTGTAGGATGGTCTTAAGAGATTTATTTACAGCTTCCACCTGACCATTTGGGGATAGTAGGGTGATGAATGTTATTTACGCAATCCAAGATTTGATGTTAACTCGGTCATCATCTGGTTCTGAAAGTTACTGCCATGGTCAGTGATAATATCTCTTGGGACAACGAAACTTGCTATTATCTGGTTGAATAAAAAGAGAGCTGTAGTATCCCCATCATCTTTAAACGTTGGCATAGCTTCGATCCACTTCGTGAAGTAGTCTACAAATACAATGATATAACGGTGCCCCTTAAATGTTGCATGTAGTGTAATCAATCCCCCACTTGGTGAAGGGACCAAATGTGATGATAGGAAACATGGGAGTGGGATGTGCCCTCATCTTCCAAGAAAATATCTGACACGGGTGGCACTTCTTGACCGATTCGATACAATATTTTATTAGTGTCAGCCAGAAGTAACCTGCTCATAAAATCTTTTGGGTTGTTTCCAACCCAGAAAAATGACCGCCACATGCTCTGGTATGGCAATCATTAAGCACGATAACTGCTTCTTCGTGAGTGAGGCATCGACACAAGATGTAGTCTACACCTCTCCGATACAACGTATCATCAAGTATAAGATAATTATTATCCTGATGGTGTATATAGTGAAAATCATCATGAGAAGCAGAGGTGGGGTACTTAAAATTATGGAGATAGATAAGTATATCTCCATACTAGGGATCCGAATATGCGATAAAAAACATATCTCCTTTGATACGCGACTCTTCGGGCATAACATCACCTGACTCAACTGGAAGTTCCAAAATAAGTTCTGCGAAGACCAGTGACTTTTTGGATTTCGTTGAAATGAAATTTAAGTCAAATTCCTGGAGGATGACTATCCATCTACTGATCTTTCCGCCTATTACTCATTGTGTCAACATGTATTGAAATAGATTCACAATGACAATGACAATGGTCTTGCGAAACAAAACATAATGACGGAACCGTTGAGCAGCATGGACTATTGCCAATGCAATTTTTTGATATGAGAATAATTGAGTTCTGTTCCGACTAGGCCTCGGCTCAGGTAATAGATCACATATTCTGAGAACAAATCATCTTCCTGAACTAATACCATGTCAATGGTTGACTTTGTTGTAGCTAGGTATAATAAGAAATCTTTGTTATAGTTAGGTGGCTGAAGTAGAGGGGCAGTTGTGAGGCATGTTTCAATGTTTTGAAAGAGAATTGAGCGACATCATCCCAATAAAAAGGAACGTCTTTGTTCAGTAAGAGTATAAATACCTTTGTGATCTTTTCATAGTTGGCGATGAAACGCCTTAAAAAATTCACCTTGCCCTGTAGACTCTGAAGTTGAAGGATTGTGCATGGGGGAGGCAACTGAGTTATTTCCTCAACCTTGAGAGGATCGACCATGATCCTTGTTGTTGACACTATGAAACCTAACAAATGTCCCAATGTTACGCAAAATCTGCACTTGTTTGGATTCAAGCGAATCCAGAAGTAGTGACATCACTCAAAGATAAGTCGGAGGTGTGTGGGATGATCCATTCTCTTGTGATATCAAGATGCTAAATCATCTAAATAGGCCTTGACTATATTCTTGAGATCATGGAAAGAAAAAGACATGGCCCGCTGAAAGGTTGCTCCAACATTTTTTAGACTAAAGGGCATCTTACGATACACAAATGTACCCCATGGACAAATGAATGTCATTTTGTGCTGGTCTTCAGGTTTGATTTGCATTTGATTATATCCCAAAAAACCGTCCATGAAAGAGAAGGCCTCGCAACCTACACATTCATCAATTATCTGGTCGATGAATGGTGTGGGAAAATTATCTTTTGGACATGCCTTATTCAAATCATGGAATTCCGTACATACATGAATAATGCCCTATTTCTTATTGAATAGCATAGGATTTGACACCCATTGGGTCAAATGGATAGGATAGATAAAGCCGACTTTTAGCAGTTTCTCAACTTCAACCTTAATGGATGCTTCTTTCCTGGGATTAACTGGATGAAGCTTCTATCGAACAGGCTTGGCATCCAGATAAGTTGTTATTTCATGTTCGAATATTTTTGGATCGATGCCTGGCATTTCCTCGTAAGACCAGGCAAAAACGTTGTGGAATTATTTAAATATATCTGTGTATATTTGAATCTCTCTGGGGGAACAATCGACTCCGATGAAAACATTCTCCATGACACCAGGGGTTCTGGAGATATTAATCGGTATGGTTTCAACAATAGTTGCCATATTACCCTCGACATAAACCTCATGTGTAGATAAGGTATTAATAGGACAAGACCTATCTCCAATCATATTCAAGGTGAATTCTCTGGCTTTGATTCTGCTTAAATCTGGGAGGAAGTATGATCTGTGATGGAGATCATCCCAAGGTTTGTCTGGACTAGTCATTGCTTCAATTACTGCTTCGTCAGAGGGCAAGACTAAGTCTAATGAATCAGTGTCAGCAAGAGATCCTTAAGCCCAAATAGGCTCTAGAATTGGATCTAACTCTTGTGCAGGAGTTGGATCTGTGTCGGTTGAAGCTTGTTGGACTAAAGAGTACACTACTTCAACTGTGGACAAAGGCATGGACATGCCAGGGTGCCCTGTCCCTTCCATCGTGGTTGATGGGGAAGGAAGTATCCACATATCATTGAAGTAAGTCATTTGAAACGACGAAACTTGGAAAATCTCAACCTTATGGTGGTCGGATATGAACTTGACATCACCATGAGGGGGCGGGTAATCGAAGGTACCCATCAAATATGGGAACAAACCAAGCCTACGTTGACGACACCTAGTTGGGGATTATCAATCATCGGGACCGCAGATACCCCCAATGAAGGGTCAGGTCTGGAGAAAGACAATTGATCAATGGTCACAATCTGGTCCTCATGTGGAAACAACAAGACCCAAAAAACTGTAGAAACCACTACTTGCACGAAGTAAGTCCAACTCCTTCCTAACAAGAGATTGTAGTCGAGGGACGCGTCGACTACTTCTACCTTGACGCACACAGTCTTCCCTCCTAACTGCATGGGGAAAGAGGGAATGATACCATGTGGTCAGAATGAATGACCATCGAAAGAAATGAGAAGAGTAGGTGACAGAGACAAAATGGGTTGGCCAATGGCCTTCCAACATGCCAATGACATAACGCATGTCGAGGTGCCCTCATCAACCACCATGTGGAAAATATTCTGAGTAAATATTTTCATGGGGTGAGCCACTACTATCTGAAATGCTACGTGGTAAGGCAGATGAGGTTTTAAGTCTATTGTATACAACATGATTGTACCTAGATTACAAGTCTCGGTAGATCCAAAAGCGGCTAACAAACATTTTCTCTGGGAAGGGCAGCATTAGAGGACCTCCAAAGAGGACATCGCACAAGGGGTTTGAGACAAATCCTCCACCACAGAATAGTTATGGGAAGCCCTTGCGTTTGGGTTGTGAGAAGATTTCTTGAATGTGCCTTTTGGGATGCATGTCACTATTTCACCCAAATTCTTCTCGATCTGGAGAGGAAGAGATGGGAGTTCGGCTTCTTTGCCCTTCTCAGAAGTGCTTGGTTTACTGTAGTCATGCTCTCTAGTCGATATAAAGAATCACCCTTCATCATATACACATTCACGGATGCGGGATTGTTCGAAGATGGAGAAGGTCCCCCCTTCCGCACTTGTAGAGGATTGGGTTAGGTTTTGCCCATGTTGAAATGGATTGATTAACACGATAGGTTGTTGTTGTGTCACAAACTTTTGGGCCTCTACAAGATGAGGACATTGGTGGGTTGGGTTGTCTTATGCGCATAGGTTGCACAGATACCTCACCTTATGTTTCTCAGTGTTTCCCATTATTAGTGGGTTTCTTATCCCCCTTACCCTTCTTTCATTGTTTTTTCTTTCCTTTAGGTTGTTGGGTGGCCTTTGGATTTATCGATTGCACTATGTGTACATCCGACGTTTGGGTAGGGGGAGTAGCCAAAAAAGTAGTTTGGCTGGCCGTTGTGTGTTGTATAGACAATTGCTACAATTTCTTCGTCAGTTGCTCAACGAGATTTGTTTGTGTTGAACCAACAATACCATCGGCATGTGGTCCAACTCTCTATCTGGTTTTATCAAGTATTGAGCATGGCACATCTAGCAAGATCTTGTATAATAAACCAGACTGAGAGTAGATTAGCTCAAGCTATTGAGCTCTCATGATGGCATCTTCTTCGGAAAACAATCCCGACATTGCGACGTCTTTGGATAACTGTGGTACCAAAGACTTAAGGAACCGCTCGAGCAGGAATGTTGGTGGGACTGGCACCTTAATTAAACTCTTCCAATGTCTCCATTCTAGGATGTGATCAGAGATATGGTCGTATCTCACAGGTAATTGGAAATGGTTTAGAAAATCCATTGCCAATTCGACGAAGGAAGAGTATCTTGAGAGGTTGAGCTCAATGTACCATTTTGCGGCACTCCCAATGAGAGTACGTTGAAACAATCGCAACTGCACAGAGTTGTATTTCAACGAGTTAGACGAGCAAAAAATATGGAAGGTGGTCACATGATCTCTCAGATCTTCGTTAGGCTTGGCTTTGAACTTTGGCATGTACGAAGGAAACTTCGTTGGCATAAGGGGCCAATGCAGATCGTGACAGATAGGGTCATTCAACAACCTTGTCAAGTCTGGCAAATGCAAGGTTTCCAGGAAAGGAAGTTTGGGTTGTTGGTGATAACCATGGAAAAAGGACCTGGATTTTGACTGGCACCAGGTTGCCAGGAAAAGTTCGGTTGTTGGCTTGGATTCTGGTAAAAACCATGGCCATGACTAGCATATGGGTTCTTCATGTGAGGAGACATCATCGACTAATTCCCAAAATAGGATGTAGATGGTTGGGCGTGCATTACATTCAAATGACTTTGGGAAGGGTTTCCCCATGCCGATCCCATGGGCATATGCATAGTACCTTGTCCGGGATTCCATTGGTTGTGAAAATAATTTCCCCATATCGACATTCCTGATGAGGGAACCGATCCATGCCAAGAATTCCAAGGTCCTGATGCAAAAGAAGCTTCTGGGTTTTCTCCCTGTGCAGGAATAGTACCCTGCATAGGAATAGGTTTTCCATAACTGGGGTTTCCCCCAATCAGGAAAGAAGCGGATGAGAAAGTGTTGTTACCAAATGCACCGAACAAAGAAAAAGGTGTCAAACCTACCAAAATATTATGAGCGGGTGGTCCTTGACTCCCTGCTCCAAATAAACTATGGTATGTGGGTGGCTCAGCAGATTGTTGGTGGGTGCCACCGAGCGAAGGGGACGAAGGAGGTATATGAACTCCCCTGTAAGGAAAAGCATTAAAAGGAGCTGAAGTTCCCCCCATGTGTCCTTGCATAGGAACATTAGAGCTCCCTGCCCCCAAACCTAAAGTTTGTGAAGTGGAGTAGGAAAGTACATGACTTGTACCTGAGCTAGGCATCCTGTATGAGAACGGAGGGCATGTTTCACTCAGTGTGAAAGGGGTCGTAGCCATCGCCATAGATAGGATTGGACCACTATTCTAGGTAGAGGCAGTTAAGACCATGGTGGCTCGGACCGATGATGGTGGGTAAGGAGGTGGAAAATCCCCTATGGTGACAATTGTAGTGGGAATTGAAGAATTCCCAGAAGAAGTGACAACATTTGTTTCCATTACTGTGTGCGACACTGTCTGGCACTCGTAAGGGTGAATCGGTATGATGATGGGTGCCGAAAGATCAGTGGCTGGAGTTTCAGATGGACCAAGAGATTTTTCTCCAAAGTCTAAAATGATCGTTTCCTCTGAATGTTGGTCGGGTACAATTTCTTGTGACCCGATCGCTTCAAAAGACCCTTGTTGGTCTAGCTTTCACCTTAGTGGTGGCAAATGTGGCTCCAGTGTAACTAGTGATAGGCCTAGAAGCCTTCGTGAATGATGGAGCTCGTGATCCTCCACTGTGTGATAATATCAAAGACACACTAGGGCTTTCTATTCATTCAAAAAACAAAACACACTAAAACAATCCCTTGAAGATAAAACAAGCAAACACTAAACTAGTCGAAAGAACAATTACAACAACCAACACTAGAGAAACTTACTGGTGTAAGTGAAAATCGAACATGGAATCACCCTCTGGGTATACTTTGCAAAGTGTGGCCCGATGTCTTTCCTAGGTACTGCAATATACCCTCACAGTCACCTGTGTATGTCTCTAAAAGGATAGGCAACTAGGTTTCCAGCGTGCGAACAGTCACTAGGCGGGTACAGTTGAAAGTTGGGCAGACCACAATGAGCAGGGTATCAAGCCCGAAACCTATCAAGGGTATCAAAGGAAAGTGGTTCGGAAGAAAACTAAGGACCTCGAATGGATTCGAGACCCATGAAGCTCTGTGGCAAATGCAATCGATGGAATCCCAAGACAAGCCCTCTATATGTGTTCTCCACTAGGATTGGTCCATCTTTGGAGGGGTTATCTCCACTACCTTTCCACATGTGACCTCGTGTTTAGCCCTTGTGTTAGAGGGGGGTCCCAGATAACTTTCACAATACTGGACTTTGACACTCCCTTAATCAAACTCCAATGTTTGATTTAATGGCCTTGCAGAGTTTTCTCTCCAACCTAATTCAAGGCCCTAACCCTAAACTAATTGGTTGACCCTACAAACATAAAAATTCTAATGAATTTTATATTTAGCATTAATTTTTATGACTTTTCTTAAGTTAAAGTTTATGAAAGTGAAACTAGTGATGTTTGAAAGACGAATGAAAAATAAACAAAAAGATGGAAACAAAATAACTTCACTTGACTCAAATGTTAAACAACTTTTCAAACTAAAAAGTTTCTAAGATCTCTGAACAACAAACTCAAAGAAGGATTTCACTCGACTACGAGCTACTTATGATCTAAGTAAACCATCAAGAACTTATGAAAGAAAATACTTTTCCTTGGTTACTAATGCAAAACAACACTATTTAACCAAAAAAAGAAATAAAAGATTTTTTTTTTATTTGAATGCTCACAAAGAAAAAAGGAAAAATATTAACAAGTAAAAACCAAGAAAACTTCTGGCCTAAGTGCAGATCGCAAAGAGTCACTTTAAAAAATCACACACAAGAAAATTAAAATTGGACTCTCACACTTGTCTAAAAACCCTATAAAAAGAAAATTTTGAGGAAAACTTCTTAATGGAAAATAAAGCTATTGTTGTGATCAAACCTAAGTTACTGACCACTATGATAGAGACCCAAAAACCTGAGAGGTATAACTCTTGTCAAAGGAAAGGATGACTACCTCACCTTCAACAAAAATTTTCTCCACAAGCACACTGCTGATAGTTCAACAACAAGTGTGTGCACGTGATCTGTGTAAAGTCAGAGCGTGTGTACATGCGTGCTGGCCTTATACATGCCGCGTGTATATTTGAAACTCTGAGACAAATGAAAGGCCAAGCAATCCATCCAAGGTAGAGACTAATGGTACTGAGAACTAGGATCTCTTGAAGACTCAGACACTTACTTTAACAGAAAAAGAAAACAATTCAAGGAAAAATTCATCTAGAACAAACCAATTCGAGGTGAAACCTAAGCTATAGACTGCAAACAAAAAAGACTAGAAAGAGTTCCAGAAAACCCCTAAGAAGGACTATTTCTGACAGGGGAGAGGATGACTGCCTCTCTAAAAGAAATTTTCTGGAATCATACACGCAACTGATACTTCCTCAGCTAGCGTGTACATGTGGGTTGTTAGAAGGTAGGGTGCGGGTACATACATGTAGACCTTATACAGGCCACGTGTACCTCTGTGGGTCTCGAAAAAAAAAATGCAATCAAGCAAAGAAACAACGATAATTGGTATGGAAGACCAGAATCTCTGTTAGCTCAAACTTTTGCAGAAACTTTAAAAACAAGGAATGAAACCAGTTTTTAAAAATACCCAAGAAAAATATTCCCAGAAACCCTAGAGATCCCCGGTATGGTCGCCAATTCTGTTGTGGGTGAGAAATGCGTCCTATGGACTAGCACTAAGGGTTTTATCATGCATGCAGAAATGAACTAAAGATTCTTACTTTTTACCATCATCCCATGCCTAGAAACCCATTACTCATGTAAATACAAGGCTCAAGAGATTAAGTTGATGTACATTATTCTTCCTTTTTGATGTCGATCCCTTTTCGCGCTTGGTCATTCTTTGACTGCAACTCTCCTCCCAATGCTGACCTACATTCACTAAAGACAAACAAAGAACTCCACATGCATTTGATCTATGAACTAACGGTTTAGAGATTTAATCAATCATACAATTAATATTCCAATAATGACAATCTCATATGGTGGGACAGGAAAATAAATTCTTTTATTAACTTCACAATGATACCTTACAATGATAAAATCGGCTACTGCTCCTTGATCCTGGTCTTGGGCTCTTCTTCCACTATCTTCCAACTGCTTTTATGTATAATTCTCTTTGTATGAGGATGGATAAAGGTTGAGACAAAGGGATTGCTCAATTGGATATAGTTTCTTTACTATGATTCTCCTCTTCCAAATGGGACCCCTACCCCTTCTTTTATAGGTTAGAAGGAGCTAGGTATTTGGTCGAATGTTCGGCCATGCATGGATGAAAGGTTTAGTTAACTTACCCAAAGCTATGTGTTCCATCAACAACTTTCCTTTTTTCATGCTTTTGTAGGTACACACGGGTTGTCTTGGGTTAGCTAGCGTGTACACACGTGCAGTAATGGAGCAGGGTGTGTGGGCCCTTATAAAAGGGGTTTTTAAGAAGAGTTATTAAATAGTGTTTTGGAAAAGAAGGAATCTGAGATGGCCTGATGCCAGGTAATCATGTCTGGTGAAAATTAGGGTTATAACAACTGGTGCATATTTCTAGGGCACGATAGCGCTCTGTAGGCAATTTTGAGGTTGCACTAGGCGCAAAACTCAATTTGTTTATGAATTTTGGGCTAAATAGAGGCAGTTTTGTTTCCATAAAATTTTGACTAATGATGTTTACATGTTGTATTTGCAGATTTCATCTATTTCTTAGCCATGATAGAGTGGAAGGAGTGTGGTCATTATTTTGATGATATTTCCACTCTCCAAGACCCTCAAGCGAGGGCGTCTTTGCGAAACTGTGGTTTTCTCAAATACTTCAATCTACAAAACATGAGAAAAGAAGTACTATTTCTTGAGTATTTGATTGGTCTATGGGATGACACTGAGAAAGTGTTCCACATAATACAACACATGCTTGAGATAAAACTAGATGATTTATATTTTTTGACAGGGCTCTTGAGGAGAGGGGAACCCATCCTCTTTTCCATACACCGAGAAACTCCTCAACCAACCGAGGAATATGTTGCTAAGAATTGCATACTAGGTTCATGGTTGGTGGGTGGCCGAATTGTGATAAAGGATGTGAGAGATTTGGCACTTCGATCCATTCTATTTTCCATCACCAAGTTGGCAGGGAGTACTAGTGCTTACTTGGCTTCGAAATCACATATTTCTTATGCCATCTAGTGATTAGAATCTAGATTGTTGAATTGGAGTGCAGGGTTCCTCAGAAATGTCAAAGAAAAAATATCCAAATGCAGAACTGGTAAACGAAAACAATTTGGATATGGTTCCTTTCTGGTTTTGTTTTTCTTAGAGAGGGCCCCTCAGATGCAACCACAGTTTGTATTGATATCACATTCTGTGACCAAGCCTCATATGGAGAGGTGGACCAACATATCCCCTAGGTTGGGGAATGAGCCCTCAACATTCAGATTCACAACTAACTTTGTCATGTGGTGGAGGAGACAATTAGTGGTTATTTAGGAGTTCCCCTATGTTGGGGTAGATTTCAGAGGTAGTGTTGTCATGGTACTTCTTGAGGGAATCCAATGGGATGCATCAGGTACAAAACATAACCTTTCAACATAATGTTTTGTTTGTTTTTATTTTATATGTTTTTGGGTTGTACAACAAGGAGGCTAAAATAATTTTTTTCATCATGCAGATAGAGGTGCATCACGCCTGACGGAGATGTCAACGTTGGGGCATCGTGGAGATGCAAATGTAGCAGTTGAGCATGACATTGTAGTGGGAGGGATCTGAGAAGTAGACAGGAACCTCTGGGGTTTGACAATGAGTTTCCCACCCTTTAGGAGGCGAGATGTGCGTCTACACTTGCAATGACATACAGTTGGGATTTCCAAAAGCCTCAACCATTTTCTTCATCTAGTGGCACGAGCAATAGTGTGCTATGTAGAGAACAACATGATACAAGAGGATTATTAGGGTTCTTAGTTGATTTTTGTGGTTTTTATGACGATATTATGGGCTTGAAGGCCCAAGATGTTTTCCTCGTTATGTACATTTTGATGATGTATTTTTTCAAAAAATTTGCTATCACGCATATATATACATACGAGCTTTGCAGTACCTATCGATGTTTCATTTTTATCTTATGTGATGTTTTTGCGTACATGTGATTTATGTTTCAAAATGTTTTATCTATGCGCAAGATACCAATCCAACATGTAATTAGCTAATGAATCTGAAGTTTTATTGAGTTCTTTCAACATGTGTCTGTCTTGGAGAAATTCAAATGATATTTCGAGACAGTAAACCCTTAGGTGGAGACGTAGTAAAACTAAGTTGTGAATGATGTACTCACAATTAAGTTGATAGACTACGAGTTGAGAGTCTAGATTGATAATTAATTGAGTGATACCTAGAGAGGAGGCTTCGGTTAAGAGTCTGATGATAACATGATATTCTACCACATTATTGGTCATAGATCCGAGGCAAATTCCTCCTGAACTCATCAACTCGCCAGAGTGGTAGATGAACCAAGTTGCAGAAGCAATGTTCTGGGTGTGTCGACTAGGGCCATCTACAAAACCAAAATAGATGGGAAAAGGAGATGTCATATGCGCATGCAATCACAAAGCAAAGTATAATAAACTGAGACAAAAATTGTGCATACAAAATAAAAGACACACCAAGTCAAGAGTATATAGTACAATAATGTACAAATCACACATGTGAGATATTCTATGAATAGTACTTCTTGAGGTAAAGACCATTTCAAGGCTCATAGATAGATGTTCCATCGTAGTCATCTATCTCATAGGCACCTCTATGTAGCGCACGTTTTATGATATAAAGTATGTGCCACATGGGTTCTAACTTTCCTACCCCCAACTTATCACGATCTTGATCATAAAATAGGACCAAATCTCCTTCTACAAAAGCACAAGGTCGAATAGATTTGTCATATTGATTTTTCATTCATTTTTGATACATCTCATTGATGAGAGAAACAACACAACAAGTTTCATCCAACTTGGTTAAATATAGGAATTGTTCCTCTTTAGTAGAAGTGTGAGGTATGATTTCTATGGTAACTTTCAATGAAGGGATCTCACATTGGATAGGTAAAATCACTTCTATGTCATATGCCAAATGAAATGGTGTGAATCCAGTTGCAGTTTTCACTAAAGTGTGATAGGCCCAGAGTGCGGAGAAGAGTTGTAAGTGCCAAGAGGTTTTGTATGTTCCCACCATGCATTGGAGCATGGTCTTAAGGACTTTTTTGATGGCTTCAACTTGTCCATTCTCCTGAGGATAGTAGGGGGATGATTTTTCATGCAGAAAAACTATCTTGGTGTGCAATCCACTCATCATGTGGTTTTGGAAGTGTGAGCCATGGTCGGTTACAATATCTTATGGGATAATGAATTCAGTTATGGTGTGTTAAATACAAAAAATGTTGCAGTACGACCATCGTCAAGGAATGTAGGCATAGCCTCAATGCATTTAGTGAATTAATCAAAGGAAGTGATAATATAACCGTGCCCCCTAACTGAGGTAGGCTTACATTGCATAAAATCGATGCCCCATTTTGCAAAGGGGCCGACAAAGATAATGGGGTGCAGTAGAGCAGGGTGGGTACATGCTTTATTCTAAAAGATTTGACAAGGTGGACATTTTTTAACGACCTCGATGCAATATTTGAATAAAGAAGGAAAAAATAACCAACATGTAAGATTTTTTGGGTTGTAGCCATCCCAAAAAGATGACCACCACAAGATCCAAGGTGACAATCATTTAACACTTGTTCAACCTCATCGCAGGTTGAAAAATGTCGTAGGACAATATCAATTCCATGACAATACAATGTGTCATCGATGATGAGGTAGCATTTTGAATGGTGTCAGATACGATGGTGTTCGCCATGTGAGATGTTTGGTTGAAAATGTTGGGTTTGGATATAGAGAAGAATATCTTTGTACCAAGGATTAGACATACTAATGAGGAACAATGATTCATCAAGAAGAGAATCACTGGGCTTAGTATCTTCATCAGTATAGGGAATATCACAAATCAATTCCCCAAAGACCAACGATTTTTTAGCTTTTGATTTGGAAAACTTGAGATCGAATTCCTAGAGAATAACGATCCATTTGGAATATTTTCCCCCAAGGAATTGACAAGTCAATATATGGTACATGGGGTTTGAATCTACAATGACCATGGTAGTGTGTAACAAGATGTAATGGTGAAATATTTGGATGACAATAACTGCAACCAGTGCCAACTTTTCGACATGCGAATATCGGAGCTCAGGACCAGATAGAATCTTACTCAGATAGTAGATCACATGTTCGTCATCGTCATCATCTTGTAATAACACCATAGAAATAGTGGAAGTAGAGGCAACCAAATAAAGGATATAGTCTTTTGCCTAATATGGTGGGTGCAAAAGAGGTGTGTATGTTAAGGCCTGCTTTAGTGCATCGAATGAGCATTGAGAAATCTCATCCCAGGTGAAAGGGGTATATTTCTGCAACATAAATCCTTTAGTGAGTTCAGCGTAATTACAAATAAAACAACGAATAAAGTTTGCCTTCCCTTGCAAAATTTGCAGTTGGGTCAGATTGTTGGGATGGGGTAAAGCGAGAATAGATTTAACTTTTAAGGGATCCAATCTAATCCCATCTTTGGAGACTACGAAACCGAGGAGTCAGCTAATTCGACAGTGAAGATGAATTTGTGGGGGTTCAAACATATGTGTTAAAACTGAAATAGAAAAAAATGGCTCGTAGGTGACCAATGTGGTCTTGTCAATGAGACGAATGAGAGAGTAAGCCATAGAGGTAGGGTTCAACAATATGTTTGATATCATGGAATTCATATGAAATGGCCCACTGAAAAGTAGCTCCAGCATTTTTAATACCAAAAGGTAGTTTCCAATAAGCGAATGTCCCCCAAGGGTAGATGAAGGTAGGATGTCAATCTGGTTGTATCTGGAAAAGCCATCCATGAAGGAAAAAATGACGACGCCAACACAATTATAAATAATTTGGTTGATGAAAGGTGTAGCGTAATTGTCTTTGGGACAAGCCTTATTAAGATCTCTATAATCGATGCAAACACGAATGGTCCATTGTTTCTTAGCGACCATAATGATGTTGGAAACTCATTCTAACAAGTGGACAATATAAATAAAACCAAACTTCAATAGTTTCTCAACTTCTTCCTTTATGGCCATAGTTCTCTTAGGATGAACCAGGTGAATATTTTGTCTTATAGGCTTAATGATCTAGAATCAGATCTAGGAGCTTGAGGGGGCTCATAAAGGCCTAAAACTAAAATTTCTCAGAATGGCTTCAAAACAGACGTGTACGTAGGCCTCATTTATATGAACCCAACGCAAATTGAACGGACTCAAATGGACATCGTATGCTCAATTTATGGTGATCTTTTTGTTTTTCCAAACAAGCAAAAAAAATACTAATTGTATAGTTTGTATAGTGCCACGTGGCAGCTGATCGCACAGGCTGTACGGTTATATAGTTTATGTGGAAGACATAGTTGGAAGATTCTGGAGGTGACATGTGGCAGGATGACTGGGTATACAGACATTGATGTGGACTGACAGGTGGACCAATTCAAGAGTGGCACATGGCACATCTGTACGACAACACGTGGCAGGGTACGGACAATTGACAGGGAAGTTGATGTGGAAGACAAGTGGACCATTGGGTGATTGACATGTGGCACCACTCCATTTTCCAAGAACAAAGACATGTGTCAGTCACCCAATGGTCCACTTGTCTACCACATCAATTTCCTTGTCAACAGTTTGTACTCTGCCACATGTCTCCGTATGGACATGCCACATGTCACCGTACGGATGTGCCACGTGTCATCACTGCAAGGGTGACACATGTCACTCCCAGATTGGTCCACCTATCTATCTATTTCAACGTCCGTATGCCTAGTCAACCTACCATGTGTCACCTCTAGAAGCTGCCAACTGTGCCTGCCACGTCACTTGTATGATCATACGACCTGTACAGTTAGCTACCACGTGGCACTGTACGGACTGTACAATCATCATTTTTTTTCCTATTTGGGAAACTGAACATATTTACATAACTTGATCATACAACGTCTGTTTGATCCCATTCAAGTTGTGTTGGGTTCGTATCGATGAGGCCTATGCACACGTCCATTTTGAAGACATTTTGAGAAATTTTATTTTTAGGCCTTTCTGAGCCCCATCAAGCTCCTGGATCTGATTCTGGATCACACCTCCCCACTAAAGGACCTTTTGGTCCCAAAAAGGTTACTGACCAGTCATCAAGCTCGGGATAGGCCATCCAACTTGTTCCCTGTCTTTGAACTATGTCCTGTGCACCTGTCTCATCAAGATCAACTGTAACACAATCATGATAACTGACGACATATTGTTAGATATTTGTACCCTATCACATCTTATTGAAGCCACTATCATCCATGTAGACAACATTAATAATGATAGCATAAAAAATATGATTTCAAATGAACTAATATGTTTGTAATATTTGCAGGACATGAGCTTATCTTGAAGCAAACTATGATTGATTTTCCATTCTATAATCATCTCCTGCTCTTTCTTAAGATCGATTACTTGATTTGAAACAATTATAGGTGTGTTTATTGCTTGATCTTCCTTCTTTAATTGTTCCATTGTTTGAAGAATTTTATTTTCATTTACATAATGAGTATGAACCACATATTCTTGACCTGCTTTGGTTAAGTGATATTGATTCTTATCCCTGTAGAAGATTTCTTTACGATCATATAAGTATGGAATACCTAAGACCATTCCACATTAACTTAGTGACACCACATCACATGTTACCTTGTCCACATACTTAGATGAAATTGCAAATTTAATGTGCACTGCTTGGTTATGTGCATTTGATGATTGTTGCTTATCCATTTAAGTGTGTATGGCTTATGATGTATCTTTGTTTTTAATCCCAATTTCTTAACCAATTCCTCTGAAATTAGATTAGATTGAGATCCACTATCTATCAATGTGTCTATATTAGTGTGCCTCATGATGACCCTGATGTGAAATGAGTTACTTATACAATAAATTCCTTCACTAATTTTACCTGTCATACCAACCAATGAGACCTTTGATTCATCACCTGAATCTAATCCCAAGTCTGTGGGTCATGTTTTCGCTGCAACTATTTACCTCCCTTTCTTTTACTTGAATCACTTTGGTCTATTCTCGAGATGAAATTGCCAACAACGGTCCTCATCATGCCCTTATTTCTTGTAATTCTTGCAAGAGGGCTTCTTTTCCTTTATCATCACTGAATTTGACTTCTTTCCTTTCCACTTCCTCTTTTCCTCTTTCCTTGAAGATGATTCCCCTGATACACCAACACCTATTTCCCCTGCTTCAATGTATGTCGCTTAAAAAAAAACCTCTTCAAGATTAGTTGGTCCAAACATGAATACAATATTTTGAATATGTGGAGGTAAACCTGCTATATACTTCATAAGAGTTTCTTGGTTTTGTAAAGGAATATCTAACATCAATTCCATTTTACAAAATCCATCCGTGTATTCTTGCACTGTTTTTACTTTTCTTAGTATTAAAGATTTCCATTCTATTCATGCTTTCTCTTTATAATCCAAAGGATATAATTTTTTTCTAAGTGAAGAAATAAAACTTTGCCATGATGGAAATACATTACCCACTTGTTGTGTGCCATTTTGCAACTTTCTTTGCTACTAGATGAGTGTTGTGCCTACAAGTCTCAATGATGTCAAATTTATTTGTGTGGCCTCATCCTTGATCTGTTGCACACTGCAATAGACCTCCATCTGTCTGAACCAATTGTCAAGTATCTCTGCATTAACTTCACCATCATATATGGGTAATTCGAATTTAACATCAAGTTTTAATAATGGCATTTCATTCTTATGTTTATGAACATGTTTCTTTGCATTGGATTTAGAACTTGAACTTGAAGAAGAAGGAGAATAAGGAGGTGATGATGAAGGTGAAGGAGAAATTTGAGGAGGATCCTCTCCTTCTTCACTTTTTCCCTTTGAATATTCACCAAGAACTGTTCTATTTCATTCAAAGTACTCCTCATAAAAAACCTTCATCATCTCTGACATGGTGAAGAAATTTTTTCGAAACTCTTTCTCATCCTGAGAAAGTCCCTCTTCCGATGCCATCTTATTTCTTTGAGAAGTTATCTTTCTCAATCCAATCAATGGATTCTCTTCAACAAGCTCACCTTCACCATGAAGTATATTTTCCCTGGTTAACATGAAAAACTCAAATCCAAACATCAACTAGCTCTGATACCACTTGATCTGAAAAGATGTTTTACACGACAATGGTTGAGTTATTAAGCATGTGTTGATTAACCAATTAGGAAGCTTAATGTAAGAGGAAGAAGTGATAATAAAACATTGCATCCATATACACATATATAGATCTAAAAATTAAGCATAAACAACAACAAACCATAACACCAATGTGATAACAGAGTTCGACAATCTCGCCTACATCTCTGGGCCTTTGTCTCAGTGGGTGAGGCTTTCTTATTTTTGTTCTGTTATCACTCTGTAAATTCCCAGAGGTTGTTGTGAGGTAATAAAAAATCTAGTAGAGGTAACCTTAACCAACCGCTTTGAAACTGGGAGCTAGCCCTACTAGTTTCAGAGAGGGATCTCTCTGTGAGTTTTAGATTTGTTTATATTTTCAAGATTTTAGTCTAGTTAGAAAGAATATAACTGAGTTGTTTGTATTGTTTTAAATGAAATGGTTGAATAATAAATCACACATCCATTGGGCTATGGGGTATGTATTATAAAACTCGAGATCAAAGAACAATTTTTTAAAGGATACTTTCACAAGGCAGGATAATGAAAGCTACTGGATTCTTTAGGAATAAAAATATGGATAGCAGAAAGATGAGATAAACACTAAGAATAAAGAAGCATTTAAGAATTTATTTATCGTATTATTAGAAGACAAACAATAAGATCTTTTAAAAGTCGTAAACATAGTATATGAAATAAATTCCGCAACTTGACTCCTTCTAAATGATTAGAGAAGAAAATATATGTGATTACGAAGACAGAAAAAATATTAACAATGAAAAGAACACATCACCAATAGTTAACACACATGAATCTTGTGAAAATCTCTCTTTTATTACTGGTAGATCACTTGATAAAAATTATAGTTCTTTAGTTTGCTTGGGCATGAGATCAACACTCAATAATTCAAAGCTTGAATTATTTATAATCAAAGTTACAACGATCCTGTCATAAATGATCAGGTCGTGAAAGATGCTAAATCTAACCAACTAAATAACGGAATACAAAAATATAGCAACTGTTGATGATGTGTCGAAACTTCATGCTGGTTTTTCTGGGACGACCATTGGTGAGTCATTCACATGACTTTGGATGCTGCACCTAATGAATTAGATGATACACTTCATATATCATTTGATTAAGTTGCACAACTCCTCCCACCTGTGCTGATTGGTGTGGTAACTTTGATCATTCTCCAGTAGATCTCATCCACTTCTGTATACTTGGAAAATGTCATCTTGACAGTAAAAATATACTTGATCTCATGCTGTATGCTGAGGTCTGGATAAAAAGTCTCTAAGAACACCTTACCTATAATACTACCCTATATTCCTGAGAACTTGGAACTATCCTTCGCCACCATGGAAATATTATGCTTGTAGTTAGATAAGGTCATTAGCTTATCGTTCAAAACCATCCAACTAGGAAAACCTTTCTTCTGCAAGGCATCAATTTTGCTGAAAAGTTTCTGAACTCCGACATCCATGTTCTAGACTTTCTCCTCCATCTGCAGCATTAACCCCCTTTTGGTTAAAATTATCTTGACTTCGAGGATGGTTTTGGTCCTGTCTTCAATTTGCAGGTCTTCTAGCTCTTCTCTGGTCTTTGAATTAAAAAATCGAATGATTTTGTTTGCTTCAGTGGGCATGTCCACAACTCTCTTTTTATCTTATCAATGGCATGTCTTCTCCCCAACACTAGTTCATTTTGTTCGAATATGATTTGCACCATAGGCAAAATATCCTTTATGGAATCAGAGATATCCATCCAAATCTTCTCCTTAGCTTCGACAAGTTTTTTTCCTGCATCTGTTTGCTTTTTCATCTGTTGTAGTTCCTGTTTGATTTTTTCCATTGTTTTCTTTTCGATTTGGAAACTTTTTTGGTAAGAGCTCTTGAGCTCCTCAACAATTTCAACCTCCATTTTTAGTCTACTGATTTTCGTTTCCTGTAAGTTCATTTCCTCCATGGACTTTGATAGTTCTACTGTCTTTTCCAGAGCTGACAGTGGAGCATCTGATAGAATCTCTGCTGTGGAGGTTTTTTCTATAGATGTTGTGCTTACCCCTGTGAGTGGAACTGTGCTCAATGGAATGAATTTCCATAGGAGTTGATTGTTCCTTCTCCTTCACTAACCTTTCCAGTTCTGCTTTCATCTCATTCAACCGTGCATTCTTCTCCATGATCAACTTGAGCATCTCGTCCTTTTCACCTTCTGTCTCAACTATATCCTTTGCGTGTGCATATTCTGTTGGTGGCAGTTTCAGTTGTTTCCTCAGAGATGCTATGTCAACATTTTTCTTTTTGAGCATCTCTTCGACTGCTTTCACATTCGAGGGGTCATACCCAATTTTGAGGACCAATTCTTCCAACGTTTTAATTATGTTATCCTTTGCAAAGGATGATATCTTTTCTAACTTTAATTGTGTTTGAATATTGATCAGAGAGACCTGTAGTTTAGCAGCTGAAGTAGAAGCATTTTCCAAAGTGGAGAAAACCATTTCTCTAGTTTGCCTGTGCAAATCCATTTGATCAGCCGGGTGCACATCTCTGGTGTGGAACTCAAACGTTTCCCTTTTGTAGTCAGTGATTTCCTTTGGGTCGGGCACCTGTGCCTGCAGAAAATCCATGTGAATTATACCCTTCTCTGTATCAAACACAGACAACACTCTATGTTATGTCATGGATGTCTATTTCCAAAACTGAGCATAAGTGTTGTTGGTTAGCGTCTGATTCCTCTTCTTGATCAGGTCATATTTCTAAAAAATGCTCAATTTGGTGCCTCCTTGTTTTGGCTGGTTGATTAATGAAGTATTTGTATGTTTCTTGGATGAAAAAGTAGATGTGATCTGTTGGATGCTAGAGATAAGTGGTGACTGATCATCGTTCATAGTCGTAGTGGATTGGGTTCCCTTCTCACTAGCCATGTCAGTTGTATGACTGGATTTTTGCCTCTTGGTGTGTAATTGGAAATATTCGGTCGAGACTTCGGTGATAGAAGGTGAAGTATCCTTCCTGGGCCTTTTCTCCTTTGGAACCTGTGGCGTGTTTGTTTATGAGACAATAATAGGAGGAGACTGTTGTTCTGTCTCTTCCAGAGTGTTCACCTCGAAATCCGTTTGATTTGCAAACTTCTCTATTTAGGGCTTGGGTGAGTGAACATATGGAATGTTTTTATTCTTAACCCTCATCTTTGAAATGATCCTGCACAGATCATAGTGCCATAGGAAACTAGCGTCGAACTTCATTTCCTTCAGAAACCTGTCTACCTCTTCCCCGGTGCCTCGGCTATTGCAAATAAAAGACCCTATTTGCCCTTTAATTATGAGCTATTGTTTCTTCTTCAGAGACACAAAGTGTATGTTGTATGATTTTATCATTTGTCTTATGTACTCTAGGGAAAATATCCTCACGGGTAAATACTTGGGAAACTTGTATGGAGCTAACTCGCACCCATATATTTTGATCTCAGTGTGATTTTGGTAAAGATACCAATATACAGTTTTTGCAAGGTCTGAGAGGTGTAAAATCCTCTGAATCTCCTCATTTATTCTTGGTTCTGATCTACCATTGAGCATCCTCACCACTGGGTGGTAAAACTGCTCGATGAACTGTTTGAAACTGAACTCTATGGAATTTCGTCTAAGCAATGAAGTCCAAGATATTACCGCCTACGGCTTCCCATCCTTGTCCATTTTCTACATTGAGAAAGAGAACCTATTTGCTTGAAATAAAGTGAAAATGTAAGAAAGTATGGAGGAGTACCTGAACATGCCCTCTATGGAAAATTTTAAAAATTGCTCGTGAATACTCTCCGCTCGGAAGGTGTTGTAGTCGAACTGAGTGGTGGGATTTTCCTTGATAGAGAAAATGGACAGAAAAACCAATATAGGTTCATCCACCCATTCGTCTAAAAAATAACCAAGTAGACAACAAATTGATGAAATGACTTGGTTTCCCTTTTCTTAGAACAGGGAGGAAGGATATGGGGGATTTGACTTGGGGAACTGAGCATCTTGTGGGAGGAAAAATTCAAAGATCTGGGATCTTTGAGGAAAAGATAATTTCTGGTATAACTCTGTGATGATTTCAAGATTGAAAGGGGAGGCAGATTCAGTTTTGGGTATCTGCATCATTTGATCAATGGCCTCTGGTGTGATGAAGAACAAATTTTCTTCCGATGACGAGACTATGGCTCTCTCGTGCGGGAGGTAATGAGCCTCAAATTTGAGGGAAAATTCATGGAAATGATGGACCTGGGGGAAAAGATATAGAGGAAGATTAGACTCCCAGAGCCCAATTTCATCACTCTGATCTAAGAAAGTGTCTTTGAGCCATGACTGAAAAATATGCGAAGTCAAATTTGCACCTTGTATCTGATATTAGATGATATTTGTCGGCCAATGGGATCTTTTTGAGGTCGACATGAGGTGGGAGGACACGATTTTCCCCAGTTTCTGCTTTCTTGGATTTTGGCACCATCATTGTGAAAAATACCTGCAATGCAAACAAAAACGTTAGTGGTAATGGCTGTGGCTGGGATGTTGATTGAATCAGAGAGGAAACAAGGAAACTTTCTGGTGTGAGGATAAGATGAGCAATGGGCGAATGAAGGAGCAAGACTAGTTTTGGGTGAATGGATACCCATTGGGCACAAGGGACAGATCAATAGGCTTAACAGATAAGTTAACTTGTAATAAATGGCCAACGGGTCATTTGGAGAGTGAGATGGCAGGTGAAAAATGGGTGACGAGTACAATCGGGTGACGTGGAGGGTATTTATTAGATACCATCCATGGTGAGGGGAATTGTGATGGGTGAAACATGGGGGATGGACTGACAAAGTTATGATATGGGACTCATAGGGGAAAAAGTGGAAAGTGATGACATGATACGGTGGTGGTATGCCAAAAAAGTGGTAAATAGTAAGTGGTAAAGTGGTTTGCGGTATGTGGTGGGAGTCTGATGCAATAGATTCCTGCCACATTAGAGAAAGGGGCCCGCTAGAAAACCATTTTATTCTGGAGCCCCACTCATTGTTAAAATCAGAATGGTTGGGGGGGTCCGAAAAGTATTGTCAACCGTCTATCCACGCGCCCGCTACTGGACCGTAGAACTGAGCGCTTCCTTTAACGAACTTTCCCGATCCCCCCCCACCGTTAAAGGAAGAATGGTTGGGGGGGTCTAGAATTATATCTCAGCCATAGATCTGGGCGCCAATGCCTCAACCATTCATATATGCATTCTTGTTACTCATCATTCCGGACCCCCCCCCCCCCCACACCGTTAAAGGCAGAACGATCAGGGGGGTCTGGAGAAACTTGTTGACCGTAGATCTAGACATCGGTGTCTCAACCGTTCATTTGTACACTCTCTTTAATATGCCAACACAAAATCATATCTGTAGTGGAGACTTAGGCTTGTGCATTTTTGTGGGTTTTCTCAGCTTTCCCTACTTTTGTCGCCATGGGGGTCAGGCAACATACTTTCAAACTTCAAAGATATGAATCAACATCGATCATAATGCATGTTTTATTGAAATTGAGCCAACTAACCTAAGTTATAACCTACTTCCCTATGACATTTATCCTAGATTAAACTATTGGACTAAGAAATTACTCTACCTTAGGGTTATTTGACCAAGATTAGGTAGTTTGGTCAAATTTATTCACTAGCTAGCCTATCTACTTGGCCAAGATTAAATAGTTTGGTCAAGCTTATTCATTAATCCTATCAACATCAATTTAAAAGGACTTGGCCATGCTTAGAATGTATGGATCAAGCCATGGTTATTGCATGGGGCTTTATTTAATTTCTTGTATGCCCTCTTTTATTCTTTTCTCATTTTCTTTTTCTTTTCTTTTCTTTCTTTTCTTTCTTTTCTTTTCTTTTCTTTTTTTTTCATAATGTAGTAATCTCTGCAAGTCAAAAACACTAAAGGGACAAAAATACAATCAACAGCTTATTCTATAAATTATAGGGTTATAATAGTGGCTCCACCTGGGATGGTATCCTCCTTGCGAGATGCCAAGAATCCTGTTTCTTGTGGCATTGAAGAATTTCTTCTAGAGCTTCTTCTGTTATCTGACTTGCTTTATTTCATAAATTTTGATGACATTTTTCAGTGTCTTAGGGCCTTCTCCATGGGCTTCAAACACCTGAAAAAAAAACACCTTCACCTAAAATACTTGTACAATAAATGATATATACAATGGAATGGAAAGGTGATCTCTCTACTGAGGTGGCAAGTAATGCTTCAGTATCCTGCCATTTATGGGTCCTCCTAGTAGGTATGATCCATCACTATTAGCAAGTAGAAAAGCATTATTTCCTCTGAAGGCCTAAATGGTGTAAGGACCCTTCCACAAGCTATCAAACTTTCCATGTTTACCTTTATTTTCATTTCTAGAGTCCCACCTCAAACACTAGATCACCTAATTCAAAGTTATCCTCTTTGGTTCTCTTGTCATAAATCTTTTTAATATTTTCCTGGATCACTTGAGTTCTATTGTAAACTTCTTCTCTGGATTGCATTTGGTGGATCATTTGATTTATTCTTCGCTGGACATTGTTTGGTTCTTCTTGTGTTTCCTGCAATAGTTTCATGACCGAAACTCCTAATGAAAGGGGAAAAACTGCCTCGATGCCATACACCAACTGGTATGGAGACATACCAATCAATATTTTTGTGCTAATTCTGTTAGCCCAGAGTGTGAAAACCAACTTGTTATGCCATGATTTCTTGTTTTCCTGCAGTGTCTTTCTGAGAATGTTCACCAGAATTTTGTTAGAAGACTCAACTAGCCCATTTCCCTATGGGTAATAAGTCGTCGAGTGTCCCAAAGTAATATGATATTGAGTACAAAAATCTATGATCCTTTTGGATCTGAAAGTCGTTTCATTATCAGTTATAATTTTTCTGGGGCATCCAAAACGAGACAAAATGTTAGTTTCTAAAAACTTAATGATGATAGAGTCAGTAGCTTGCCTGCATGGTATAGCCTCAATCCACTTGGTGAAGTAGTCATTGGCCGTAAGGATCCATTTATGTTGGCCCAAAGAGGGAGGATGTATTTCACCAATGAAATCTAGCACCCATTGTTGGAAAGGAGATTCAACTAAGATGGGTTTCATTGGGAGTGGAAGAAGCTTCCTTTTACCTTCAAAAATATGACACTGGTGGCAAGAAGTAACCTTCTCGTGAACGTCAGCAAACAGAGTAGGCCAGTAAAATCTAGCTCTCAAAATATTGTTGGTTGTGGTCTTCCAGCTCAGGTTCCCAACATAGTCTCCTACATGAAAATCTTGAATAACTTTGTCAGCTTCATCTTTTAACAAGAAATTAAGCAAGATACCACCAGGATCTTTCCAATAAAGATCATGTTCCAGAATACAAAACTTCAATGCTTTTAATTTAATAAATCTAGATTTGGTCTTAGTCAAACCTGGAGGAGCCTGTAAATTGTGGAGTACAAAAATGAGGTCTACGTACCAAGGGGAATTTAAGAATGCCTCTTTTATATTTGGAGTCGCCTGCTCTTCCGGTCCATCTACTGCAGCCAAAAATTTAATATCTAAAGCATGAAAATTAGACTTAGCCATCAGTTTGGACAAATCCTGTCCTTTGATCAGTTTAGTAGGTTTTATTTCAATGTCGTATTCCAGAATGACCTCAATCCATTTTCCTCTTCTACCATCCAGATTATCCCGGGTCATAATATCTTTTACCACTGTGTTTTGGATGTATGCAATTGTGTGAGAGTGGAGAATATAGACCCTAAAATATTTTATAGCCTTTACCAGAGTGAAGGCTTGTTTCTCCATAATGTTATAATTCAATGTTGCATCTCTTAAAGTTTTTCTGAAAAAGGCTATGAGTTGCTCATACCCTTCACTGTTTTTCTGCAATAATACTGGTGCTATAATGTGCTCAGATGTGAAAGAGAAAAGATAAAAGTATTTGGTATAGTCTAGGCTAATCAAAAATAGGGCTTGGGTGAGAGCATGTTTCACCTGCTCAAATGACTATTTGGACTCAGCGTTCCATTTTATTTTGGTGTCCTTTTTTAACATATTGGTGATATTCCTGAGAAGTTTGGCCAAGTTTGGTATGAATATTCTAAGGAAATTTATTTTTCCAACGAAAGATTGTAGTTCTTTGAGGTTCCTATGGTGTTCCACCTTCTAGATGGCTTCTATGCTGCTGGGATCTATTTTAATTCCATCTTTTGAGATTATGTGTCCCAATAGTTTTCCCTCCTCTAACCCGAAGAGGATTTTCTTAGGATTCAATGAAATCGTGAATTTCCTACACTTCTCAAACACAAGTTTGAGGTGGAGTAAATGTTCTTCATTGGATTTGGAGTAAACAGTTACATCATCTAGATAAATGACTATAAATTTCCCAGTCTCATCCACAAAGGCAATATCCATTTTTCTTTTGGAAAGTAGCCCCAGTGTTCATCAAACCAAAAGGCATCTTCACATACATGAAGGTTCCCCAGGGTGTGGTAAATGTTGTCTTCTCTTGATCTTCCGGATGGACCAAAACTTGGTTGTAACTAGAGAAACCATCCAATAAGGAGATCCATCTAGATCCGACCACCTTTTGTAAAATATGGTTCATTTTGGGTAAAGGGTAATTGTATTTGAGGGAGACTTTGTTCAGATTTTTGAAATCTATACAGAGTCTGATCTCGCCAGTTTTCTTCCTGGTTGGAACTAGGTTAGAAACCCATTTCGAAAATCTCAAGGGGACTATAATATTGGCATCATACATCTTTTTGATTTCTTTCTCTATCAGGGGAAGCAACTTAGGATTAATTCTCCTAAGTTTTTGTTTGAAAGGTTTGTGTTCTTCTTTTATAGGAATCTGGTGTTGTATGATACTTGTGTCATAGGATTTTAAGTCCTCATACCCCAAGCAAAAACATCTATATATTCCTTAAAAAGTGCAATGTATTTTCTTTTTTTCTCTGGTGGAAGGGATTTAGATAGTTTTACCATTTTGGGGTTTTCTTCTGTTCCTATGTTGCAATCTTCAACCTCTTTACTGCTAGCTTCAATTTTAGTTTTTTTGGCCACATCGTTAAAATCAAACAAATCTTCCAATAGAACTAAACCTCTATGTAATACATTATTTTTCAATTGTAGAATATCATAATCTACATCATTTTCGTTGAATTCTTCAACATCTATTGTATTTACACTGTTATTTTCAAAAGCAGATTTATTTACAATTTCGTCACCATTTTCTAAATCTATATTTGTACATTCAAACTCATTTTTACATTGTAGAAAATATTCAATTTGATCATCATTTCCAAATACCTGCCAATATATGATGTTGTCAGGGATGGTGGGTCTACACTTCACCTCCACTGTGTACTTGCAAGTGGGATGAAAAGGGATTTTACAGGTAGCTTCTGACGTAGCCATTCCGTCTGTGAGTATATTTTGTCCTCTAGACATCACCTGCAAATCAACCTCAGTAAAGCATTGGAGAGCATCTAAAACAACATTTCTATAGGCTCTAAGTCTGGGATGTTTCACTGCATACTCACATTTGATTTGCTTGATAATTAATTCAGAATCACCCCTTACCATTATCTTCTTAGCACCAACTTTCTTCAATAATTTCAAGTCGAGCATTAAAGCCTCGTACTCAGCTGTGTTGTTAGTACATTGGAAGTTCAGTTTATAGGAATGATTCTCAGAGTACTTTGATTTATGGTTATGCATCCACACTCCAACTCCAGCTCCTTCTTTACTCACATCACCATCGAAGTTTATACTCTAGAAGTCTGCTGGAAATTCCTCATTTTCTTCAACCATGGGGTTTCTTACTTCGACCACTACTTTATCGTCCTTTGTATTAGGTGCCTCACCTTCAGTTGTGCGATTTGTTCTTCAATATCACCATCATTATACATAATAAAAGAATCCAAGTCAGAGTGTGTGAAATATAGTGGGTAATTGTGTGGCTTTTCCTGACTACTGACCATATACTTCATCAATGTTTCCCTGTAAAGTCTTCTCTGTTGACCAAAAACTGGAATGGTGGCGTAGGACATATCTAGCTGCAGGGTTCCTCTCAATTTAGCTCCCCAAGACCTTGATAGTAGAATATCATACTTGGGGGGAATGTCTTCCACAACGATGTCCATCACTAAATTTTTTGCTGGGATTTGAGCCAAGGTGATACATAAGTATTTAATCAGGCCTATACATTTGACCTTACTAGAGTCGAATGAATGCAAATCTTTGTAAGGTCTGGTGACCTCGAGTCCCAACTTTTCCATCACATCTTTGGGCATTAGGTTGTGATAGGCACCTGAATCCAGCATAGCATTGTGCAATATCAAATCATGGATATTTAGGCTGATGTAAAAAGGGGCCACGACGCCATTATCAATTTGACTGTCAACCTCAGGACCAAACAGGAGCTCAGGTTGGTTATCAAAGAGGTTTACTATGTCAGAGTGGAGTACAGATCCTACATTCAAGGCTTTGGTACCCATATCAGGTTCACTACTTAAATCTTTTATCACCTGAGACCTGTAAGCGTTCTTGTTCATCAACTCGAAGAGGGGAATGGGAATCTTAAATTTTGCTAGTTCCCCTTCAAGGCTGAAAAAAGAGGTGGTTTTGTTTAAACTCTGTACTTCTGATTTATCGACAAAAAATTTGTGGAAAAGTGCACCTGATTGAATAGTTGATGAAACTTCTGCCTGACTTGTTCTCTTAATAATTTCTGGAGTTTTTTGTGCAAAATATTCAACGTCATTATGCCCAGGGGATTTCTTGGGAGGATTTTCTGAGGTTTTCTTGGTTTCAACAACCTTCTTCAGGGAATTCTCGTTAGTCTTCTTACTCCTTAAGTTATATTTCCTGTGAACCTCCATTATAGCATTCTCAAAGGCTTGTTGTTCTGTTTTCTCAACTTCCTCATTTACTTCTGTTTGCGAGAGGAGAAAGATTTCATGTTCTTCTTGGGTGAGGAAAATAGACTCATGATTGTGATCATGATCACCCATTAGATTTATATGCGCATCATCAAACTCCTCAATAAATTCCTCCCCATCATCAACATAGTTTTTCTGGAGAGGTGGTCTAATCTACTAATTAGGTCCCCTTTGTTCCCGTTGATCTCTAGGATCTCTTTGTCTAATCTGAGGTGGATTTCTCCTAAAGTTCAGGTTTCTGATTCGAGAGGTAGCTTGGTTCTCCCTAGGTGGGTTCCTGTCAATTATGGTGAGTCTCTCCATCATTTTCTCCATAGCTCTGGTTAGAGAATTTAGTTTGGCATCAGATGAGGAGGTAGAAGGTTCTTCCTTGATAGTGGCCCTCTTTTCTGTTCTTTGCCTGGCCCTTCTGGCCAAAAGATTTGCTTCTACACTGACGACACTTTTTTTCATGTCTTCTAGAGTTGTTGCATTTCTTTCCCTTAATTGATATGACATGTCAACGTCAAAACCATCAGGGAACTTTATGAATGCCAAACCTTGTGGTGGTTTGATTTCAGTCAGGATAGCATTGTATAGATTGTTGAAACAAGTGCAGTAATCCTTCACTGTCTCTCCTTGGTTTCTTTTGATGTTCTCACACTCTGACAAAATTTGGAGAGGATTTTTCTTTACCTACCATCGGTCTAGGAAATTCTGATGAAAAATAGTAATATCAGTAATGGTAGTAGCACGTAAAGTTTTGAACCACTTTTTCATGTCTCTAGTTAAGCTTTGTGCAAATAATCTCATATGCACATCAGCTTCATCTACTTCTTGCAGGTCAAAGTAATCGTTCATTTTCTCAACATGTTGTTTTGCATTCAAGGGACTAGTACTATCAAACTGTGGAAGTCTAGTTTGATAATCTTGGGGCATGTTATGTGAAGGAGCAACCAATACCAATGGAGAATATCTTGTCGCCATGATTGGTGGAGGAGGTTGAACAATAGTCTGTGTGATAGGAGAGGAAATTCCTGAAGATATAGAGGATGAAGGGCTTGGAGGAAGGGAGTGACCTGGTGTAAGTTTAGAAAAAACTGCAGCAATAATTGAAGCAGGAAGTTCGACGGACTGTTGAAGATGGAGCTTGTCTAAATCTTGACCAAGATTTGCGACTAGGTCTTCGATCTTATTTATCTCGGGGTGAAAATGTTGATCAACCTTAGCTCTAGGAGAAAGTATCTCAGGGGTCTTGGGATAAAAAACAACTTGGTCTAAGACCATTTTATTGACAAAACTATCAGATTTTGTCCTTAAAAGACTTGTTCGAAAGGGTATCTCAGACTCAAGGTATGGAAGAACAACTAACTTTTCTAGGATGGAAAAAGACCTTGGAAGTGGGTTGTTACTCCTCAGACTTTCTGTAGTACTTTTCTTCCTGAGCAGTCTTTCAGGATTATCTATTACTATTGCAGGTTCTGGGTCAGGGTGTGATCTAGTATAAATTCTTTTGGGAGCCAAAACTGTTGATTTTATTCTTCCTTTGGAGATTTTAACTACTTATATACAAACTTTAACAACCTATGAACATTATTTCTAGATAAATTTAGAGTTTGTGTTTCTTCCAGAAATAAAGTTGTCTTTGTTCTAGGAAAAATAAAACAAGGGGTGGAAAGTTTGTTCAGTTCTTCCCCAGTATGGTCTCCATTTATGTTATCACTCTGTAAATTCCCAGAGGTTGTTGCGAGGTAAGAAGAAATCTAGCAGAGGTAACCTTAACCAATCTCTTTGAAACTGGGGAGCTAGCCCTACCAGTTTCAGAGAGGGATCTCTCTATGAGTTTTAGATTTGTTTAGATTTTCAAGATTTTACGCTAGTTAAAAATAATATAACCGAGTTGTTTGTATTGTTTTAAATGAAATGGATGAAATATAAATCACACATCCATTGGGCTATGGGGTCTGTATTATAAAACTCGAGATCAAAGAACATATTTTTAAAGGATACTTTCACAAGGCAAGATAATGAAAGCTACTGGATTCTTTAGGAATAAAAAGATGTATAGCAGAAAGATGAGATAAACACTCAGAATAAAGAAGCATTTAAGAATTTCTTTATCGTATTGTTAGAAGACAAACAATAAGATCTTTTAAAAGTCGTAAACAGAGTATATGAAATAAATTTTGCAAATTGACTTCTTCTAAATGATCAAAGAAGAAAATATATGTGATTACGAAGACAGAAAAACCATTAACAATGAAAAGAACAAATAACCAATAGTTAACACACATGAATCCTTTGAAAATCTCTCTTTTATTACTAGTAGATCACTTGATAAAAATTACAGTGCTTCAACTTGCTTGGGCATGAGATGAACACTCAATAATTATAAGCTTGAAGTATTTATAATCAAAGTTACAACAATCCTATCATAAATGATCAGGTCATGAAAGATGCTAAATCTAACCAAGTAAATAACAGAATACAAAAATATAGCAACTGTTGATGATGTGTCGAAACTTCATGCTGGTTTTTCTGGGATAGTCGTTGGTGAGTCATTCACATGACTTTGGATGCTGTGCCTGATGACTTAGATGATACACATCATCTATCATTTGATTAATTTGCACAACTCCTCCCACATTTGCTTACTGGGTGTGGTGACTTTGAGAATTCTCCAGTAGATCTCATCCACTTCTGTATACTTGGAAAATGTCGACTTGACAGTAAAAATATACTTGATCTCATGCTGTATGCTGAGGTCTGTCTGCAAAGTCTCTAAGAATTCCTTACCTATAATACTGCACTGTGTTCCTGAGAACTTAGAACTGTCCTTTGCTACCATGGAAATATTATGCTTGTAGTCATATAAGGTCATTAGCTTATCGTTCAAAACCATCCAACCAGGAAAACCTTTCTTCTGCAAGGCATCACTTTTGCTGAAACATTTTTGAACTCTTACATCCATTATCTGGAATTTCTCCTCCAGCTGCAACATTAGCCCCCTTTTGGTCAGAATTCTATTAACTTCAAGGATGGTTTCTGTCCTCTCTTCAATTTGTAGGTCTTCCAGCTCTTCTCTGGTATTTGAATTCATAAATCGAATGATTTCATTTGCTTCATTGGGCATGTCCCCCAAATCTCTTTTTATCTTATCAATGGCTTGTCTTCTCCTCAACACTAGTTTGTTTTGTTCGAACATGATTTGCACCATAGGCCAATTCTCCTTTATGGAATCAGAGATATCCATCCAAATCTTCTCCTTAGCTTCGACAAGTGTTTTTCTCGCCACTGTTTTCTTTTTCATCTGTTGTAGTTCCTGTTTTGAGTTTTTCCATTGTTTTCTTTTCGATTTGGAAATTCGTCTTGTAAGAGATCTTGAGCTCCTGAAGACTTTCAACCTCCCTTTTCAGTTTGTTGATTTCTGTTTCCTGTAAGTTCATTTCATCCATGGACTTTGATAGTTCTACTGTCTTTTCCAGAGCTGAAAGTGGAGCATATTATGGAATATTTGTTGTGGAGGTCTCTGCTATAGATCTTGTGCTTACCCCTGTGAGTGGAACTATGCTCAACATAATGAATTTCCGTAGGCATTGATTTTTCCTTCTCCTTCACTAAATTTTGCAGTTTTGCTTCCATCTCTTTCAACTATTCATTTTGCTCCATCATCAACTTGAGCATCTCGTCCTTTTCACCTTTTGTCTCAGCTATCTCCTTTGCCTGTTCATCTTCTGTTGGTGGTAGTTTTAGTTGTTTCCTCAGAGATGCTATATCAACATTTTTATTTTTGAGCATCTCTTCGACTGCTTTCACATTCGAGGGGTCATACCCGATCTTGAGGACCAATTCTTCCAACATTTTGATTCTGTTATCCTTTGCAAAGGATGATATCTTTTCTAACTTTAGATATGTCTGAACATTACTCAGAGAGACCTATAGTTTAGCAGCCGAAGTAGAAGCATTTCCCAAAGTGGAGAAAACCATTTCTCCATTTTTCCTGTGTAGATCCATTTGATCAGCAAGGTGCACATCTCTGGTGTGGAACTCAAACATTGCCCTTTTGTAGTCAGTGATTGCCTTTGGGTCAGGCACCTATGCCTGCAAAAAATCCATGTGCATTCTACCCTTCTCTGTATCAAACGCAGACAAGATTCTGTGTTGTGTTGTGGATGTTTGTTTCTAAAACTGAGCGTAAGTGTTGCTGGTCAACGTCTAATTCCTCTTTTTGATCAGGTCATATTTCTAAAAAATGCTCAATTTGGCGCCTCCTTGTTTTGGCTGGTTGATTAATGAAGTATCTGTATGTTTCTTGGATGAAAAAGTAGATGTGATTTGTTGTCTACTAGAGATAAGTGGTGACTAATCATCTTTCATAGCCGTAGTGGATTGGGTTCCCTTCTCACTAACCGTGTCAGTTGTATGACTGGATTTTGGCCTCTTGGTGTGTAATTGGAAATCTTTGGCCGAGACTTTGGTGACAGAAGGTGAAGTATCCTTCTTGGGCCTTTTATCCTTTGGAACCTATGGCGTGTTTTTTTGTGAGACAATAATAGGAGGAGAATGTTGTTCTATCTCTTCCAGAGTGTTCACCTCCCACTCCATTGGATTTGCAAACTTCTCTATTTCGGGCTTGGGTGAATGCACATATGGAATGTTTTTATTCTTAACCATCATCTCTGAAACGATCCCGCATGGATCATAATGCCATAGGAAACTAGCGTCGAACTTCATTTCCTTTAGAAACCTGTCTGCCTCTTCCCCGATGCCTCAACTATTGTAGATAAAAGACATTATTTTCCCTTTAATTATGAGTTGTTGTTTCTTCTTCGGAGACACAAAGTGTATGTCATCTGAGTTTGTCATCTATCTTATGTACTCCAGGGAAAATATCCTCATGGGTAAATACCTGGGTAGCTTATATGGAGCTAAATCACACCCATATATTCTGATCTCAGTGTGATTTTGGTAAAGATACCAATCTCCAGTTTTTGCAAGGTCTAAGAGGTGTAAAATCCTCTGAATATCCTCATTTATTCTTGGTTCTGATCTACCACTGAGAATTCTCACCATTGGGTGGTAAAATTTCTCGATGAACTGTTTGAAACTGAACTTTGTGGAATTCCATCTGAGTAGCGAAGTCCAATATGTTACCACCTGCGGCTTCCCGTCCTTGTCCATTTTCTGCATCGAGAAAGAGAACCTATCCACTTGAAAGAAAGTGAACATGTAATCTAGTATGGAGGAGTACCGAAACATGCCCTCTGTGGTAAATTTTGAAAATGCTCGTTAATACTCTTCACTAGGAAGGTGCTCTAGTTGAACTGAGTGGTGGGATTTTCCTCGGTAGAGAAAATGGATAGAAAACCCAATATAGATTCATTCATCCATTCATCTGAAAAATAACCAAGAAGACAACAGATTGATGAAATGACTTGGTTTCCCTTTTCTGAGAACAGGGAGGAAGGATACGAGGGATTTGACTTGGGGAACTGAACATCCTGTGGGAGGAAAAATTCAAAGATCTGGGCTCTTTCAGGAAAATATAGTTTCTGGTATAACTCTATTATGATTTCAAGATTGAAAGGGGAGGCCGATTCAGTTCTAGGTATTTGTATCATCTTATCAATGACCTCTGGTGTGATGGAACATAGTTTCTCCCGATGATGAGACTATGGCTCTCTGGTTGGGGAGGTAATGAGCCTGGAATTTGAGGGAAGATTCATGGAAATGATGGACCTGGGGGAAAATATATAGAGGAAGATTGGACTCCCATAGCCCAATTTCATCACTCTGATATAAGAAAGTGTATTTGAGCCATGACTGCAAATCCACAAAGTCAAATTCACACCTTGTATCTGATATTAGATGATCTTTGTTGGCGAATGGGATCTTGTCGAGGTTGACAGGAGGTGGGAGGAAAGGATTTTCCCCGAATTTTGCTTTCTTGTATTTTGGCGCCATCATTGTGAAAAATACTTGCAATTCAAACAAAAACGTTAGTGGTAATGGCTGTGGTTGGGTTGTTTATTGAATCAGAGAGGAAACAAGGAAACTTTCTGGTGTGAGGATAAGATTAGAAATGGCCGAATGAAGGAGCAAGACTAGTTTTGGGTGAAAGAATACTTGTTGGGTCTAGGCGATAGATCAACAGTCTTAATAGATAAGTTAACTTGTAATAAATGGCCAATGGGTCATTTGGAGAGTGATATGGCAGGTGAAAAATGGGTGATGAGTATGACTGGGTGATGTGGAGGGTGTTGATTGGAGATCAACAAAGTTGAGGGGACTTGTGATGGGTGAAACAGGGGGTGTGGACTGAAAGAGTTATGATATGGGACTCCTAGGGGAAAAAGTGGAAAGTGATGACATGATATGATGGTGGTATGCCAAAAAAGTGGTAAATAGTAAGTGGTAAAGTGGTTTGTAGTAAGTGGTTGGAGTCTGATGCAATATATTCCTGCCACATTAGAGTAGGGGGCTCACCAGAAAACCATTTTATTCCGAACCACCCCCCATCGTTAAAAGAAGAATGGCCGGGGGGGGGTCTGAAAAGTATTGTCAGTCGTCCATCCATGTGCTCGCTGCTAGACCATAGAAATGAGCACTTCCTTTAATGAACTTTCCAGAAACTTTCATTGTGGATTCCTCTCCTTCAATTGTGGATCATGCCTTGACCTCTTATTCAAATCCAACCACTTTCAGAGATTGAGGGGATTCTTCCCTGATTTATCTCAACAAACCAAAATTCACTCAGGAAGGGTAGCGCTCTCCCAAAAGGGTGCACAAATCATTTCAAAACTCCCCCAAAGAAGGCTAGGGAGTGTCGGTGCTCCCTGCCAGTGGGTAGGGGAGCGTTATCTTCCAAAAATCATTTTTAAGTGGTTTTCTTCATGGAAAATTCTATGTAGTCCTCATAAGATGATTTCTCCTTATTAAACTAGTCTTTGAAGGTGTCTTAAGTGTCCTTATGTTGTCGTTAGAGACACAAGATACACAATATGAAAGTATGATGTGTGCGACACTTGCGATAAAAAATGCAACACTTGCGACACTAGCAATGACGACAATGGGTCATCATTGAAGTGAGTAATTTTGATGTGTAACAACAAGGCGATAGGTGTGACAGTAACCATGGCACAACATAACATATCTAGACCCTTAACCCAAGAAATCTCCAGTGGGCTAGGAGACCGAATTAACTATAAAAAATACATGAAGACTATACCCAAGCACCCAATCGATAAGTCAATAAGACGCAAGGTGACATCATTCAATATTTAAATTGCGCAACCAACCGAAGAATTCTTGTTTTCTTATGAGGCACTTTTTCAAGGAAGTCTCCCACACTGTAAAATATAAATAATTTGAATAATATCTAAAAATTCAAGTGCATGGATATTCTATTTTAATTATCTATATAATAGAATGTTATTTGAAATCTATCTTAATCATATGTGATATAAGAAATTAGTACTTACATTTTGTTATGCCTAAATAATTTTTACCATCATAAACAAAGTAAATCAATATATTAAGAACATGAATTCAAGGGGTTTTCTTTTGGATTAAAAGAACTTCCACATCATCTTATCTGTCAGTTTAAAATAGTTGTCCAGAAATAGATGTCCAACAATAAAATCGCTATCTAAGAACCATAGGCTATCTAACAATAAAAATCAACAATCAACAGATCTTTACCTTGACCATTTAAAAAGAAAAATAAAATGAATCCAAATTAGATTAAGTTAGCAGTATGTAGGGATACCATGCTAACATTTCATGTGTTAATAAATCATTGTTTATCAAATATAAAAATCGTTGTCTATCATATATATAAAAAATCACTGGTTATCATTTTCTATCTTATACAAAGATAATTTTCTATCAAATATAATCTTATATAAATATCGTTGTTTATCGTTGTCTATCTTATATACAATTCGTTGCAATTATATTCCACCGACTACGCATTTTTAATTTCCTGTCACCAATGCATTGAGACATTAGGAAAATGAAATATAATTTCAACTCGACTAAGGGGGTTACGACTTGCAACAGTTAAGCCATAGCCTAGATCAAAACGTTAATTGTTCACAATTAAGACACGCTCCATATTATTATAATCGCTGAGCACCGAAACATAGTAAATTACCTAGTATATATCTTTCCACATATTGGATGATTTGGTTGAAATTAAGTGAAATATGTGGCTTTCTTTGGATATAGATCTATTAAAAGAAATTTCTTGGATATTGGTCTTGCTATACTAATCCCAGATGAAAATTAAAACAAAACGCACAAACATAGAATCCTCAAAAGCTACAGGATCCTCGTTACTCAATCCCCAACATAATACGACTTTATGAATCCAATCTAGCTCGTAAATTAAATTATTATAACCACCACTGGTCACCTAAAAATGCATCCATCCTGGCATCTCTACCAAGAAATCACTGCCAATGTTTTTTCTGCCAAAAATGTAAGGTGTTCTAAAATTATGGATACATTTCCAGATCTATCCGCTTAGGATTTAAATCTTTTGGGTAAGTTTAATCGCTCTGTAGCTAAATGAGGGGGAAACTAAAACTATGCAAGTTTAAATTGATACACACTGTGATAAAACACAACAATATTGAAAACACAGTCATCTCTATCACGCTTGGTGATAAAACACAGTCATCCGAACAGAGATAAAACACGGTCAATTGTGCAAGCTAAGGAGGTGATTGTTTATCCAATTTCTTCTTCACTTTTCTATTCCCTAACAACTGCATTACTGGCTTGTATTGAAATTGCTATACAACACTTTGTTATACAGAAATATGCATGTCGATATTCAACATATCATTATTAATTTCCATCCGATGTCATTCATGGGTGGATTGGGAAGCATTCAATCTGTACATGCATGCAAGGAGATGGAATTCTAATCATACAAATTGATATAAGAATCATCAAGAAATCGCTGCAATCATGATAGATTAAGGTCATGATCACTACATTGTCCATCTAATATATAAGGTTTAAAGAGGTAAAGAAATCACTACTTTTCCATCTGATATATAAAGCCTAAAGCGATAAACGTTAAGCGATAGGATCCCCCCGAGTTCCCAGTAAAAAGGTTTATTTCTGTAGTTCAATGCTAAGTAAAATAAATGTTGATTAGTTTATTTTGTAGTTCAACGTTAAAAAAAAAAAAAAAAACGTTAATTAGTTTAGTATATAAAGTTTATTCTGTATTTCAACTTGAGTTCCAACCCAAAAGATACCAATTTCTCTATCCATGATTATGATTGAATAAGAGGGTATCGAGGGGAAAGAAGTAAAAATAATTCGCAGCAAAACGAAATCGCAACAAGAAATTCACAGAGATCTGAAGAAATGCAGAGAATATCGTTGTTGTTCACTGAGGTAAAGGCTAAGGTAAAAGCTGAGGTACAGGCTAAGTAATCCACACAAACAAAAGAAGGGGAAACACACAACGTTGAGAAAAAGGGGAAAATTAAAAATGAAATGCAGACAGTAAAATCGACATTAAATGCAGAGCAATGAAGAGAAATTTTTGATGTAAGCAAGGGATTGGTTGGGCAGAGAAATTATCCTTCTCTTATTATCCATGCACATGAAAGAAATGAATTTGAATCTAAATATTTAACACCATAGTGAAATACAATCGATTCGTCTCTTGGTCGACTGCTCAGTCACAAACTAATAACTTAAAGGATAAGGGACATAAGACAAAAACACAATTTCTCCTTGGATTACAAAACAATAAAAGAAAACGTAGAGAAGTCATTTGAATTCATAGTTTGGGTTCTCCATTGGAAATCAATCAAAATTATAGTGAGAATAAGGTTGGGATGACTTTGAATTCTCTGATCATAATACGTTGGGCTTATCAAGAAAATATTGTTGAAAGATAAAAATGAAATCTATGGATAGTATTACGTGAAATAAAACATAAGATTTAACACAATAAAAGTACCTTAACAGAAGGTGTAGGAACATAATTTAACTACCCTTCAATCAAATATACACATGTGTACCTTAGCCCAATGCGAATGCTCCGAATTCATTGTCCCGCGCGCTCTCTGTCCAGCTCCCGCTTGCCAACCGATGTGACCTCACCGGTACCTCCCAGCCAATGCTAGGGGTACTCTTCTTCCCTCTAAGCCCCCTGAGCCACAAAGGGGCCATTCACACAATACCAGATAATTCTAACACCCATCTCACCTCGCAAGGTCAAGATACCACTCATTACCCGAGCTGGGTATCCCAACTCCCATAAGAGAAAGTTCAGTCAAGATAAAATTTCAGCAGTGTAACGTTACACAAACCAGATGTGATCCATACTCCTCCTCTTCCATCCATTTTATAGAGTTTATTAGTCATTAGTTTCCCAAAAACCTCATTAGATTCCTTTTTCATTTAATTAATTTAAAAAAACCTCCCCTGTACACATGTTTCCCGATCCCCTAGTTGCACCAGAAATTTAATTTTATTAATTAATTAAATCTGTCTATTTCCCTCACCCACCTAAAAGCGTTCCTAAAAACGCTCCTCGGTGTCCTATTATTCCCTTAGAATTCTTAAATGACTTACGCCTTACTTAATTCCTAGTTGAGTTCATAAATAGAAAGTTCCAAAGGATAGATTCCTTACTAAGTTAGACATTCAAATTTTTCTTTAAGTTTTCTTTTTTCTTTAAGTTTCCCCCTTTTTCCTTTTTAACTAAAAATCAATTTAGCAAGTGTAGATAAAAACAACCATTTACCCTTTTAATAAGTTTTATCCTCCATTATAATTTTTACTTTAATAATTAAGTTTGAATTTCTTAACCCCTTCTTGTTACATGTTTATTTAGTTTTTCTTTATCCACATGTTCTACTTAGACCTAGGTTTTAATTTCACTAGGTTGGGCGACAATTTTTAAGGGAAATTTTAGTTATTAATATTTACTCATACCATCATCTATTTTAAGTCCAACCAGGTCCTAAGGAGGCATATTTTTCTAGGCACTAGGTTTATTAACTTATCAATTAAAATCACGACATGCCCTTCAAAATGCACTACGTGCTCCAAGGGTGCCACTCACATCCTTCCATTTTCTTTGCATGACGTTCCCTTCAAGATGCACTACGTGCTCTAAGGGTGCCACTCACCTCTTTCCGTTTTCTTTGTGCGACGTTCCCTTCAAGATGAATTACGTGCTCCAAGGGTGCCACTTGCCTCTTGACTAAATTTGGTAGACATCAAACCCCTAGAGTCAACACTCTGTCAGGTGATATTGTGGGAGACTAAGGGCCTCTAAGGAATAAGGACCCTGACTTATTGTGCGCCCCTTAGAATCATCATGAGAAATTGTCACAGTCTGCCCTCATGACATTGTGGGTCCTCTCAAACTAGGTAATCGTTAACCTATAGTTGGAGCTATGACGAGAGTGCTAGTAGGTTGTGGCAGGGCTACTGCCACACCTCTCCCTCAATTTCTCAGGTTGTTGTGCATGACCCCTCTACTCCAAATGTGAGTTTGATCGGAAATCTACAGTCAACATGCATCCATCAAAAAATCATGTCAGCAATAATAATCAATCATCATAACATCTAATCATATGTACATATGTCACATCAACAACATTCAAGCCCTAACAATCCACTCCCTAACTCGATCCAGAGTCCAAGGATTTCATCGATGCCTTTTCATCCTCAATGTACAGATTCCTTCACACTCAGGAGAACCGAGTCAATAACACCTATCTATGTAAATACAACAAAATAACATATCATAAAATCCACAATATCTCATAATCATAACCAAAACAACCAATAGTATAATAACCTGAATCACTTGTATGCAAGTGTCCTCAAAGAATAAGTTCACCCACTGCACGCAAGAGCATGATGTTACAACACTCAACGAAGCTTCCTCACTAAGAGGATGATTTGTGCCCCCTTCCGGAGGGACAGGGGATTCCACAACCAGGGACTGTTACTGTGGAAAAGGTTGCATCAACACAACGGTTTGGAAATTTGATTTATAAATTTTTGCAACTTCATTGCGATGAGGACAATCTCGTTTGTAGTGATAGCCACCACAAATGAGACATGGAAATTTTGGTTTTCGCTGTGGTTGTTTCTCAATGGAAGGTGGCTGAGTTGGTGTTTTTGGATTTTCATTTTGATTATTTTTTTTCTTTGGTTTATTTTTTATTTTCTTCTTCCTCCCTGACTATGTGGAGAAGTAGATTGAACTACATTCACCGCAAATATTTAAGTCCAGGTGGAGGTGGAGGAGAGTGAATTTGAACCGGTAGTGGGTGTATTAAATGAGCGATTAGCCAGGCTGATCGACTGTATGTTGGATTGGGTCTTGACGAGGATGGATGGCTTGGATGGATCGGTTGACGTACGTGTAGAATTCAGAATCAATTCATACAAACTATAAGAATGGGAATAAACCAAGTCTAGGTACTGGGCACGAGCAATGTCTTCATCTTCAGTGACGACACCACCCATGGCTACGTCACAAGCAATTGAAGGTAAAAGAGATTTAGTGAACCATTCATCCAATAATTGGCCAGGAATGGTTTCTTTGATCAATCTTTGTCATTGTCTCCACTCATGAATATGATCAGAGATATGCACAGAGTTGGTTTTATGAAGGGAAGCCAAGATTTATGTACCAGTCTCTTAATGGATGGGTAATTGATAGTGCGTGAGAAAATCCATGGCAAGGGAATTAAAATCTTGAAAAGTACCACATTGGAGCTCAATGTACCAATTGATTGCTGAACCCATAAGTGTGTGCTGGAAAAGAAGTAACCAGATAGAATCATCCATAAGTGAATTTGATGAACACCATAGATGAGAAGCCATAACGTGGTTGTTAGGGCTTCGCCATGTTTACCATGAAATTTTGGGATGTAGGAAGGCATTTTAGGAGGAATAACTGGCCAGAAAGAAGAATGTAATATGGGATCATTTGTCAATATTGAGAGATATGGTATATCTAGAGTGGATAAGAACGGTAGTTGTCAATTGACCTACGGATGATACTAGTGTGGCATGGGGACACCAGTAGGGCCATAAACTGGTTGAAGTGGGTAGTACTGTTGTTGTTGAACATCATAGGTAGGATTCATCTGTTGATGAACATTTGCAAAAGAAGAAGGGAAACCCTTTTTATCCCTAGGGAGGATAACCAGTGTACCCCGTGGGAGGATAGTTCGCTTGATTAGTCTGAGGTGGATGACCAGTTGCCCCTTGAGGAGGGTAATCAGGTTGTCCTTGAGAAGAGTAATGGTTAGGACCTTAGGGAGGATAATATTGTTGACCTTGAGGACCCCAAGTTGGATTCAATACCCCTAGGAAAGATTTTCTAGAATGTAATCCAAAAGGATTGGGATTATGTATTCCTCCTTGTGGGTTGGGGTATGATGGCCCTCCCTGATATGGTTGATGAAATGTACCTACTTGGGGTGGTCCCCATGATCGTGAAGGGTTTCTAGTAAAAGAAGGTTTTACACCTACCATTGATTGGGTAACAAATGGGGTTTGACCAATGAAAGGGGATTTCCCCCCAGTGGGAATGGGTATGCATAAAGAAGGTTACCCCCTGGGAGGGATGTGTTCACTAGATGGTGGTTTCCCCCCATTCAAGATGTGTCCCACAATTGAGTGTATGTGTATGTTGGGGTTATGCATTTTGTGTTGCATAGGTGTCCCAATAAGGTTCTATGGAATATAAGGAGCCATGGGTTGAAGAGGTATAGTGGGCGTAACTATCAAGGTACTTTGCAAATGACCAGGAAACATGAATCCGATGTTACTTAGAAATTGTACTGATGTGGTAGCAATATTGAATACTTATTCGATGGGACGGTCGGTAGTCTGACTTGACGATCCTAACTTGACACCAACAGAGGTAAGAGGGTCAAAAGGTGGTTGGCTAAAATTGGGTTTTTTTTAAAGGTCACGTCCTAATGGATTTATCCATATAGAACAAACATGATTTTTTTGTGGATTTACCGTGTCAACAGAATGGACACGGGTCATGTACTCGTCATTAAAATTTGGTGGTGTGGATTCCATATGTGTCTCAGTATATGGCCTTAACGACAGACGAGGGTAATCTTCTTCTATAATGTTACTCGATGAGTCCAAATGGAGAAGGCATGTCTCGAGAGGAACTTGTGAAGATGGGTTAATAGGAAGAGTAGAATATTTATCAACCGTAACTAAGGCTCTCTAGGGATTTGCTAACAAAGGAGTATCAACACTCCTAGTGTCTGAATGATTCTCAATTGCTTCACGGTAAAAATATTAAGGTAAATTAGGAGGTAAGGGTTCGTAGCATTATGTAGGAAACCCTTGCATCCTACGTGATCTACGAATAAATTTATCATCTACAGTCTCAATTTTGAAATACAATCAAGTAAATAAACAACACTCGCTAAAAATCTAGAAAACCAACAAGCAAACAATGCCTTCTCCCGATGAATGTACTAGTTGGTGATGAAATCCAATATCACATGATCAAAGTAAGAAAGGGATAGGATATGGGCAGGTGGATCAATTATGTTGGTGACCTTCTTAATGGAATTACACCTTGGTGCAAGATTCCTCACGTTTTTATCCATGGGTTACCCTCCAAGGATCCCAAGTGAGTTTGACCAATGTTTGTTCTAGGTACAACAAAGACTTCCCTTCACCATCACCTCATTTAAGGAACCTAAATATTATGGATATGAAGGGAACCAACTTGCAATAAGCCTCTAGGAGGGTACACTCGACAGTCAAGTCCGAAAAGTATCCCTTCATTTGATTGTAAATGAGAATAGAATAATTCATCTAATGCTTCTTGTTTCAATAACAATGAAAAAATACTTCACTATTGAGACTTTGGAAAAGAGGAAGAAAAAACACACAAACAAAGGCACTCTCAATAGTCACTAAGAGAATAAAAGAAAAACAAACTATTTATTCAAAGAAAAACACCAAAAAACAAACAATCACACTTAAAAAATATTTTGTAAATGGGTAAGGGTCAAAGAACAAGTAAATAGTACCGATATTAATGAGTTTCCTTATAACAATCTCTAATCGATCAGATGAATGAAAAGAGAAACAAAAAGAACCCAAGTTTGAAGAAAAAAGGGTCATTTTTGCGACAAGGAAATACAACATAAAACCAAATCAAGGACTAAAAGAGTGAAAATAAGAAAATTGTAAGCCAAACATAAGACATAACCTAATAGAACAAGATCTTATCTAGAGAGAAAGACCAAATAACTACACCCAACAAACAAACAATCAACAATTTTTCAAGGCAAGAAAAATTGGTGCTCTGGTTGTAAAAACACCAGAGTGATACAAATCTTCCTAATACACTCTGGGGGAGCTTCAATGGATCAATAAATGCTCTGAATGTAACTGGAGAGGGCGTGGGTTTCGAGAAATTTTTTGGAAGAAACATAAAAAAATTCAAAACTTAGAAAGTTCGATCAAAAGACTCTGTAAGACAACTTTAGCAAAGATAACAAAGATGTATGGATGGGTCAAATCAACAAACAAGATCTCAAGATGGGAAAAAGGCAAACACAAACCAAGGAAATAAACCAAAACAGAAATCTCTGTTCCCGAGTGGAGTCAACAATTTCTGTTATGGAATAATTTCCCTGCGGATAGGTGAATATCCCCTTGGATTCTAGACCCCTAATACCAAGACAAAAAGATACAAATGGAAACTAACATCCCTTTGAGATTTGTCTAACTATCCAAAAAGAGATAAATATAAAAAGGTGAGCGTACCTATTTCCAATGTTTGTCCTCGTTGCTCCAATTCAATCTTGATTTCCAAAATCTTTCACACAACTTGATACCTACAAAACTACAGAAAGCAAAGGGAATCAGGGAAACTCCTACTCTACCATATTGGATTAAAAGCATTCATCCATAATAGACAAGAATATATAAGTTACACAAACTATAAGGGAATATGCCAAGTATATTTATGGGACCTTGAAAGAGACACTTACAATCATGGATGGTGTTGCAAAAACTTCCACAAATCCTCCTCGTCCAACCCCTTGATCGAAAGATCCATGATCAGAATAACAATACCTTTTCTTATTATTTCCTCCCTCTTCACCATGATAATGCCTCCATTTATAGGCTTTGGGAAGCTCAACCACCTTGGTTATATTCCAGATTAGTTGAGGATATGACTCCATAAGTTGTGTCATCTCCCTTAGATGCATCCTAAGGGTTAAACTCGAGCCAAACCAACTCGAATCATCTCTAGATGTCCTTAGAGAAAAGGAAGATTTCTTCCCATTATTTTCTCAACCAATCGATGCTCCTTTACAATGGGAAACAAAGTGCTACAACCCTCCCTACTACATAGATAGAGAGTGATAACGCTCCCTACATATGAGAAAGGGAACATTGATATAGTAAAAATTTGTTTAGATGACAAATTATCATAGAAAAACACTTTGTTTCATATGTTAAATGATGTGGCTTCTTCTTCCTACATGTTCTATAGGATGTATCAAGTGTTTCCATGGTGTCATTCACAATATGACTCACACAGAATGAAAATGTGACATTTACGAAACTTGTGACAAAAGTGTGACACTTGTGACACTTGCAACAATGAGAATGCGACATTATCGAACTGAGAAATTTTGACGTGTAACAACAATGCCCCTACAAACCTGCTCCTCCAAAACAAAAATAATGATATCATCCATGTGATTAAAATAATACTTTGTAGTATAATAAGCAATATATTCCCTACATTTAAATCAATTTATAAGAGAGTGCTATGTTAATTCAGTGATAACACGGTGAAAGTATATGAGTGTCCTAAAACTACATGTGTCAATTCTCAACTCAAAATAAGGATCAACAATAAAATATTTAGAATTAAAGTTTGAAATAGGTGATCAAAATCTGCATGAGAAAGTTTAAATATGGAAACATGAAGCATGAACATGCCAACATGAAGATGCATAGTTTGCGTTAGTTAAGAAGGAGATGCAATAGAACAAACCATGCAACCGCATTAGATCACCAGACAGTTGGGAATCAACAAAAAGTCAGAAAATGATAGATGTCAAATCCATTATACAAATGTCAACAAACATAATAGTTCAATAAACATCACGAGGACATTTGAAATCATCAGATCAAAAGGAAAAATCAAAACCCATCAAAGATAGTCATCAATCAAGATAAAACCCCCAAATCCCTCAAGATAAAACCTCTAGCTGGAACAACACTCTTTTTCCTTGTTTTCTCACTAAGAATTATCTTTCTGACATATGTGTCTAATGTTTATGTGCTATGGGGTTCCACAAAACTCTATGAATTCCACAAAACTCTATGACTTCCACAAAACTGGTTCTTCAAAACAGAGGGCCCAACAGATTGTAATCAATCCAAGATCGGGCCTACAAAGAGCCTAATACTTGACAACTTGCATCCCCTAATAGAAATCTCAAATCATATATCTCCTCAAAGATATGAAACATGTGAAAGTGCAATGCATGACCTAAATATGGAAGTATATCAACATGTAGGTGGAGGAAATCAACATGGGAAAATTCCCCTATTGTACCACCACTAGTAGGGCCTTTGATATGAATTAAGTAAACCCATTACCCCACCAAATGAAGATGGAATTCCTTGGGATCTGAAGGTGTTATAGGAAAAACCCCCTTACAGACAAGTGGATTTCCTCTTGAACCCTAATCTCTAAGATCAAGACAGAAAGGTGCTAACTTTGGTCAATGACATCCTTTTAAACCTAGCCAAGTCAATCAAATAAAGAAAAGGAAGAAGATGTACCTTTTTACGATGTTTTTCCTTACCCAGTCCAAGTTGAGCCTTGATCCCCAAGATCTTTAACAAGTCCTGCAATCCAATAACAACAAAGACAAAAAAAATTCCTATTCTACCATGATTAATTCAAAACTAGATCTATCTATCAAAGACAATTTCATGTAGGCATACACAACCTTGAAAGAAATAGGCCAAGAACATGTATTAATGATAACTTGATAGAAATACTTACAGACCTTTGATGAAGTTGCAACAACCTCACCAAGATCTCCTTTTCCAACCCCTTGCTCAAATGATCCACAAACAAAATGACTATGCTTCACTGATTATATCCCTTATGAGATCATAAGTTTGATGCCTTCAAATGTCCTCCAATACCACTTCTAATGAGATCATAAGTTTGGTCTCTCTAAAAAATCCATCTATTTCACCATGACAAGGCCTCCTTATATAATCTTAAAGAGACCCAACCACCTTAGATATTCTTGGGATAGGTTGAGGATCCTTCTCCATCAGTTGTGGATATTCCCTAAGATCCAACCTTGACCTCAGATTTGAATCCAACCAACTCCAGAGATGAGGGGGTTTTTTCCCTGATTTTCCTCAAAAGCCCAAGATTTTCTCAAACAGCCCAATGCTCACCCAGAATGGTGCACAACGTGTTGAAACGCTCCCCCAAAGGAGGGAAAGGAGTGCTGGCACTCCCTGACAGTTGGTAGGGGAGCGCTGCCCAAAATTTCCTCAAAAAAGCCTAGTTCTCCCCTAGAAGGGTGCACAAAGTGCTGGAATGCTCCCCCAAAGAAGGTCAATAAGCACTGACACTCCCTGACAGTGGGTAGGGGAGCGCTGGCATTAAAAATTCATTTTTAAGTGGGTTTTTTCATGGAAAAATATTTGTACTCTTCATCAAATGATTTCTCCTTCTTAAACCAGTCTTTGAGGGTGTGTTTGAAGTGTCCTTGTGATGTCATTTGATACACGACATAGAAAATATGACTATATGATGTCTATGACACTTGCGACACTTGTGGCCAAAATGTGACACTTGCGACACTTGTAATGACGACAATAGGTCATCATTAAAATGAGTAATTTTGATGTATAAAAGAAGGAGATCATGATGCCATATTTTTTGGATGGTACCAATGGTAATAAAGTTGATGTTCATTGGTGGGTATGAATATATGTTTTGGTTTAAGATAATCCACAAGTAAGGGTAAGGATCTTCTAGCCATATTTCATCTAGATGGTAGTGTTGTGATATGGTGGGATAGCCATGATAAGAAACTCAATGTAAGAATACCCACAATTACCTAAGAATGATTTGATGAGTAATTCTCTAGGAAGTGCTTGTCTAGACATTATTCACAACACCAAGGGAATGAGTTCCATTCTCTTTAGTAGGGTCTCATGACTATCGCCAATTGCGAGGTAAGGTTCGTAGAGCGATGAAAGTGTGTTTATTATCTTCTATATGAAAAGTTGAGGTTGAATAAAACCGTCATCACATTGAATCCTTATATTGATTCATAATTCTACACACTTGAACCACATACCTTGAGGAAGCTTGTGCAAATGAAATTGTATGTTGAGGACCAACAATGAAACCTAATATTAGAGCCAATTTTATATCACCTATGTTTCCACAACATAGTTTTAGTGTAAAGGGGCCTGGGGACTTCAAAGGAAATTTTGGAACATGTTGTGGACACATGTATACTAGGCCATAGAGCCCTATGTGTCACCCAAAAAGGGATAAACAAACTAAAGTGGTCAATAAAATTGTAGCTAAATTATGAGGATCTGAACTCAAAAACATAAAAAAACATGGGACACAATTTTCCATATATTCAACATAATTATAATTAGACAATGATTGGATCCACAAAAATAACTATTTGGATCATATTCTAGATTCACCTCAAACACCAATTGACATCACAATGTAAAGTAGAACATTAAGTGAAAAGCATAGACATTTGTCAAAAATATTTAATTAATTGCATCAAAGAGTGCAAGAGATGTTATGGACGAATCAAGTAAAGTACAAAGATAGGCATGATAAACACACTACTAATAAAAATTTTGAGAGAGGAGATCAAGTTTATATACATTGTTGAAATACAAATTCAAAGGTAAGCACATGAAGTTGAGGTTGATCTTACATGGAACATTTTGAAGTGGTGAAAGGAGAAAATTCCTTTAAGTTGGATTTTCCATCATACTCAAACATACACCCTATGTTCAACGTGAAAAAACTTAAACACTTCAAACCATAGATGATAGATGAATAAAAAATGTTGAATTTTCCAAGTATTATATACTAGATACCAAAATTAGTGTAGGATTTTAAGAACAATCCAAGATCTAGTTGTGATAAAAAAACTACACTAGTAAAATTGCAAGAAAAAGAGAGAATGCAATAACACTCTAAAAGAGAATATTTTTGAAAAAATAATTTAAATTTCACTTGTATAGTAATGCTTGACATGAGTACAATATATAGACTCTTCATGGAGAAAAATAAATGCATGTAAGGTTGGGGTTCTTTGTAAATGCACTAATTAGATTTAGTCAATTGTTAACTAATCAACACCATGGGTCAATACCATGGATCCATACCATGAATCATTGAGTGGTAAATGATCTGGAACCAAAAACTTGTTTTGGTCGTATCATGAGCATGTTAACTCAGAACTAGATGAAATTTAGTGGATATGTATGAAGTAAGGCGGGTTATAGAAGTGTTGGTGATGGCCATTGACTATTTCTACTTCAAATTTCTAGAGAATGCAAACTAATGATTTTTAAAGAACCAACTGGTACTCTTTGACAAAAATTTTGTTGTTGATGACATTTTTATAGTGAATCTAAGAAGATTACATGTAAATATCTGGTGGAGAATTTGACCACATTATAATGTGTTTGGAATGGATACATAAAAGCAAGCCAAAATACACTACGCCAAGCCACGTTTTGGATATTTTTTAGATTTTCGGAGTAGGAAAAGGGACCCAGATCACAAATCTAGAAACAAATATTTACTCGACATTTTACCTACTCATCAATCTAGATGAAGTTTTCTTAGTAAAGTTTTTCCTAAAATTCTTCATTTGGGAGATAGTCAGTTTCGCTAAAAATTCAAGTCTGGAGAAAATCTGAAAAGGCCAAAGTTGACAATTCTAGATTGATACAGAATTTGACTAGAGCATTGGATTTAAAATATGAAAGTTGTTGTGTACTCACCATTAGAAATAGTGTGTATTCCCAATATAAAAAAAAAATTGTTTCTTGATAGATTTTCTTCTATAGGTGGCAATAGTTGGCCTTTGAGTTAATTGCACTAGTGAAGAAAGTGCATAGATTGGATAAAAATGGAAAATTCATAAAGTCATGACTTTCAACTTAGATATCAAAATGGGGAAAAAGTATAGTTGTTGGAAAGTTGATTCAAAGGATAATAATCTTCAAGGATTAGAATCTAGAGAAGTGTTGCAATATTCCTCATAGAATGAAAAGAAAAATTACATATATCTTTAATTGAATAAATTTTACAATAAGCATAATTTCTAACAACAATGATTGCTTGCACATTTTGCAAAATTAGGGGTATAGGCATAAAAAGTCAAGCTCAGAATTGCATATCAGAGACATGAAATATGCACAAATATCCTACATCCATGAGAGACAAGAATAAGGCCTAAACATCATTTTTGATAATGAGGAAACCAATTCTAATGGACATCGAAGCAGGGTGGAGCCAATAGAGCTGGTAAAGACTATGATTTTGAAGATGGAAGTGCAAATTTATAGAGCTAACAATGAGAATATAATAAGATCCCAAGAGGAAAAAAATCAAATAAATACTTAGTTGTTGCAAATCCTAACTTAGCTGCAAAGACAATTGAAGAATGTATCTAATTCAAGACATGAGGAAGAAGGAATACCTCATGCAAAGAGGGACACCTACCAAAGATACAAACACTCTAGAAGTGCTAGTAGAAATCAACGACATCATTACTCACCTACTCATTCATCCAATAATTTTTGTGCATCTCAAGAGTCAAGAAGAAACCCAAAAGTGTCTCTTGTTAGACATCGAAGAAGAAGATATGAACTGAACATATTGCAAGGTAAGATTGGGAAGATTAAGACACCAACCTTTAATGGTGAAACTAAAAGGGGAGATTATGCAGAAACCTAATTTCTTGGAATAAATAAATATTTTTAGTTACATAGTTAGTCATCTAATTTAGAAGCCAAGATTTCCACATACCATTTGCAAGGAAAATCCTCTATATGATGTGTAATAACCGTAGGTAGTAACTGTGTGTATGTATGTATACCTATTTATATAGGATAGTGAGCCAGGATTTTTGGGCCAGAGTGCCTTGTAAGCATAAATGTTTAGGCCAAGATGTTTGTATAATATTAGGTCAATGAGCCTATAATCTGTGCCCAGTGAGCCTATACTATGTGTCGAGTGAGCCAATTTTTATACTTTGTAATCACACTAACATAATTAATAAAATACATTACTATTGTAGACCTCAGGATGAAAAGAGTATGGGGTGCTAGGAATCCATGAGAGGGAAAGGGGACTAAGGGATTGTTGACATGGATAAAATTCCCAACAACAATAAGGGGTATTACCCGCTACACATTCCCAATTATACTATGCATCGTTTGGTTTAGGAGACCCATCCAAATTTTGGCACGACTGCCATTATTGGTTATGAGAGTAAAAATGTGAATGGTTACGTAGATGAAAGATGTATATGAAGACTATGTAAATGCATAAAAGGAAACTAATCTATTCTACTCTATCATATCCTATCTAGAAGAAAACTATTGTAACTAAATGAGTTGAAATGAAACTAAACTTTGAAAAACACCCCAATCAGATAGTTGTCATGAAGGTGCAAAGTTAGATAACACAGGCATACAAATATATAACTAGAAAAGTATAAATCATATTTCTACATACATCAACAACTCATATGCTCATGACATTAAATGTGAGAAAGAATAACAAAATTCCAAGAGTAACATTGATTACATCATAAAAGTATATAAGAAAATCATGTTCTTACAACCCATGTGAACAACATACATTTCACTGGAGATAGTTCATAGAAAACAACAATACACATAAGTTTTTCTCTCTGTCAAAATCTATCCCCGAGGGATTCTAAATATTAGTTAACCAAGTATTTTCTATGAAAATAGTTTCTCAAATGTATACAAATCTTGAAGATCCCCTTCTAAATGGGTCTCTTCCCTTATTTATACAACTATTAGTAACTCCCCAAAAAGAACTTCTTGCATTCCTCAAGAAGTAGTTGCAATTTTTTTTTATCTCCCCTTAGTATATTTTTGACATGTGTGAAAATGAAGACAAAAATAAAAGTGGTAGATAAAAAGACAAAATAGAATGTAGTAGACAACAAATTCAGATTTATATTTTGTCTTGTTTGTGTCCTTATCCCTGATGTATGTTGTCTATATTTCTAGTTGATCATAAAAATATATGATTCTATGATAGGTCAATACATCAAGTGTTTCCTTGTGTATGGTTGTATTATCATTGAGGGTTTGCAGATCCTTTGCTAAAGTAGTGATGAAGGCTTGGATCATGGTATGGACTTTGGTAGGCTATATGATGTGTTGCTTGATCAAGTCCATAGTCACCTTAGTGGTTGATTCAATTATTTATTTCCTGTGGCTCTTTCTTTATTGAATTTTCTCAATAAGTTTCTCCATCACGAGAGTCTTCCCGAGTTCTTCCAGTGGAGGGAGATGATACTCTTTGATCAAATCTTGTGCCAATTTATGCAGTTGGGAGCACATTTCCATTGAGATAGTTGTTTCTATATCAACCCTATGTCTATCTTGTTGGTAGCGATCGAGAGAAGAATATTCTACTTTTATTTCTATACTTGGAGGATGAGGTAGCTCGATTGGTTCATCCATATTCTTATAAATCCATACGTCAATATTTATTATGCCTTCCTGCATTTGATGAATTGGGTGGTTTTGTCCTGCACCTAGATATGTTTTTCCATGATAGTGGTCATTGTCTATTGGAAGAGGTGTAGGTGCACATACATGTCTATGAGGGATTATTATAGTTTTTCCCTACTTTCTTTGCACTAGCCTTGCACTCCTTCAAGCTTCCCTCATCTATTTTCACTTGATTGAGCTATTCTTCTAGCTCTTTGATTCTTGCATCTTTATCCAAGTTCTGGTGGTATAGGTTTTGGATGTTGTCTTCTATTGTTGTCATGAAGGTGGCACCAATGGAACCGATTGTGATTGGATATTCAATGACGTTTCTTGTTATAGGGGTTTGTGTGTGAATTGAAATGATATTTCCCCCTGTAACTGACACCTTCTTTACTTTCTCTTGCACAATCCTATCTATGACCTTGTCGTATGTGATCTTCTTTAGATTTGAAACTTTTCTCAGCTTGTATGGGGTGTGAAACGCAAGATCCAACCCATCAAATAGATTGTGACTACTATCACCTCTTGTTGATATCTCTGGAATATTAGTGACCATTGGAGTTGCATCGTCATTCTTAGCTTCTTCATCATTTTTTCATTGTTCTTCTTCAACTACTTTGTCCACAAATTATTTTGTTTCTTTATGTGCTTCCTATGATATTGTTGTTGCATCTTATTTATATTTCTCCGTTGCCTCTTTTCATTATTATTCTTTCTCAAAAAATACCTTTGACTATACTTCCTCCTTATCTATTTCCATTGTCAATGTTGCATCAGTCTTAGCCTTATATTTAGCTTCATCAAATTTCCTTTTATTTTCGGTGACAAAATTTTTATTTTTATGGATCTTTTCCTTATTTATCATCTTCTTATCTACTATTGTCTCTTCTTCTTCCACTGATCCTAATTGTATTGATGTATCTGCAATCGATGAATTTTTTGTTGTTGCTTCTTCTGCTTTATTGTAGGCCTCTTCGCAAGCTCTTTCTTCATCGATGATTCTCCTGATGGGTTTTCCTTGTCTTTGGTAATGAATTCATCATATGTTCTGGCACCACAATGTACTTCCTCTTCTTCCAAGCCTCTAATGTATATTCCTAGGGCACACCAAGATTATTAAAGTGTTGTTTAACAAATTTCTTTGGTTCATTCCTTTTGAATATCTCCTCCCCAAAGTGGTCTGAAAGCAATGTATCAACTTCATTCTAGGATTGCTTGGTGGTTTTAAATGAGTAAGCTCCAATCCAAAATGGGAGTGGGCACCATATATCTTTCTTGTCACAATAGAGTATTTCCCCTACTCCATTTATCACCATCTGGTAATCCACATCTTGGAGTACTAATTTATCTGGTACAAATCAAGGAAGTAGGTGTGGGGATTTCATGGCTTCATATATTCAAATATTAAATTGCAGTCCCATATTCTCTTGATTACGACCTATGATTTGTTGGTCATACATGGGGCTAGCATGAAGAAAATTAATTCATACAATGGAGCTAGGAAGTTCTAACATATCTTGTGATATTTGATTATGTACTTATGGTTTCAGGGAAACTTGCAATATATGTGGATGGACGGGTCCGTTGGCTACCATTCCCAACCCATATTCAATTATTGGTGTGAAATGCACATGATATCCATGATATATGAAGACATGTGGAAATCTAGAAAAATTTTGGGTTGTGCTTCGACAATTGATGTGATGGACTCTACTACGTTTTTTGAAAAAATGCCAGCCTAGTTGAAAGATGATCCTTCACCTGCACAATAGTGAATTAGGGTCATATACAATAGGGATAATTAGGAGGCATATGTTTCTCCATACAACCTACATAACATGGTCACCATGTATTGATACAACTTCCTTAATATGGTTGTAGGGTATCCACCAGTTGGTCTGAGCTTAAACTGCTTATCTGGTTTGTACAAGATATGACACAGGTATTTGGCCATATGCTTGAACCCACTAATACATTCATCATCTAGCTTCTAGGTCCCTTTCTCTAAATGATAACACTTTGCTAAATTTGCAAGCTAGAATCAGGCTATATGATCTCCTCTAGCATTGGAGATGTACCTATTTCCTAAGTCCACGTGTTTAAGGATCCAGGAAATGGTTTCGACACATGGAAATACAATAACGTAGGATGATACTCTATGTATCCCATATTTCCCGATGTTCTTTAAAATTACAATCTCATCTTGTTCATCGACATCGATGATGAAATTCTATTTCTTGAACATTTGGTAAATGTCGCCCCACTTGAGAAACTATTCCCCCTTTTATAGGAATCCATATGTGTTGCTATACATTACTTCTTGGGTTCATATTCCTGTTGGTGGCCACTCTAGGAGGACTCTATGGCAGGTGATTTGATAGTAAACTTCTTCCTTGGAGACATTTCTGAACCTACAAGCATAGAAAAAATTAGTGCAAAGACAAAACCTCATAATGAAATAAGTATGAATAGATAAGGAGTCACATATGCATAAAAATAAGTCTATTTAAGTGACCCATATGAAGTACTCAAGGAGTCACTCGTGATGCTAATAGGTGGGATATCTTCATTAGAAGATGATAGTATGATGATATGCATTGAGGAGATTTGAATACGATTAGATTGTATTAAGGGAAATAATTCTGGCAGGTTGGTGAAGCAACAACCTTCTTGACAAAAAGGGAGAAATATTGAAATCATAGTAGTTCATGTGAACTACTCCAATGACCACCAGAGAGATTAGTATGAAGTGCATTGATAGTTACATGTGTACATTGGAGCAATTAGTGAAAATTCCTTCAGTTTAAATCAGAGGAAATCTCATTGACTCCGGTGAAGACCGAAGGAATTTATGGAAAGTCCTTCGGTGTATTCTCATTAAGTGTGCTGATGGGAAAGATTTGATACCAGGGAGGGTCATGAAAAGACATTTAAATACATCAGAGGAGATAATGTAAAGTGTCCCAGTGACATTGAATTTGTTTTTCAAAAGTTCTCTGTTGTAGACCAGAGTTGAAAATGTTAAGCTTGGTGAAGATGATATTATCTCCTATAGTGAGGATCCGAGGAGCTTATATCTAGTCTTCAACATAGACCGGATGAATTTATGCAAAGGTCTCTGGTTGAACTAGAGAAGTACAATTTAACCTCTCTGGTTACAAGTTTTTTTTTACAATGACTTGTCTCTGGCAACGAGTTTTCATTCAACTTTCAAGGATTGGATAACTGAGGATTGAGGGACCATGGATCGAGTCTCACTGATCTTGGAGGATAAGTTTTGGTTTAATGATAGAGTGATTTAGTGAAAAAGACTCATCGTATAAAGGGTCGAGGATAGGAGTTTTATACATCCACATTGTTTGCACCCAATTCGTCACTTGGTGAGCAAATAAAGGGTGCTTACATGCCCAGTTGGGTCTTTCTGGGCATGACAGATGTAGAGGAAAGGGTTATAGAAATAAAAACAAAACTATAAACAAGATTTAAATTAAAACAAACTAAAACTATGAGCATATGGAAAAAGAAATAACAAAGACAACAAGACCAATATCACCAATGTTTTGAGCTGGTCTATTGATGAAATCAAAGCACAATGAAGAAAGGGAACTATGGTTCCTTCTTCCTCCAAAGGAAGGCTCTTGAGGCCCTCATAAACTTGCTCTCCTTACAATAAGAAAATGAGAATGATGGTGAAAGAACTCCAAGCACATTCACTCAATGGAGAGGTGAATGGCTCAATGAAATGGTGCTAATGTGTTATTGTCAATGAGTGAGTCCTTAAAACAATCTAAGCAGCATAACATTACATGAAATTCCTTGAGAAAATGATGTTTCTTCATGGATTTTTATAGCATAGCATTGGGTGATTATGTAACCCCTTTGAGGTGTGAAAAAGGGCTCTTTAGGTCTCAATTAGGTCTTTGACCAGCCTACCATGCGGATTCAGCTCAGATTTGGGGTCAAATTGGCTTGGGAGCTGATCCATAAGTGGTTGGAAGGCCGACCAATTTCAATAAATGCACCGTTTAGCAGGTGCACGGGTTTTTGCGCCAACAGCCGCGTGGCGTGCGCGCATGCGCGCATTGTATGTTCCTGTTCCACACATATGCTCACGCACCCAACTTTTGTAAAGCGCCCTTTGATTTTTGGTTACTTTGTATAGTTTTTGACCCTTTTGCAATGCTGTGAAACTAATTCAGTGCCATGAATGACTTCATTCTTATTTTGATGATGTTGAGTTCTTGTCGCCATGTGCGGACGAAATTTCAGTGATAACAGATGCCCCCTGATGGATGAGGTTAGGAGCATACGTATAGCCAAAATCCATCAATGTTTCTTTTACTGAGAATGTTGTGGTAAGAGAGAGAAAGAGTGGGACCGTGTAGAGCAATCCTTTGGAGAAGAAAGGGACTGGTAGAACCTGACCTTCCAGAAGGTGCGTAACAATATACAACTGTGTACAAACGAGGCGGGCATGCCCCATGCTCGTGTTATGTAACTCTGACAAAAAGATGATGGAAGTGTTGGTGTAGATGACTGCAGCGCCCTTAGGGGCGGTAATATCAAAGGCAGAAGACAATTCTGCAAAGGAATATACTCTGAACAATAGGTAATAATCGCGGTAATAAGCAGCGACGATGATGTGGGCATTGATGGCCCTACCAGGTTCAGAGGTCTTCAATAAATGATAAAAAGAACTGCAATAGTCGCAAAGTAAGACCCACCATAACATGAGAAAGTGTTGGCATCGAATGTTATGGGGGCCAACGACAGCAGGGAGCAATGGTGTTTCACCCTGTGTCGTCTGAGATCTCTCATTAAATGAAGGATGAGAATCAAGATACTGTCGCCCTTCTGGAAAAAGTGTTCTGCTATCGTCAAAAGGGGGATGCGACTCCCAGAAGCAAAGGGATTCATAGAATCTACTGAGGTGAGAAAGTGGCAGAGGTGCATAGATGAAGTCAAGAAGTGGAAAGACTCAAGACTGCCCTTGGTTGGAGGATGTATGAGCTGGAAAAGTGGTCGCAACCGTGTAACAAGATTGAGTGTCAGGGGGACGACAAGACGAGTGATAATTTGTGCCAGAGGTGGGACAAGGTGAACAAATTCAAAGGGTAGAGGTAAATGACTTGTATAGTGCTCTGAAGATATGAACGATGCCGGTAAGGAAAAATGAGAAGCAATGCTCCAACCAAGAGTGACATGGGTTGCGTGTGGCCAAAAAAGGAAGCAAGTCGCCAACGGTGATGACAAAAGAAAATGTAATGACCGAAAATAAAGGTGTTTGTACAATAAATAATGAATAATATGGGAAAAATGTACAAATACAGAAACGGGTTCCCCAGTGTGAAATGAGTGCCCCAGGGAGGGCAGAAATTTCTTGGAAAACAGATGAAGGGTGGGGGCCCCATTGGTGAGTTTCTGTATGTGGTAGGTGAAAATGAAGATAGGTTCACAGATGGGCAAACTGATGGTGGATGAAATGGAGGGTTCATGATCCTGCGGAGATGCAGGTAAAAAGAATAGAACCATAAAGTGATGATCTGGGAGTCCATATGGGAAGCTAGCAAAATGAGGAGAAGAAGTATGTGGTTGATCTGCAACATGATGAAATACTATCGGGAATCCCTTCCCTAAAGGGTAATGAAGAACAACATGAGTGTCAAAAGTGCCAAAAGGTGCTATGAATGGGACAACTCATGTGGGTGAGACTGCTACCGGGTTACAGCACCGAAGATGCAAAATGGAGGTGTGGGTACTGCAGAGCCGGGAATGAGGATCCTAAAGGAAAATATCAGAGGGTGTGACTGGAAAATGTAAATGCAGTACAACGGGGGAAGACTACATGCCAGTGTTGAAGATATACTTGAAGGGATGATGTTGATGACCGATGAGCAAGTACCTGCGCACATAACAACCAAATACCCAAAGTGAACAATATATGAAGAGAATCAAAGATATGAGCATGTATTTGAAAAATGTGACTATGCGCGTGTGTACCTGACCATGATATGGGAAAAAAATTCCCCAGGGGCCTAGGACGAAAAGTGACCCAGGGACAGCCGTGATGTAGGCGGCGGGATGTTGATCTCGTGGCTGAAGACGGTTTGAAAAATGGACACCCTGGGCTCCCGGAATGGTGAGTGGAAGTTTGGAAAAAGGCCTATATATAGCTGTAGGGCCCACATTGCCACCTCATTTGTACCTGCTGCTATAGTGACTAGACGAGCAGATGATGAGGGTTCACTCGTCATGAACCATATGTTGAATCACTGAGGGGTACCCATGGTGGTTGGATGGATAGTGTCCATAGGGGAATGAACATGAGAATTGGGTGGGTTACGGGGTAGATCTTTAGATACGCCATCTAAGAACCAAGGAGGCGTTGGGAGTGCCTCAGGTTCAGGTGAAATGACATGAAAATCCTCGAGTGGCGAGGTAATGTCAATTACTTCCGCTATGAGTTGGTGACGTAGGGTCAATTGACATTGCCTGTATGCGAGGATCATTGGACACTGGTATGTAAAGTGAGCTAATGAATTGCAGAGAGAACAAGGGCATCTCATACGTTCATTGACTGTAGTGGTGACATAGTGAATGTCAGTGATATTTGATGAGGACGTAGCAGGGCGTGGGTTGTTCTGAAAATTCTGGCGTACAACAGCTAATGTCTATCGGAAACGTGGCAGTTATGGTCAGCGATGGGTGTAATGGCCATATTCGGAATAGATAGCACACGCAAATTTGGTCCTCAACCCTTTACTACTAGGTGGTGTGGTGGTAGTGGGACTAGCAGTAGTGACGGGTGTTGTGGTAGTTTGATTGAGGGGAATCAAATTCCGTAATTCTGGTAGTGATGGGCAATTGTTGGTTTGGTGACCCTCTTTCTCACGTAGTGCGCAAGGTGGTGGGATGCGTGGAGGAAGTGGAGCCGTGGGCTCCTTCTTCTTTCTCCTGCCCCCAACTATAGCAGGGGGGGTAGGGAGTATGGGGGTAGTGGGGGTGAGGACAGGAATCATCATGGGGAGACCTTCCTGTGGGCGAGGGACCATCTCAGGTGGATGTAAATACCACACTGGGATTGCTAACACCATATTGGGTAGTGGGAATGTTGCGGCTACCTAGAAAGCTTCTATACAAGGTGGAGGGTAAAAGAAGGGAATTTGAGTGAGGGGTTGGGGAACTGTCTCCCAAATGGGATTAGGCCCTTGAGGGGGTGTGGATTCTTGGATAGTAGGGGTCGATGAGTGCACAGGAGGCTCTTATGGGAGTGGTTCTGTGACTATTGAGACGTCAGGAATGACGGAAGCCTCCTGAGGAGGAAGAGTATCCTCCATGCGAGTTCCGTTAGATGAGATGACACAGACTTGATTAGGGGGAAGGAGTGGTGGTGCTCCATGGTACATCCCTAATAAGGATGGATCTTTGAAAATCCCAGGACCCATCTTGACAAGTGGATATGCATCTTTGTTGGTATGGATGAGAGGAAGAATGTTATCGAGATTGGCAGATGGATTTGGCTCATAATGTGAGACTTGGTCGATGGTTAAAATCTTTCCATTGTGGGGGAACATGATTGTCCTAAAGACTAATGATGCCACTGACTTCATAGCATACATGTAGCTACGTCCAAACAAGATATTGTAATCGAGTGGGGCGTCGATAACTTCGATGTCAATGAGAATGGTTTTGCCTCCGAGTTCAACGGGGACATTCTGGAAGATCCCTTCAGGAGATGATGGTCATCTATCATAAGCTTGTAATGTGATGGCGGAGGGTATGAGTTCTGGGGAACCCAGTTTCTGCCATACTGTTTTGGACATGATGCATGTAGATGCACCTTCATCGATGATACACCGATGAACTGTGATGTTTTGTATTTTTACGGGTATTTGAATAGCGACCAAGGCGGGAAGACGAGGTTCACAGCTATCAAGGTCAAAGGTGACGAGTCGAGTATCAGTAGGGTTGACTTCCCCCAAGGTGGAAAGTAGTGATTTCCACTGCGTAGGACAAGTCTGGAGGACTTCCAGAACTGACATGGCAGCCGGGGATTGTGCTAAGTCATCTACCAAGCTATAGTTATGAGCGGCCCTCGCCTGTGGGTTGTGGACATTCCTGCGCAAGGGGATGTGAGGGATGCATAATGGTGGTTTGGTGGAAGGGCGAGGGATCACCAACGGGGGTCCCATCGGTGTAGGGTTTGTCTCAGAAGAGATAGGGGTAGACTCAGCTGATGTCTGATACTGACGATTGCGTGTTTGCAGAAGAACTTCTTCCTCACTGGTGAGGAGAATTGTTTGCTCTGCTGGATTGTTGGGATTGTGGTATTGGCCCACCTGAGGTGGGGGATGCTGCGTGTCCTATTGGGTGTTTATCACACCTTGATGTGGGATAGGATTTTGTAGCACGGCGGGAGGGGGTTGTTGCACATACTATTGTGGTGCCTGTTGAGGGGCAGTTTGTGCAGGGGTATGGGGAAGACTACTCGCATCTTTCAAGCATTTGAAATCAACGATCTAGGGGCAATGGTGAGTGTAATGACCAAACTCACCACAAAGAGCACAAGGGTGGATGGTTTTAATATTATTTCTCCCTTGGCGTTTGTTGTTATTTCCCCCTTGGGGGTTTTGGTTCCCTTGGTTCTGGTTGCCCCCAGTGGGTTGGTGCTGTGGGGGTTGATTCCCACCTTGACCAGGGTTGTTATTGTTCCTGTTCCATCCTTTCTTCCTAGCATTGTTCGAAGGATGAGTTGGATTGGCTGTGTTCAACTGTTCAAAATTTTGATATTGTTGAGCAGCAGAGGGTTGAACAAAATTGACCCCCGCATGAGGATGTGGGGGAGCCATGGGTTGTGGAGGACTAGAAAATGGGAAGTAAGGATTTTGTGGTGGTGTCGATCTGTAAGGTACATAGGAAGGTTGTGTGCTTTCACCAGTACTATAAGTGGACATTGAAGGAGTACCACTGTTTGTGGGAATAGGTGGATGTATGGGAGGTGCCTGTGGTGGTCCACTGATAGGTGGAGGTATAACAACAGGATATGGTTGTTGATAAGGTGGTGGGGGGTAATAAGGAGTGCCCCCATATGCAGGCAGGTATTGAGGCATTCCATACAATGGTGGTGGTTGGGGTTGTGGACTATGGTGTGTGGTGGCACCTATTAGTCCGTCGGCTGAGTGCGACATCCCAGGTTTGTCTTGGCCAAATGGCACAGGTTTTGGAATATCAAGAAGTATTGTGTATAAGTATCCTGACTGTGCATAAATGAGGTCATATTGTTGGGCCTTACTAATGGCTTCCTCTTCAGATTGTGGGAAGGTGGAAGAGACATCCTTTCCAAGTAGAGAGACAAGTGATCTAAGAAACCAATCAAGGAACTATTGCTTGGTGGTTTCTGCTTTACACAAACTACGTCACCTATGCCACTCATGAATTTGGTTAGTGATGTGGGTGGATGAGGTCTGTTTGAAGTTAGACAGCAGTTATAGACCATTGTCATGGCAGATGGGTAATTGGAAAAATTTCAAGAAGGCTTTGGCCAACGACTCAAAGGTCCCATGGGACCCAGATTTTTCTTCGACATACCATTTGGCTGATGGGCCAGTAAGTGTGTGTTGAAATAGTCGCAGTCTGATGGAATCATCCATAATGCTATTAGAAGAACACCATATATGAAAAGTCATGACATGGTTGGCGGGGTCATCCCCCACCTTTCCTTCAAACTTTGGGATGTCTGAAGGAAGTTTTGTTGGCATTGCAGGCCATGTGGTGTCATGCAATATAGGATCGTTGGTAAGCTTGGTGAGATCCGGTATGTTGAGAGAGACCAAGTATGGCATCTGTAGTGGGGTGGGAATGTTAGTTCCAGCCATATTGTGTTTTGAACCTGACCCTTGATGGGGACTAGGTGGGTTGGTGCTTCCTCTTTGAGAGGAAGTGGGTCCTCCGCTCTCGTGCAAAGGAGAGCGAGTGAATGGATGACCTTGGGAATTGGACCCAAGTAATGTAGAACCAAGAAAAGTTGATCCTAAGATAGTAGCACTCACAGGAATGTGTGAAAGAGGTACCGATGAGTAGGTACGACCAGATACTCCCCCTAAGATAGGCGGGAGGTTGAGAAAGCGTC